>CM040245.1:243141302-243463242 GCA_022545495.1 Chrysanthemum lavandulifolium | reverse complement strand
AATTGTTTTCAATGATTCGTTGGTTGTTTGATGTTTCTTCGGATAGGCATACGCTATTGAGGTTTAAAGCTTCAGCAGATAGTGAGATATCAAATCTCGTAGAATATCGAATTCTCAAATTGAACGATGTCAATTTCAAACTTAAAATTCACACACTTTCATTTCTCGAGGCAAGGCCTCTATTTATAATACAAAAGAGGTAGGTGTACTAATTACGTTTCACGCCATCATGCTTTTACCTAATTTACATAATAATAAAAGGCGCCAATGTGCCTTACATTATTGGTTTTATTGGTTTTGGTGTTTTGGCTTCTTGTTTGACAATAATTCTTGAGTCTTCGCCTTCATTCTTGCATCCGTGAATCGAGTGCAGTGTTCACAGAGATGTTTTCTCCAAGTTGATAACTCGACATAATGCTATCTTAAATTCTTCCTAGTGGTGCCGCAAGTGGTCCTAAAGGCTTTCAAATGGCTTCTAATTCTTCCAAAATTTTCGATCTTCATCACAAATACTTATTCCCGAGAAGTGTGAGAAAATCAAAACATTATTTTGAAAATAATTGATTTTTATTTCTGAAATTGAAAGTGTATGTCAATTAAACACGCCAATGTTTCTTTTTATTATTATGTAAATTAGGTAAATTGATGGTGCTTGTTTTAATCCAAAAGGTAGTACATTCCATTCATAATGTTTTTGCATCAGTTGTCGCTATTCTAGATAACTCCAACTGGGGCCATTAAAAAAGAAATATTAAAAGAAATATTAAAAGACTGTTTATCTTCTTAATCATTGGCTTCGATTTTTCTTCGATTTGTTGCATCAGTTTTTCTTCAAATTTCTGTCTTGCTTCTTTATCTTGCTCCTTAGATCGTTGCAAAGCTCTGATACCAGAAAGAATACGTGGATGATACGGACGAATAATACCTGAAATTAATCACGGATGATTCAAACGAGAGAGAGAGAGAGAGAGAGAGAGAGAGAGAGAGACTTTAGTACATTTTTAGCAAAAAGATTAAACCTGTACTTACATTTCAAGTAAGAGGATTAAACCTGTACCCATTTAGCCCATTAAAGATAAAACCATAAACCAAATCGACCCATTCATGAATGATTGGGTCAACACTTTCTCAAATAGATTAGCGACTGAGCCAAGAAACTATTGCGGTGAAGTCTCATGTTGTGATCTTAGCATTCTGACGACGCATTGCCGAGGCCCCGCAATGTAACGTCCAATTTAGTTTGATTTTGTTTCATGCATATAATAGGACAAAACTCGAACCCGAAAAGCGATAATGTAAATCAAAGAACAAAAGAGATTATGCTTGCAAATAGAGATTTATTATCGATAAAATAGCAAATCTTAAGTTACACAAGCAACCACTAGTTACAAAGACTAAGAGTTTGTTTAGGTACAAATTCCAAAGTTGGCACCATAATTAATGAAGGGATGTATGATGAACATCAAGTTTTGGGATTGCATATTTAACATTGGAACTAGGGGTGTTATCGGGTCTTATCGGGTCGGGTTATCGGGTTTTGATTTTTAAAAACTCACCCGCAACCCGACCCGATAAGGAATCGGGTTATCGGGTTCGGGTGGTATTCGGGTCGGGTTATGTCGGGTCGGGTGATTTGGGTTATCGGGTGATACTACAAATGAGTGGCTAATAAATTACCAAATGTGACTTTGAACAGCTAATAAAACTTGTGTCATTTTGTTTCATTATCTTTACAATCCAAAAATGATTTTCATCAAATCAAGTAGAAAAAATGAAAGTACAAACGATATCTTTTTCTTTGGATTAAAAGTCGGTTATAGAAAAAAATAAAATAAACTCTTGTATACCAATCAAGCTGTTGGTTATCTATATCAACTATACGTTGCCATGCCCGTCCACTGTACCAATATTAGAATCCTGTGAAGAAACAACAAAAAGACTTGGCACAAGTCTTGGGTAATACCATTATTAGCATGCTGTTATGGACACATTGATCATCCTCATTATTATGTACAATAGAAGCAATATCCCAAAAGGCTTAATAAATAGTAATTGGAAACAAACAAGTAAATATACGCAAATCACATCAAATCAGCTTATAGGTACAAAGGGCAGGTAGAAGCAATGTGACAACACTTGCTGTTAAAACTTAAAAGCATAAATGTGTAACGGAATGGGTAAACCAAACGTTCCATGCAATTTGCATTAATTACAGGGTCTTATCTGTATTGGGCTTTTAAAAATATTAAGAGAGAATTAAATATTGATTTTCGGGTCTAATCGGGGGCCCGATAACATTAATTATCTAACATAACCCGACCCAATAACACTATCGGGTTATCGGATTCATGTCAAAACAGCCCCACAATATTTTTTAAACCGATTTAACCCGACTCGATAAGCCTTATCGGGTTCAGGTCAAGTCAGCCCGACCCGACCCTACTGACACCCTAATTAGAACAATCAGATTTCCTGGATCCTTGTATGACAAAAAAACACGTGGATATTGAAATGAAGTATGCAGTCTATATAAGGGATGATCATTACAACAGAGACAGGTCAAACACTTGCTATATCTTATATTTATGATTCATGTAAGCATATCCTTCATATAAATAACTAGATATGAGCGTGTTTAGACTTCTCACTATAATGTTTAGCTGCATTTGATCTGTGCCCATATGGATTATTTGGCTTAATGGAGCCAATACTTTGATCTATTTAAGTGAAAATATGACGAATTTTGTGACCAATCAATATGCATTTGAAATTTACATATTGCCACAAATAAAAGTCAATGTACAATGAGACAACCCTCGATTATTTCATAAAGTTACAGATTAACACCTACATGACAGCAATGAGACAGTTAAAGATTAACAATGTAGCTTTATATAGACGTGTGATCATTGGTTATGAACAAGTAACTTTCTTACAAGTAAACCCTATATTTCTGACTTTTAATAGCGAGAAAGGCAGATACAAAAGAAGTACGATATACGAGTATTGACCGTGTATAGGTGTAGCAGTTACAAGCATGGTACTGGAAAACTAGTTGAAATTACTCAAGCAAATGAAGCTAAAAGAACATACCACGAAAGCAATTTGAAGCAGAATTCGTTGCCATCTTGAGTTACTCACACGTTCCTTTTCCTACCTGCAAACATTTTATTAAACATCCAAATTATTCGTATTCTTTACCACCCAATAAAAGAGAGTGGTGCAGATTTTTATAGGTACAGAAATGCGACAATAAATTGAACATAAGAGTTTGAAGTGAGGCATGATTTCTGAACTTTGAAAGATTAGAAAAATCTAAACTTGTCTTTAGAAAAAAATACAAACTATTAAAACTCAGTTTAACTTTAACCCCATTAACGAAAAATTAAAGTATGTTATGAAGCCCTGTTAATTTCACCATACAACATCTTCTTTAGTAAAGACTTAACTAAATTTAAACTAATTAAAAACCATAGGCATAAGCATTCAATGATTTCTTATCTACAGTACAGCTTTACATAACAACGGAATTAATCGAATCATAATGGTCCAAAATGACAGCAGTAAAACACATTTCTACACTGAATTTCTCTCATATTTTCAGTTAGGCATTTCATCAAACACGTTATGTGCATTATAAAAAAACACATTTTCAATAATGTATACTCATTTCATCGAACAGGTTATATATGTGCATGAGCATAGAAGAGATGAAGAGTTTGTTTGTGGGTTTTCAATCAGGGTTATAATTAATGGAGCAATAAATTACATGGGATGTCAAATTAGCATAAAAATATACTTCAGTACGTAATACAGTAAGTTTATATGAGAAAAGAGAAGTACCTGTAAGTGGGTGTTGACTTTTTTATGATTTGGGTCAAGACAAATAGTGAAGGGGGAGAAATTTTCCTTTTTTTTCCTTGGGTTTGTGGGAGCCTACTAACCATGGTTGTCGTGATTCCGATCCCGATCTTGTGATCTTACGATTTTACGACATCAAGAAAACAAAACGATCCGGATCCTACATAGGATCTTTGTGCTTAAGATCTTATAGGATCCCGATTCGACCATACGATCTTACGATCTATTCCGATCCGATCTTACTTTTCTCGGATTACAAACTAAAAACTACAAATTTATGGGTTGTTGTTTGTAGAATTCAAAAAACAACATGTTATTCTTTTTAAACATTTTAGAGCACAAGGTATGCAACATACCAATAACACGTTATTGGTATGTCACATCAGCGCCACATCATACACTTCCAAATAACACACCAATAACTCAAATACCCCTCCCTCATAACACACCAATAACATATTATTGGGTCCCACTTTTTTTCATTTTATTTTATTTAAAAATAAACACTTTTTATTAAACATAAAATAAAATTACAAATACATAAAAGAGTTGAAGACTATGCACATTTTAATTAAATTAGAAAATAAAATAAAATTAAAAGCATCAAAAAGAAAAACTAAACAATATAATCATGTATTTATTGTGTTGGGACTTGGGAATATGCACCCACCAATTTTAATACACACTCTCTTCCTTTAATTTCGTCCTTTCTTCTTCACCCTTTCTTCTTCACCAATTTTCGTGCAACCACCAATTTTCACCCACGACCGCAAAATAAAAGAAAAAAGAAGACAAACTCAAACACAAAATCAAAAAGAAAAATGTAAAAGAAAGATACACGAATGGCACCACCATTTGAATGGCGGAGGAGCGTTGGCATTTAATGGCGAGTTAAGCGGTAGGGGTTTGGCGGCGCCATTGGTACAAAGGGGTGTGTTTGGCGCGTTATTCGTCCCCCATACCGTGTGCTCTTATAATCATAATTTAGGACAACATTTATATGAAGTATTCATAGTATTTTATGGTTATAATGTATTAGAATTTGTTGATTTGTATAAAATTACATAAATATTAAGAAATAACATTAGAGTAGGATCTTAAGATCCCGATCCGATCTTACGATCACGATCTTGCAAAGACGAAAACGATCCTGGGTAGGATCCTGATCTTGACAACCTTGCTACTAACATCAGGGGTATTTAATGTAAACTCATAACTTATTTTAGATAACAACAAAGAGAGTCATAAGAGCATTTGCAACAATAACTTTAGTTAAAGTTTAACCTTCTGTCACGTCAGCGTTACATCAGCTTTAACATTTCATTTTAACTTACTCAGAAAACACCCACTATCATAACATTCTCAAGGTTAAACTTTAACTCACCAACAATTTACAAAAACAACCCCTCATTTAAGGATAGAAATGAAAATAATAATAATAATAAAAAAAAAATAACGTGCGTTAGAAGGGTAACACCCAACCCTTAACACCCAAATAACTTGAAGCACGGTATAGTTAACTTGGGTTAACACCCAAATGTTAAACCTTAACTTGCATTTGCAAGTTATGGTTGCAAGTGCTCTAAGTAAAGTAAACTATGGGGTTTAGGGATTTGGCTTATTTCTTTTGCTTGATTTATATTTATTAGCATGGTATCCGTGTAATATGGCGGGTACTATGTGATTAAATTTTATGGCGAGCAATTATTTTTCATTTATATGTTTTTTTAACAATAATTTTATGTATTTTAATTTTTGGTGAGCTACGTATTTTAAATTATTACATTTGGCCTTGTTGCTGATGTTTTATAAGTGTGTGGGAGAGATATGAAATGTTTTATGGTATTTATATAGTATATACGGTTATATGCTTTAATGATCATTATTGATAATAGTGATTTTTAGCTGTTACACGGTTTAAGTAATGAGTTTTGAAACATGTATTTAATTTAATTTGATGTATTGAATTATAAGCCTTTTTTTTGTATTAAATGTGTAGCTTATTTTTTTTAAAACTTTCTTTTTTAGAAATGGCTTAATGCATTATAATCTTTTATATATTTATATAATAAAACAAAACTCCTAATGAGAATTTTTCATTTCAAAAAATCAATTTGTTCTTTATTTAGTAATAATGCTCTTTTTCTCCTACCTCTCTCTAAAACAAATCCAACCTAACCTTCCAAAATATATCTCCTTCCTCCGGCGGTCGGTTTTGACCGGCCGTCTGGACATGTATTTTCTTTTCCCTGTTGTGTCTACCAAAAGCTCACTTTGGTGATTCCCCCCACCCTTGTATGGTGTTGCTGTAGTATGTCACAACTATTAGGGTGTATGCTTTCTTTTGGCTTAACTTGTTGCCTCGTGTATTTTGTTTGGCAAGTCGGCTTCGATTTTGCCCTTTATGTTCGATGTAACTTGTTGTGTTCAAATTACCTCCATTTGTGAGGAGTGAAATGAAATCTCTGTTAAAAAAAAAAAAAATAACAATTTTTTTAATTTGACTATTTTCTTAAATATGTTTAATTAAAAAGCACTAAATACTTTCTCTTTTTGGCAAAAGTATTCGTAAATTTGTTTAAAAAAAAAGGTTGATCTAAAAAGTATATGTGTCAAAACTAAAAAAAAAACTAAGGGCCCGTTTGGTTTGTAGATGGGTTTATGATTAGGATTTAAAATTGGTTTAAGATTTGGATTTGGGTTTGATGTAGGAGAGAGAAAATAATATTTTAAAATATATTAAATATTAAAATATAAATTAAAAAATTTTTATAATAATATTGAAAAGATAAAAATAAAAATATGAGGATGAGAAAACTTGTGGTCCCACCAATATTATAAAACCCCACATAACCCTCTACTTTTACACACACCTTTATATTTGGGTTACAAATCCAAACCCAAATTTTAAAAGAGCAACCAAACAACTTAACTTCACTCTTTAATCCCAAACACAATCAAAACCCCCCAACCAAACTAGCCCTAAAACTTTAAAAACGCAGGGTTAATCACTACTACTTATAATGCATAAACCACTCTCTCTCCTAATTAATTTTCAGACTTTTCAGACTTGAAAGCAATAAAGCATGATGTACAACACATTAAAGCACAAAAATTCAGACTTATAACCACATATGCATAATATACAACACATTTATATACATATTAAATATAGACTTTTCTATAAAAACACACGCATTACACAATTTTTCTCTTTAACTGGTCTCCATCAGAAACATATTCTCCATCTCTCCCTATAAACGCACACGCAAAGCCCATCTTTGTTGCCATCAAAACTGCCGCCAAGATAACCGACCTCTCTCTTGGATGTTATGGTGTGCTAGGTGGTTTTGGTAGGTGGTTTTGGTGTTGTTTTCAATATGCTTGTTTGTTCTTTTCGTTCGGATCTAGCCGGTAGGTGGTTTTGTTGATCTTTTCGTCGGATCTACCCGTGGTAAACATAACCATCACTACTGTTGAACCGCCGCCAACGACATCACGGATATTTCGATAATGGTTGTTGAAGGTAGATAAAGGCGCATAGGTTGTGGTGGAGGATGGTGAAGAAATGGTTAGCTTGGTCTTCTTTGTATATATGTTTGTAGTATATTGTCTCTTTCTTTGAGACCTAACATAGTTTATTTGTAATTGTTGAGAACTAAGATTGTTTTTTGGAAAAGAAATGGAGGAGGAAGAGTTGTTTACTCGTGGCTTGGTCGTTTGTTTAGTGTCAAATGATAGGAATAATTTTGATGGAGCGTTTCTTAAAGCATAAGTGTGGAGTATTATTGGAAAAGAATATCAGTATTTATTGCGTTTCCATACACAGTCCCGTGACTATAGGTGAATTAAAGTTTCAGTCACACCAAAAGATAATTAATAAAATGAATGGTTTCCTCTTTTGTTTACTTTTCCCTTTGAGTTAAGTAATACACGTAATTATAGTCTCCATAAATGACCATATATTACTGAAAGTATATGATATGCATGATACGATTGAAAATATTTAATATTAGAAATTATATGATACACGTTTGAAAACTACTTATAATATATGAATGAATCTCTCCTCATGGTCTTAAAATTAAGACTTATAAAATACAAAGCCTATTGTACAATACACAATGCACTATTAATGATCTTTTTCATCAATTAATTTTAAGAATTACAAGTCTTAAAGCTTAATGTACAAAATACAAAGCAATATTAATGTGGTCAAGATACTTAACATAGTCAATTAATTAACTGGTCAATAAATACAATTAATGCAATTATTAAAACACCTCTTACACAAGAAATACAAATTATCAAGCATATTGTACAACCAACTTAAACACAATTCCAAAGATTAAATGTCACTAATACAAATAATAAATCACATTATACAAATATTCAAGCCCCAACGGCAACGGGCCAATGAGCCAGAGTCCGACGGTGCGGTCCAAACAGGTCGAGCCCGAACGGAACGGATCAACGGGTTGAGCCCAAACGGCACGGGCCAAACGGGTCGATCCCAAACGACACGGCCAACGGGCTCGAGCCCGAACGGCACGGTTAAACAAAATTTTGATATCCGTAAATTTAATGTTAAAAAAACATAATAAACTAAAATACATGATTCACCGGAAACTTTTATTGTGGTACCCGCCACGAACGCTGCGGTACCTCGCTAGTCTACAATAATACTTAAGGGTCAAAAATGAAATTTAAGAAAAAACAAAACCATAAAAAAGTATTTGGGCCTTTTCTTCAACCTGAAGCTCCAAATCAAAAACCTAAATCGATAATTTGGTGATGTTAGAATAAAATATATAATATCTGTTTACAGTATAATTCTTATTGCAGTCATTAGGAAGTCTGTTTCATAATTTATTTATGCAAAAACAAAAATGATTTCCATGAGTTAAAGAGTTAAAGTTATGATTTTTGATATTTAATTTTTTGATTTTGTTTTACAATTGAACTAGGGCTTTTAGTTATATTCTAAAAAGGTTTGGGATTTTATATGTTAATTTTGTTTCAGTTTGTGAAAAAAAATTAGGGTTTGACTAAAACTCAAATCTGATTAATAAAGATGGGAAGGAAGAAGATCAGAGAGTAATAAATCTGCAGGTATATACGTGTTTGGGTTTATCTTTGATTTCATGATTTTTAGGGTTTAATTTGTGCTATATATATTTTTTAATCTCTCATGGTTTAAATTGTTGTTGATTTATGTATAAGATTTGTACATGTATAAAATTATGAAAACTTACAGGAACAATTGGAGACGACTCATATCAGTTGATTGTTAAATAAAAACCATAGTTTATTTGTTTACAGGTTGAACCCAATTTCGAGTTCTGATAATCGATTCCAAAGAAGTTGATTATTTTTTGTTGTGCTAATTTTTAAGATTAGATTGATTGTCGATCTTGGTGATTGTTGGTTAAATAAACTAGATTTGGTACCACTTAGAAGATATTTTTATAATTTTATCTGTGCTCGGTTCTTTTTAGCTGTAATAGTGAAGATTACGGATGTATGAGAAGCTCTATATTCTTATCTAATGATGTGTTGTAAATGATTATGTGTATAACTGGAATTTAGTTAAGATTAAGGACTTTGTGAGAGCAAACACGTACCATACCTTACAACCACATTCTAAGCTTTTAATCTCATCCCCAGGTTGAGCTACCTCTTCTATTTTACCTTTATGATCAACAATAGATTGTATTTTAGTAGAATATGCATGTGTATTATTTTCTGTATTAAGTATACTATGTTGATCTTTCCATACACTCATATAGAACTTTATTACAGTATGATTCAAGAACATAGTGGGGAAAAACATTTTGCATTTCAAATTTCAAGCTTTAATACTGATTTCATATGCTTGCTTTGATTTGTTAATTTAATGATTTATTGTGTAAGTTAAAAATATTTACTAATGTGAAGGTATAAGGTATTTTCTACAACAAAATTAATTTGTGTTAAGAGAGGGTAGGAAATCACAGATCATAAATGTTTCCAAGATCGTACACTCGGAACGATTGCTCAATAGTCAATTTCAGCTACATTTCTTAACAACACAAATGTTTTTATACTCGGTACTTTCCTATCAATCCTCGGGTTTTAAGCTGACAAGCCCCACTCAACCTGAATATGTGCAAATACCCCCCAACAAGAACATGACTTGAAATCCTATAAAAGTCGCTATGCACCAAGCCGAACACGGCCTATGTTTAAACTGTTCAACCCTGGCACGATGTGGGAACCTTTTATAATTATACGTATATCAGGTCATTTCTCAGCCCGTTTGACCCAAACCTGATCAACATAGTTTCAACGATATTTTTAATACCTACAGTCTTACGTCTTTTCGTATCCCAAATTATAACTTATTTACAATAAAACAGCCTACATCTTATGATGTTGTACAACACAATACAAAAAATAATGTCTTAATTTGCTTATTTTAAGTAAGCTTGTCAGCAATGACATAAAGGGTGTTTCTTTAAGCATAGTTTTGGGCTTATTAGCTTGGTTCAGCTTATATTTCATAAGAACATATTTTTCTAGGTTTATTTTGTAGTTTATGAGGTTATTATCTATCTTTAAGTTGTAACAAGCTTATACTACATCTGAAAATAAGCCGGATAATATGAATGTATGAAATACAAGCCAAACCAAATAAGCTCACACGCCTAAAAATAAGCTCATAAAAGACTTGAAAGTTTGTTTAGTTATGTTGACGTATTAATTGGCTTAGGCGCCAAGGAGAAACAAATTACAATTTTCCTTTAGCATGGGACATACCCTAAAAGAAAACAATTAAAAAGTCGTGATAACAAATTTCATGACTTCTTTAGGTGAAATTTTGCTTTTTTAGGATATATTTCTTTCATAAGGTGAAAATGTGAAATTTGCGTAATTTACTTGCCTATTTGTTTTTTTTTTTTTTCTTTCTTATGTTGTTTACAGGTTTCTTCAAAGGTTCAAAGGCTCAAAGGCTGAAAAAGAGGTGGACACTTGGTGACTTTAAAAGCAGGAGGCCACTGAGAAGGGGAAATTTTGGTCATGTCCATTTATCAAGAAGAAAGAGGGTAAGTAATTTAGATACAACTTATGTCCTTAACATGGTCCATTTTATAAGTTTGTGATATGACTGAGTCCAAAGATTTAGCTACAAAATCAAGTTAGGGACAGGTTGTAGGAATGCTTTTATCGAAATTGTAGGAAGGGACTGTTTGGGATCGCTTATTGAAATTGCTTCTCATAAAGTGGCTGTTTAGGATTTGCTTACTGGAATTGTTTATCATAAATGGTTGTTTTGGATTGCTTATTTAATGAAGGATTTTATAGGTGAAGTAGGACTAGAGCTATTAGATGTGTTGTGTGAGAATCTTGGATCAGATAAATGTTACCTGAAGAGAGCCTTAATGGATCAAAGGGTCAAACTTTTGGAACCAAGGTGAGCAACTAACCACCATGCCCATGATGCATTCCATGATCACCGGTCTTTGTGTTCTAACACATGTAGCCATTCATTCACTGCAGCTCAATTTAAGAAAAATATATGGGCCGATTTAAATTTCCCAGATTGTTAATGTATATGATGTATTGGGAATAGTTTGAATCTACTTATTTCCAAGATTGTTGATTCTGTCATTGCTTTATATGAGTAAGTAGATTCGGTCAAATAATTTACTAAATTTTGGATTTCAAGAGTAAGGATGTTTGGAAGCAATGTTTCAATAACATTGAAATTCTTAGCTTCCAAACAAGAGAGAACTACCAGTTTTAAAGATAGTAATTGCATGATCAGTAGGACCTTCTAGCTTAATATGCGTGTGAGCTTCTCCTTTGAATATTTGGTTAGATTGGATCTAACACCAAGTACATTAGAGGCTCGATTGGGTCGGATAACATTAGCTATAAGTTTCAGTTAAAGGCTGTCACCAGTTGTATATATGCTATGAATTTTCTCTCCCATTTTTTCATAACACAAATATGTTCTGTTATGCTTTGAGTACATTTAAAGTTTTAGATTTTCGGGGGACGCTAGTTTAGCAGATGCAGGAAACTATGCTGTGAGTGCCCACCTAATCAAACAGCGTGTGCTTCTGCATTCAAAGTGCAAACATCCCAATAGGTGACACATCTTTTTTTTCCATTATTTCTTTCAATATATTTGAGCTCGATTGACTCAATAATGTCAATTAAGAATGTGAACAAAATTAGGGGCTGTATGCTTGAACTAATTTAAAAAGTTACATTTTGATGCTACTAATAAGAACCTCCTAAACTTTTGTTTAGAGGACGTTTGGCTAAGCTTATTAAACCAACTTAAGCTCTTGTGAGTGTTTATATAAAGCAAAACAGCTTAGAAATTCGTTAATGAGCATTATTTGCTTAGAATTCCCATTTTCAATGTAACCAATCAGTTTAAAAACTTTTGAATATGGTTGTTTGTTTAGGGGGTGTTTGTTTAGGCGACTAAAAAAATGAACATATAAACATACCCTATGCAGGCGGTAACAACTTATGTTTTATTATTTAGTGAGATTTAGTGATCATAGTTGCTAGAAAATTTAAAATAACCAAGTTACTAACCACTTCTAAACCCATATAGCTGCTCTAGAAGCGCAATGTTGACTGTAGTCATCAAGTGTTGACCATGAGGTTACCGCTATCGAGGAACCTTATATTTTTGCAACATAGTTATATTGTGACTCATTTACCTTTTTAGTCTTTTACCTCCAATTGGATTGAGAAACTAATTATATTATGCTTTCGTTAGGAGTTTGAGAACATTGATGACAACCAAAACTCTGGACAAACTTGATGCACCATTATCTAAACTATCATCTGATCCTCATTTTTATTATATGTTTGTATTAGTTTTCGGGCCTCTTTATAGAGCCTTCCAAGTTGTATTAGAATATCATTTTTTAGTTTCAATAAACATCAGCTTTTGAAGTTGGTCCAAGTGTCTTTATACACAAAAGTATTTGATTGTTCTTAGTGTGGTGCTACTGGTTTTTCTGAACATCAACATTTTATTAAAAATAAACAAAGGCAAAAAGCCTTACACGAACATACAAAAACAAAAACAACCCATGACCCTCAACAATTTAAATGTTCTTCGTGGTTTTTAGTTGCTTAATTCTTGAAAAAAGATTGATAACTTTCGTATTTGTTGTTCTTGATCTTATGTTTTCTATTTTGAATATTAAGTCATATTTATGTTCTGTTCTTATCTTTACGTATCACTTCATGGGAGTCTGTGCATTAGAACTCAACCAAAGATAATATTTTCCCCTCTATATGAACTGTTGCTGTAACTAAATTTATTTTTACAACTTGAACCAATAGATAAAAAAGGACATGGTTCAGCCCTACTTCGAGCTAAAAGATTGGCAAGAGAATTACTAATCTTTGATTTTGAATCGAGTTATAAACGTCCAATGCCTTAACAACTACATCAAATCATTCAAGAAACATAACTACTATCTAGAAATGGTTTTAATAGATGTACGCTGTTCTATTTCAGTTTAAAGTCAGGAAGTTTTGGGTTTGATCTTTAACTGTCAAAGTAGAGGTTAGATGTCAAACAAATGTATTAGAGGCATGTACTTTATAAACCCGTATTTATGTTATTGTTTTTGTTGAACATTGTGCAGTTTTAGCTTTCAACAGCAATGGATGACCAGCAGGCTCTCTCGACCACAACAAATGATATATCAACAGATCCCACCCTCGATCCAACCACACAATGCAAGCATGCTGCCATGATCGAACGCCTTTCCAACCTTCACCAGTCTCGTGTTTCCAACAAAAGTGATCCAAAAGATTGAAAGGTTATGTATATATTTTAATATGCGTATGACCGGATTCGAACTCGAGACTTCGGGATTGCACACATTACGTATGAGAATCAATGTAAATAATAATTAATATATTAAATGTAATATTTAATTATTGATTACAAATAAATACTTAATGATAGTTAATATTTAACGAGTTTTGATTATCGGTCGTTAAATGTCAACGGGGGATATGAAGAAAAGTTAACAAGCCAAGAGAAGGTTTTAGGAACCCTCTTTTGGGCTTGTTTTTTGGCCGAAGCTATTGAATCCCACATCGGAAATCATAGTAATCTTGACATCTACCATAAGGCTATAAATACATCCCCATGTATTCATCCTTTGGTACACTAGATTTCAATAGAAGGCCAAACTTCTTCTTTCTTCCCTCTTGTTCTTAGGTCGACGAGCAAAACCCCATGTAAAGGATTTGCGAGTGACCTTGAGCATAATAAAGGTGTTTGGTTAATCTATTGTAATCAAGAACCTAGCTTTTCTCATTGATTCACTGCTAATACGTGTGTACAAGAACGAAGGGCCAATGCACTTGTTGGTAACTTGGGTGTTCGACTTTTAGTGTAGTCGAATGTATTAAACCCTAATTTATTAGGGTTTAAAGTTTCTTGGTACTTGATCTTAAGTTGGGGCTTTCATAAACCCTAATTGCATTGATTCGCAAAAGGTATGCATATACTTTTAATTCGGTTAATTAATTTACAAGTATTATTCCTATTACTTCCGCTACATGCTTTGATGATGTTTACATGTTTACTGTAATTTGTTATGATTAGTAAAACCCAACAAAGATACCTTCTTTGAATCCACCAAATCCTTTCTATCACTTTTCACAAACTCAAAACAAGCTATTGAGTCCTCTCTCGCCCAAATTCAACAAATCCCGGATACGAGTCCCAATCTTGATCTCAAACCCGACCTTGAAAAAATATCTATATCAATAACGGATCTTGAAAAACTGGTTGCTAAGAACTCTTACTTTTACCTCCATATGAAGTCCGATCGTCCTAAAACCATCTCGACCTTAAACAAACTTTAGATTCCGTCTCATCCAAACTCAAACCCGAAAAAGTTTTCATTTAAAACAAACACGCTAAGAAACACAAACCGCCAACATTGTTATGAAGACGCCTATAAGAAAGAGGAACACCGGTCAAGTTATAAGGCCAAGGATTCACCGGGGTTCAGGAGTATAGAAAACGAGGTGTTGGTAAAGGAATTTAAAGGTACCGAGATTAGAGAATATGTGCTTTGGATCTAACTAATTGTGAGGTGAGATTGACAGGATGCTTCCGGAGTTTGTTTATAAACCGATTGAAAAAGCATAAAATTTATGTGGTTCCGGTATTAGGGTCAATCTTGATTGAAGAGGTGGAAGGGTGTTTGTTTGTGCTGTGCTACGATGGGATTGAGAGTGATCTCAAGGAGTCCAATCTATATGATGATACTGGGAGTTGGGCAAATGTGGATGATTTCCTGTGGTTGCGAGCTGTTCAGTCGCCAAATTGGTCAATTCTGCCTGAAAGTCAACGCGTTGATACTATAAAAATTTGAACTTGCAAAGTTTTATAGAACTGAAGTATTTGATTCTATGTATTTCTATCAAACAGGTACGCCCCTCTTTTTGAAAAATTAGTTTTTGGTCAAAGCAAACATTAAATTATATTTAGTGTTGTGATTTCCCCTCATTTTATTTGATTGTATATGATTCTTTGGTTTTATCGAGTTCCTTTCTTTTTATTCGATTGTATATCCGTTTGCTTTCTTGTGGCCCACTCACTATTGATTGAATGGGTCATGACCGATGAAAGACATCTATAGCATTTAGTTGCAAATTCCTTTCTTTTTATTTGGTTGTTTATCCGTTTGCTTAATCTTGTTCACACTCACTATTGGTTGAATTCGTCATGACTGATGGACATATCTGTAACCGTAGCCTTAATTTCAATCTATAGTTTTATGTTCGCTTCCATATTTCTTCAAAGTCCCTTCACACTTTGGAAACCTAAAAGGAAAGCATAAAAGATACTTTAAAGATAATGTACCAAAATGTCCCACATCTCAAAAAAAATGTCTTGGTTTTAAGGTATTAAGTATACAAACTTTTGGATTAAGCATAAACTTCATTGACTTAAAATATCACCCCAACTAATGTTGGTACTTTCTACCTATGTACTATGACTAGGTCGATTTGGGTTTTGTTTTATCTTGAATAGCCAATAGAGGAGCGAGTTAATTCGTCAAATGGGTCAAACGGGTTGAAAGTTGCAGTTGCCATAGTCTTATTGTATACAACCTCTGACATTGTGTTATGTGATAATTCTGATTAGAAAAAATTACACGTTTGGTCCGTGTGGTTTGCTCAGATTTCATGTTTAGTCCCTAAGTCGTTTTAATTACACCAAAGATACCTATTTTTGAAACCTTGCACTAATTTAATCTTTATTTTGGATGTCCGTTAGTTTCTCCGTTAAGTGTTTGCACCATTAGTCCATTTGTTAATAATTTTTGCACCGTTAGTCCTATTTTTTCAAATAATAGTTTTCGCCACTTAGTCCCTCCATTAATAACTGTTTTCGCCCGTTTTTTACGTTTTTGTCCATTTTTATCCGTTTTCGTTCGTTTTTATCCATTTTCCCCTTTTTACGTTTTCGTCCGTTTTTTACGTTTTTATCCGTTTTTGTTCATTTTTTATCCGCTTTCGCCCATTGTTTTACGTTTTAATATGTTTTCATTCGTTTTTATCCGTTTTAGCACGTTTTTAAGTTTTTGTATGTTTTCGTCCGTCTTTTTACGTTTTTATCTGTTTTCGTCCGTTTTTTACGTTTCGCTCATTTTTTACGTTTTTGTATGTTTTTATCCGTTTTCGTTCGTTTTTATCCATTTCCCCCCTTTTTTTACGTTTTCGTCCGTTTTTTATGTTTTTATCCGTTTTCGTTCATTTTTTATCCGCTTTCGCCCATTATTTTACGTTTTTATATGTTTTCATTCTTTTTAATCCGTTTTCGCACCTGTTTAAGTTTTTGTATGTTTTCCTCCGTCTTTTTACGTTTTTATCTGTTTTCGTCCGTTTTTTACGTTTTTGTCCGTTTTCGTTCATTTTTATCTGTTTTCGCCCAAATTTTTTTACGTTTCTGTCCGTTTTATTCGTTTTTTATTCGCTTTCGCCCGTTTTAACGTTTTTTATCCGTTTTCTTCTGTTTTTATATGTTTTTGTCCGTTTTATTATGTTGTTGTCCATTTTTATCTGTTTTCGTCCATTTTTATATGTTTGTCTCGTTTTTTATGTTTCTGTCTGTTTTTATATGTTTTCGTTTGTTTTGTCTTTTCTTTTTTTCCGTTTTTGCCAGTTTTTATTCGGACAAAAACGTAAAAAATGGGGCAAAAACCACCTAAAAACGGATGAAAACTACCTAAAAAAGGATGAAATCGTAAAAAAAATTGACAAAAATGTAAAGAATAGGTCGAAAACGTAAAAATGGGGCGAAAACTACCTAAAAACGAACGAAAGCGTATAAAAACAGACAAAAATATTTAAAAAAAAAGAAAAAGATGAAAACACATAAAAACGAACGAACACGGATCAAAACAAACAAAACATAAAAAAATGGACTAAAACATATAAAACCGACGAAACGGATAAAACCGATTTAAACGGATAAAACGTAAAACGGATGAAAACGAAAACGGGCGAAACGGATAAAACGAACGAAAAGGATAAACGGATAAAAACGAAAAGCGGATGAAAAGGTAAAAAAAGGCGAAAATGGATAAAAAGAATGAAAATCAATAAAAAAGGACAAAACGTAAAAACAAGTAAAACGGATAAAATAGACAAAACGTAAAAATGAGCGAAACGTAAAAACAGACAAAAACTTAAAAACCGGACGAAACATATAAAACGTAAAATACGTGCGAAAACAAATAAAAAGAATGAAGATGGATAAAACGTAAAAACGGGCGAAACGGATAAAACGTAAAACAAAAGCGGTCGAAAACGGATAAAAAATGATACAAATGGAAGAAAAGGACAAAACGTAAAAACAAAGGTAAAACGGATAAAAATAGACAAAAACGTAAAAAATGAGCGAAAACGTAAAAAACAGACAAAAACTTAAAAAACCGGACGAAAACATATAAAAACGTAAAAATACGTGCGAAAACAAATAAAAAAGAATGAAGATGGATAAAAACGTAAAAAACGGGCGAAAACGGATAAAAACGTAAAACAAAAACGGTCGAAAACGGATAAAAAACAGACACAAATGGAAGAAAAGGACAAAAACGTAAAAAACGAACGAAAACATATAAAAATAGACGAAAACTAATAAAAAACGAATATAATAAAAAACGAATATAAACGGATAAAAACGAAAAAAACGGGCGAAAACTATTATTAACGGAGGGACTAACTGGTGAAAACTATTATTTGAAAAAATAGGACTAACGGTGCAAAAATTATTAACTGAGGGACTAACGGTGCAAACACTTAACGGAGAAACTAACGGCCCATCCAAAATAGGGACTAAATGAGTGCAAGGTTTCAAAAATATGTATCTCTGGTGTAATTAAAACGACTTAGGGACTAAACATGAAATCTGAGCAGACCACAGGGACCAAACGTGTATTTTTTCTTCTGATTATTATTGTTGTACTATTTCTCTTGTAAAGATACATAACACACTAGTTATTCGTAAGAAGACTTGTAAAATGGACCAAAAAGTGTTTGTGGGAAGCCATTTCGACCGGTACTAGAAAAGGACTCGATTCAATTAGGACACACTATCCAACCTGTCTCTCCACTTTTAAAAAAGGTTACATGGCATTCAACCATGATTTTAAGACTATGGAATGACATTTTGGCTCTCCAATACGAGGACATGTTACAGACATTTTGGGCGAAAATGTGAAGATGGAGGTGCAACCAGGTAGATTAAATGAATATTTCAAAATGACCTTAATGCAAGTGATTTGTCAATTCATAAGAACATTTCCTGATCAGTTTGTATTTTTTGAAGACCAACATAATACGGTTGTTGGTTCGTATTTGATTGGCCAAAGATGAATATATTTCATCAACTGAGACACTGCAGCGAACATGCGGTTCTGTTATAGATCTTATATCAATTGCAATGTCCTTTTAAGGTTAGAAGACTATATCATACAAAATACAGTGTTACTAATGTATGCTAAATTACATCTGCTTCTTGCCACCGCGATTGAATCTATTTCATTGGCTTTGACTTGACAGCCTCGATGATTATCTCTATAAAAATTAAACGAAATGACATGCACATGCATTTTTTTTATTGTTACATGTTGTATTGCAAGATAGAACACGTAATCTCAAATATCTTAGGTGCTATCCATGTCTGGAATTTAGGCTGCCCAAGTTTTACAAGGGTCACTTTGTGCTCATCTTTATCTAGTGGAATACTGATGAAAGCTCCAAAGTTGATAGTGTAGACTGTAGACCATGGCATATTCAAAGATGTTGATCTCAATTGGTGTGACATATTGGTTTTCATAAACACACAATCAAACACAAATATGGGGCGTATGAGATAAAGTTCAGAGAGAGAAAGTAGAAGAGAGTTGGGAACGTTAGTGAGACAAAGAAAAATGAATTATGAAAGCTCCAACCCTTTACCTTGCTAGGAAAAGGGTATTTATAGTTGGTTACAAGACACGCCTCCTACGGGCTGTGGATCAGGCATACAGTGGGTAAAGACCCATCCGTCCTCCATGGTGTTTCTTAACAAACTACTTACTAAAGCTAGATGACTACGATTACGAGCTTTCTAACGAATACATATACTTGAGGTGACCGACTATTTAACTACCGGATTTTCTAAATCCTAACAATCTCCCCCTAAAGAAGGTCACCTCAATTTACATTGATTACAAACAGATATTACATTTTGGGTGCTCTTGGATTCTTGATTAAGTTCTTTGCTCTGTAGCCCGTAGTCTTTGATTCTTCATGTTCCGCATGTTTTGTTCTTTCAAGTGGAGGTCTTTAACTGATCCACGCGACAGTGAGTTATGAGCCAGCTTCGAGATCATCAGCCATAGTATATCTCTAACTCATCTTTTTTTGTATCGCCATTATGTGAAGTTGCAACTTTCGGACCGACATGCTCACATTTTGGATCATGATATCTTCTAAAATGATCATCATCACTTCCCGATCAAATCAAGTATTTTAAATACTTTGGAAGAACTATTTTGGGAAGGATGAGGTTTTCTTTTGATTGCTCCTCCTTAATATGTGCATCAAGATTCGAAAGAGTTTTGCACATATTAGAGAGAACCTGCACTTTGAGATGAATCATTCACGTTTCAAACCCTTATAGGTTTAGAGATAAATGCTCCCCTTTAACATGTGCATGAAAAATTTGAAATCGTTTGGCACATGTAGGGAGGAGTGCCTTATTTTATATTTCTAAAACCACTTATCGAATTATCAGTTTATATCTAATTTAAATCACAAAATCTCCCCCAATCACAATTTTCAAACCTTTTGAGATTTGTGATCTCAACTGATTTAAATTATTTTCGAAAGGTTTTTTAGGAGACCTGTGACTTGCTTTTTAAAACATTTAACTGATAAGGATCAGATTTTGAGGCTTTAAACTCCAATGATCAAACATGCTTAGGTATCTTATGAAAACACAACATTAGCCTTGGTCTGGATTCAATTGTACAAAAACATTGTTCTGTTTGATTATCCAAAAGTAGACATTTTTTGAAATGTTTGAAATCACTCTCCCCCTCAATTAATGACTAAAGTTGTTGATTGAGTTAGAGATTTTAACAAATGATAGGTCCAAATGATCCTTTTCAGAAGAATCTTTGGAAGGAAGAATATTTGGGTGGAAACATATGTCTTTTTGGCGACATATGATCCTCATAAACTTTTTGTTTTTAGAATCAGAGCATGATGTTTCAAAAATAAGTTAAAGCATGGTTCTGTTCTTTCTTTTAAAAAACAGGTTACTGCCTGAAATGACAATAAACCATCATTTTTCTCCATCTTTTTTTTTTTTTTTTTTTTTTTTTATAAATAGAAGGATAAAAAAAATTATATTACCACTGTTCGAACTTCATCTAAAGACCCCGTGCTATTCTTTGAATGACACATCTAAGTCCGTAGATGTTATCGAAACCAGATAACATGATATGAAAAACAATATTTTGTAACATTTTGTTTTGAAGAGAATAATGAAGATGTTGAGGTGAAGGAGTTTGGTGTAAGACTAATTTGTGATGAAGATTTGGAACAAGAAGCACATCTAAGTGTGCTCCAAGGCCTCCCTTTTCCAACACAACATGGTGGGATGTTACTCCTTCGTGGGTTCAATACAGACACCAGACGTTTGTTTGAATCATACTGGACGTGGTAGTCCAATTGAAAACCTTTATAGTGCTTCTTTAATTCAATACAGACACCAGACTTTTGTTTATAATGAGCTTTTTATAGTGTAGAAATGTGTATGAGAAGAAATTTTTGACTAGTATATCGGTAGCTAATATATATTGTTGGCTTTATTGTTAAGAACGTATTGCAAACATGGGTTTCGTTTGCATAGCCACTTGTATATTCAAATATGAGGATTTTCCTACATTTCATACCCACAATTCATTCAAAGATTACACTTTATCTCCCTCCCAGCATTGACGTACTAAACCGGAAGAGTCTTTCTACAATATAAAAACACCATACAGAGAATCATAAGATCTTGAACTCAAAATTCTTACTTGAGAGGTCCAAATGACAAGTCTAGAAATCTTAAATTCTGCATCAAACTTGAGCTACTCTGGTCACTGCTGCCAACTCAAACCTGAAAGGAGAACAATTTTGCAGTCAACAAAATGTCCAACGCAAAGGTCATGTAAAAGCTCACATTAACTTGTATTTCGTGAACAATGTACTAAAACTATTTAATATGAAATACTTTTCTTTGAGAACCTTGTTATCAAAGTTGTAAAATTCAGAAGGATTTGTGATTCTGTTAGTTTCTTTGTTAAGAACTAATGCTCTTTAAAATTTAAGGCATGACAACATTTTTATGTTCTATATTAAATGTTTATGTTAGATTACATAATAGTGTATAGATACTTAAATTTAACTAATACTTTATACACAAAAGCAAACTAGATTTATCAAAATTAAAGGCAGATGTACCGCTAATCATGGTAAGAAGCTATGCTATCTAGTTGGAGTAGTTGGATAAAAGGTGTAAGATACCATGGTATACGAGATAAAAATGACAAAAAGAAAGAAGGTATATATTGACCATACCTTCAGTTGTGATGCTAACTAGAAAAGAAACAAAAAGGCCTACTAATAAATAGACACACAAAACACTGAGAACAAATCAGTTATACCTTATTCGGTGGGTCATCCTTCTATGTATATGGGAAAATTGGTCATCAAAGTAACCAAAATGGCAACTGGTTAACAAAAAAAAAAAACCATGTTTATGAAATACAATAGCCAGGAACCCCACTAGATTCCATGCTAACTTGCGAGGCTTAAATTTTTGCACCAATAGAGCTCCATGTCAAGCCGCTTTTGTGGTTGCTACATAAAAACGTCCAACTTTCACCATGTGAATCCCACATCCGCTGCAAATAAACCAAACTCGCATGGCAACTGGTCTCATGGAACCTTGCGGGATTCTTTGCTAGTTTGTCATAAACTGAATTGTTTTGACCATTTTTAATCTAGTTTTAATAAAAGTGGAAGAATGGTCTTGCCGTGCAACTAGTCAAAACATACTCCTTTTTAGGTAGGCCGCAAGGCTTAAAATAATCGAGTTGGCAAAGACTGTTTTGCCAAACTTTTAATAGAAATATAGTGTCTTGCGAGATTAGGTTACTTCGGTAATAATCTAAGTTTTAAATTAAATGAATAATGAGGTTTATGCATTTAATTTACATTTAGGAAACTTTCGACCTTTTTGACCCATTTCCCTGTTTTCCATTAAGCTGTTTTTATCATTTAACTCTCAGACACTTGAACCTACTAGAGACAAACATGACCAAGAATAACAATTCGTAAGTAAAGCTGTAAAGGGGTTGAAATTGCCACCTCTAAATTCTGATGTTACTTGTCTCTTGAACAGTAAACAGGGAGGAAAGAGGGCGAAAACAACAAGCTTAGAAGGATCCATACCTCATGCAATATGCTGAGCAAGACTGAGTATCCTGACATGCTTTTTCTTCCTTAGCTCATGTGGAACCGGGCCAAAAACCCTGGTCCCAATCGGTTCACCTTGCTTGTTGACAAGTACTACAGCATTAACATCAAACTTAACCTCACTCCCATCACACCGACCCTTCTGCATGGCAGCCCGGACAACCACGCCATACACCACCTGTCCTTTCTTTACTTTTCCGCCTGGTTGGGCCTCCTTCACTGATGCGACTATCGTGTCCCCTAATCTGGCTCCTTTTCCCCTTCAAAGCTTGTATGCACATAACCTCGCTTTGCCCCTGAGTTGTCGACCACTTTAGATTGGATCTCATTTGTATGAAAGTCCTTATTTCCTGTAAAGACACAAAATATAGAAATGTTGTACATAACTTGGCTAACGCAAAGCAAATGTATAACTGGCAATATTTTTACGAAAAATAATTAATTGTAATAAAATTATATATTTTTTGAATAGATTACACTACTACAAAACTAGGCTATTGCAACGGTAGATTTTCGTTACAAATTTGCAACCGTAATGCAACGAAATTCCAACCGAATATCAACAAAGAAACTGGTTGCAAATCCGTTGCAAAATATAAACTAACTTCTTTTACATTTATTTTTATTTTTTCTGTTGCAAATGCGTTGCAAATTATAAAAAGTTGCAACGGAAAAGCAACGGAAGACAAAAGTAAATCGAAAGACATAAGTTGAATATAAAAGAAATTATCATTTTTTGTGATGCATTTCTACTGCAAATTTCAAAATTTTGCATCGAATTTGCAACATAAGATTACAATAAAGTGTAAAAGAATTATTCTTTATTGTCGCCGCAAATCCATTTGCATTTATTTATTTTCGCTAAACCACTAGAGAACACGTGAAAGATCAATGATCCTCGTAGTCGGGTAATGTTTTTTTGGGTAAAGGGTTTCCCTGGTAAATGTATTACTCAAAAAAGTGTTGATGTAGGTGAAATCCCACTTCTCAACCTGTTACATAAGCGAAAACAAACGCACCTTTCATGCTTCATACTATACCTATCATAAGAATGACACCCAAACTTATGAACCTACTATAAAAACAATCACTAATGACAAGATTACATCTGACTCACAATGACACTAAAAATAACCCTATCGTTTAACTTGACCTCGAAGTGTGATATCGAAAGCATTATAGAATGCCAATTATTGTTCGAGTAATCCAAAAGTGTCATTCTCGTAACCATAAAAAATGTCATAATATTCATCCTCAAGTAGACTTGCATCGTTTGCACCACCACCAGCTTGATTCGATAAAGAAGTCATCAGTCGAGTCGTTTCATCATACACCTCATCAACTTCACTATCTGAATTTCCTTATTGATCTCCCATAGAAGTACTAGGCATAGATGTCGATTCCAAAGTCACCCCCTTCTAAATATTCGGAGGCCGATGAGATGACATAATAGTCCTACTTTCGGTCGTATGTTTATCCTTTTTCCCATTGTCAACTACACGACTCGCCTCTTGTGCACTAAGGGTTTTATTTTGGTCGCTACCCCCTCCTTCGTCCACGTCCACCATACTGCCTAGTAACGTAAGGTTATCCATTGGTAATCCGTCATTATTTCCCATGATGTGAGACCTCGAGTAGAACCGAAGTTCCACATGTTTATAACATCTTTAGTATTATTTGAAGGCTTGATTTTGAATGTTAATCGTTTAAGACCTGAATAATTGTCGAATTTAAGCCATTACTAATGTAGTGTCGGTACGCGCGCGGGCTCGTTTTCTCAATAAGTGCAGTTTAGTTAAAAATTATACGCAAAAGTAAATATGTAAACTTCAAAAATAAATTATTTTGAGTTTTAAGGTTGAGTAAGGACCTGAAAAATTGTGGGTTGCAATAAAGAAAAATTGAAATATTTTAATGCGTCAAATTATTGGGAAAATTACTAGAATAGACCCCTCGCCCTAAGACTCATCACTTTCCATGCCTAAAATTCTCAAAAATCTAAAATAGACCGGAAGCGACTCTTGTTTTGGGCAACTCTTGTGATTTGTGTGTGAGCAGGGATGGTGGTGCTTAATTTAGTACAAAGGGGTTTTTGTAATCATATTTAATACGAAGGAGTAATTTAGTCATTTCAATTTTAACTAATTGGACACTTGTTGATTTACGGTTGGGGTTGTACAAGTTGCCCAATCTTTTTTGAACTTTTAAAAATTTTTGGCATGAAAAATGATAAGTCATAGAGCGACCGGTCTAATTCTGTAATTATCCATTTGTAACTTTTTACAAGTCCCACACTTAATTTTGCCCAAAATAAAATCTCCCTCCTCAACTTTTCACAATTCCCGCATAAGTTTTTCCCCAAAATCAAATTGTCCCTCCACCCATCTTTTATCCTTGACCTCAGATCTCACATCCTCAAACTTATCCCACACTAGTTTCCTAATCTCTCAAAAATCCTCTCTGGTCTCTATGAAGCCATCACTAGTCACCATCCACCCGTCGTCGGCGCCAATTTAGGTACTTTATTGTATTATATCTTCAATTTGGTAATCAATTTGAAGCGTTCATGTGTTAACTTAGTGAGTTTATGATTTTCTAAATTAGGTTAACCGTGACCCCAAATTGATATAAATGGGGGAACATCAGTTTTGCTACTATTAAGGTTCTTTACATCTTAATAATATGTAATGAATGTCTTATGCTTAGTTTATAATGTCAATTTTCTTTGTTATACGAGACTATCGTTTGGTTATGTGTTTAATTGTGTATACTCTGGCCATTTTTAGAATAACATCCCAAATAGCATGACTTTTTTTTTGTTTATATGCAAGTATTTGTTACATAGACTAAGATAGCTTGGCCTTTTTTATTGTGTATACTTCGAATTTTAATTGTATTTTTCTTACAGGGACTGTGATAGCTTGTTTGTTGTTTGTTGTTTAACGAATTATGTTTGCTTACGCTACTGATTTCATGTTATTATTATTTGGATTGCTAACTATTTACTCCATTTATGCTATAGTGAACAACGAGAGGAGACTTGGGTTATTGAAAATGAGTATGTGTTCACACTTACACATCTTAATACCAAATAACAGAATGAAATTCATACTAAACTTTTTTTTTTTCTTTTCTGTTTTGCAGGTTAGTTAACAATCGAGGTCTTGTTCGTAAGATCTTCAAAATCTTAAAGAACACAGTCTTGGGCTATTTTGAAGGAAGTTGATGAAGCTTCTCGTAACTAACTGTGGACACGTTTCAAGGTTTTTAATTTTGACAGTTTACAACATTAAACAATAAACCAGTTAGAAGTACTTTTAAAGTGTAAGTTATATAATAAACTTAACAAATTTTATGTGTTCAGACTATTTATCGATGGGATGCAGGTATCGATAAAGACGTTCATGATGCTTGGGAGGCATGGATAAGAATGATATTCTATGGGTGAGTATAGCGGTGGGAAAGTAAAAGGGAGAATATTTTGTACCAGTTCTTTGTATTTGTGGTGATAGGTATGCCTTCAACACCATCTACTTGCAGGTCTCATCCTCGGCGTTTGTCATCCGTGACTGAGGTTCGTTTATACTAGTTGTTATTACATATAGTATTGGGTTTTATTAAGTTGAAAAATGATACTAAATTTGGATGCATCGAAGAAACTTTAACAATATTATATTAAGTATATATTGACATGGTTTGTATTAAGTTGAAACATGATGGTTATAAACTGGTTTAATGGGTATAAGTTGGTTTTTTGAATTTCAATGTGTAATCTTTTGTTTAGAGTAGTTAGTCATCTTGAGTATCAAATGCGTTGCCATATAAAACATGGCGTATTAGCAATGGTGAAACTTGACCATTTTGACAGGGCCAAAATCATATGATGTTTTGGATTGCATAATTTTCTGTTTTGTGCGTATACTAGTAGTATATAAAAGACATCTTCCTGTGTACACTTTACTTGCATTTGTTCATACGAGTAGTATATAATAATATAATGTAGTGATTATGGTGTTGCATCGTTTTATATTGGCTGTGGTTACCTAGTAGGTGTCTTATTGCAGTGGTCATGTTGTTGCTAATTTTCGTTCTAAGTTTTTTGTGATAAGTTTTTTGCTTTATTTTCTTGCTGACTTTCTTGCTATATTCTTGTTGTTGGAAAATTTAGTGCACTTGTGGGATTAGTTCACACCTTGTAATGGGTTAGGAGGTACGGAGTGTACACCCATAAGGTCCCTGAACACCCTGACTCTAATAGTGGTTTGTATTGATAGTGCTCGGTTCCACCGAGGCGATGTTCCATCGAGGCGTTGTTTCAAAGTTTTCACCGCTAGTACTATGAAAGTACTTGATGAAAGTACTTGCTTGTAATGTGCTTTGACCTATTCAGTGGCGATTAACCGCATGATGACCACGCTTAATTGGTCATGTAACCACTAACGGCTATAATGGGGATAATTATGAGGCAATAAATGGGCCGATTAATTCTCATAATTCCATTTGACTAGCTAAGAGTAACCTCCTATAAATAGGAGATCCGCTTATGCATGAGATACACATAGAAAACGATTAACACTTATAAGCGCAAGGGTTATTGATTTGTGCCTAATTCAATAACATACATTTGGTCTTATCCCAAGTAGATATTCGTAACCCGGCATTAGGGTCGAATAGTTTACTGGAAAGTGATCACACGATTCCAAGTGATATCCGTAACCACCTAGTGGTATTTGTTTCTCGACTTGATTATTTGTTTCACGACATTGATTATCTAACCCAATTCGGGAGCTTCACACCAACAATCAAAGTAAACTATTTTGTGATAATCAATGGCTCTGCGCAATGAAACACATGGCTTCAAACTTTGCCAAGCTTGATAAGTTTGAAGGGTGGACTTTACGAGATGGCGTAAGAAGATGCACTTCTTCGCATCGAATGAGTGTGGTGTATGTGCTAACTACACCTATTCCTCGATGATGGGGATGATGCTACTGTGGGCGGATCGGGAGGAGGAGCAAATGGGAGAATGATGACTACATTTGCGAGGTTTAATCCTCAATGGTATGTCCGATTCTCTGCTTGATATTTATCGAACTTTGAATCTTTCAAAAATATGGATTCCTTGGATGCCAAATATATGGTCGAGGATGCATCAAGTAAGAAGTTCCTTGTAAGTAATTTCACAAATTACAAAATGACCGATTCAAGACCGCTTATGGAACAATACAAGGAACTTCTGGTATACTTGGAAGGTCTACACAACACAATATGCACATGGATGAGGCTATTCAAGTCTCTTGTGTCATTGATAAACTTCCCCTTGGAAAGATTTCAAGCATACCTTGAAACATAAGAAGGAGGAGTTAACTCGTTTGAGTCAGGCCATCCGCGCATTGAGGAATCTCTCAAGGTGCGTGGATAATGACAAGCCAAAGAGTAGCAATGCTACCGGTGCATCTTTGTCAATATGGTGGAGCATAACAACTCCACCGTGTACAATGACAACAAAGGCAAACGCAAATATCATGACAACACAGGGCGATCCTAACAAGAAGGCAACACCTACTTGTTGGAAATGTGCAAACCGGGTCACATTAAAAGGGATTGCAAAGGTGTTAAGGTTGGTGGTAAAGTCAATGGATCGTGCACTAATGGTTCGAAGTGGTGGTTCAACCAACTCACCGAAAGGTCGAATATGTTTAATAAGTCTTTTCGATTTATTATGTTACATATGTATCCGAATCTTATTATGCGCGGGATGATGATGTTGCGTGGTGGGTTGACTAAGCTCTTGGAGACTAAGCTCTTGAGCTAATACACAAGGACTGTGGATTTGCATGCCACCCTTCTTTGGGGAATAAGAAGTACTTTGTGACATTTATTGATGATGCTTCTAGATTTTGTTATGTCTTTCTTACATACCAAGGATGACGATTAGATAATTCAAAGTGTTTAAAACCAAGTTGAATTACAACTGGGTCCCCGATCAAAAGATTAAGGACGATAGGGAGGTGAGTACATGGATACTCAGATTTTCATCTGTTGGAATTATCCATGAAACGATCGCTTCTTATACTCCTCAAAGAAATGGTATTTCGAAAGGAAAACAGTGTCAAGGAGATGGTTAATTCCATGTTGTCCTTTTCGTGATCGAGTCAAGGTTATGGGGTGAAGCTATGTTAACAGCTTGCTATTTATTAAATAGGGTTCGAACAAAGGAACAAGGTTACCCCTTATGAACTCGGACTAAAAGGAAACCCAACCCGAACTATCTCAAGGTTTGGGGTTGTAGGGTCATTGTAAGACTCCGATCCAAAGCTAAAGAATTTAGGTGAAAGAAGCATTGATCGCATCTTTGTTGGATATGCCGAGCATTCCAAGGCTTTTAAGGTCGATGTTATTGAACCTAATGAATATATTTCAATTAACTCAATAATTGAATCAAGGGATGCGACTTTGATGAGAATAGATTCTCATCGCCCCTAGACCAAGTCGAGGATTCCTAATGGAACTCATGACACCGGTTTATCGAGGTCCCGATGATGAACCATTAGTGGTCCCCGATGAGGTTGTGGTTCAACAACCGAACTCGTGCTTAGAAAAATCAAAAGGTCGGGACTCAAAGTCATTTGGACCCGAGTTTCAACTATACTTGGTTGAAGGAACAAGGGATGAGGTCTCGCACCAATACTCCTATTGCTTCATTATGAGGATGATCCCAAGACATTTGAAGAAGCAATGAAGTCGCAGGATATTGCTTTACGGAAAGAAGCAATCAATGATGAGATGGATTCCATCATGGGCAACAACACTGGGTGTTGGTTGATCTACCCGTGTTGCAAACCTTGGGTTGCAAATGGATTTTCAAAAGGAAAATTAAGGTAGATGGAACTATTGAAAAGTTCAAGGCTAGACTAGTCATTCGTGGCTTTAAACAAAAGTCGTGGATAGACTATTTTGATACTTATGCCCCGTGGCTCGTGACGTTACTATAAGACTGCCGATTGCTTTGCATCTATTCACAACTGGTTATTCATTAGATGGATGTGAAAACAGCTTTCTTGAATGGTGAACTGGATGAGGAGGTTTATATGAACCAACCTCGTGGCTTCATCTTGCACGCAATGAAAACAAGGTGTAAACCGATTAAGTCTCTATGGACTTAAGCAGCACCTAACAATGGCATCAAAAATTTGATGAAGTGATTTTGTCTAGTGGTTATGTTCTTAACCAAGCTCACAAATTTGTATATAGCAAATTTGATGAAACCGTAAAGGAGTCATCATTTGTCTATATGTTGATGACATGTTGATCTTTACCGACAAAGGAATTTTGTCATCAAGGTTCTCCATGAAGGACATGGGGAGGTGATGTTATCCTTGGTATAAGGATTAAACATGAAAGTAAAAGAATTTCTATCTCGGTCTCATTATATTGAGAAGGTGTTGAAGAAATTCAATTACTTTGATTGTACTCTGTGAGTACACCTATGGATACTGTGAGAATCTAATGCCCTAATAATGGCAAGGTCAGATCTCAACTTGAGTATTCTAAGGTAATTGGTGCTGATGTATGCCATGACTTGTACAAGACCGATATTGGTTTTGCGATGGGAAAATTGAGCGGTATACTAGTAATCCTAGTGCTTATCATTGGCAAGTCGTTGAAGTCTAATCAAGTATTCAAGAGAACTATGGATTATAGTCTCTCATATATTGGATATCCTTCGATGTTGGAAGGATACATCGATGCAAGTTGATCAAGAACATCAAGACAATTCGCCTACCGGTGGTCGGGTATTCCTACTGGTGGAGGTGCAATTTCTTGGGCATCCAAGAAGCAAACTTGCATCACCGGTTCAACAATGGAATCAATTTGTGGCCTTAGCATTTCTTTGGTAAAGAAGTCAATGGTTGAAAAACTTGCTTTTAAGATTCCATTGTGGCCTAAACCTATAGCACCTATTTCTATCCGTGTGATAGTGCAGCTACATTGGCTAAGGCTTATAGCCGGATGTACAATGGTAAGTCTCGACACTTAGGTGTCGATATAGCATGATTCGTGAGCTTATCATGAATGGGGTGGTATCTATAGAGTTTGTTAGATCTCAATGTAAATTAGTCGATCACTTGACGAAGGGTCCGGCTAGAGACTTGGTTATAAAGTCTCGCTAAAGGAATGGTTTTAAGTCCAACTTAGTCATCGAATCCTAGGACACCCAACTCCTCCTGGGAAACTTGGGAGCCGAGTTCAATGTGGAAAGTCAACATTCATGGATGGAGCACATGTTTTATTTACATCCCAAGGTTGTGCTCGAACTCGCTGAAAGGAGGATGAAGTCTTTACTTAATGGTTAATTTTCTTTGAAAATGTGCTTGGTAGAGCATGAATAAAGAGGAACCACCTATGTAAATATTGAAGTTTTGCCGCCAGTGGAGCTTTTGAGTTTTAGCTTTTACAACATTTATGAATTTGGATATGGACACATGGTCGGTATAGTGTCGGGTCGATAAGTATTTGAAAACTTGTGTGTATTTTATCTTTAGGTATTCAAATGGGTTGAAGGGTTCAATTCTTAGAACACCCTGATTCTTGAATATTTGAACGTGTAATTTACTAAGATGGAAATTCAATCCTCAGGACATTTTCGTTTATGCACATGTTTTGTTTAATGTTTGTTTTCATGCAAACGAAGTGAACTAAATTTGGGGAGGATTGTTGGAAAATTTAGTGCACTTGTGGGATTAGTTAACACCTTGAAATGGGTTATGAGGTACGGAGTGTACACCCATAAGGTCCCTGAACACCCTGACTCTAATAGTGGTTTGTATTGATAGTGCTCGGTTTCCATCGACAGAAAGGTGTTTCAATCAAGCAAGAGTTTCCAGGCAAGAGTTTCCATCGCTAGTACTATGAAAGTACTGCTTCTAATGGGCTTTGACCTATTCAAGTGTATAACAACCCGCAAATTTTCAAGTCCTTACTCAACCTCAAACTCAAAATTTATTCTAGTTTGGAAGTTTACACTATCACCATTTCGTATAATTATTAACTGAATCGCGTACACAAGAAAAACCCTTTTTGTGCACTATGACATTACAATATATTGCTACTACCCGAATTCATAATTTAAATGCTAGGGCATTTGCATTTTAGTTACTCACGATTATTAATTTAATAAACGCTTTTCACGATTTAAATTGACACCAAATGTACCCGACACTCCTGACAATTATTTTTAATACATTTTTATGTTTCCTAATTTACTACAAAAGTACAAAAAATTATTTTCGTATACCTTTATAATTCTTTTACCAAGCCCACTTAATTATACGTATTTTTAATACCCAATACACTCACAAAATACATTTTTATACAAAATACTTGTACTTTACTTAAATATTTACCTATAGCCGACCCCCTCACATATTAACAGTAAGCTAATACAAATTTTCAAACTTAAAAAAAAAAAAGAAAATCATCATACATACTTTGGTAAAATTTGACCATTGACTTCCTAGTCACCAAGTAATCTCTTAAGCCTTTGGATATTAGATCATAGTAGGAGACAATTGTGACTTTTTCTTTTCCTTTGTTTCTGCTGCACCATACCACACGCCACCCTACTTGTTTATTTTACTAACTTAGATATAAGACCAAGACTTGACTACCTTGACCACATGTTTATTTTTCTCTATAAAAGGATACTTGTACACTTATTTTGCTCACCAAAAACACAAACATAACTTTCCCTACATCACCACAATCGATCACAAGGAGGAAACAAGCAAGGAAATTTGGTTGTTCTAGTTTAATTGAGCTCACTTGGGTTTGTAGTTGAGTTACTAAGTGTTCAAGGGTTTTTGGTTGTGCACATTAGCATTTTAATTCATCATATACACCTTCTAAGTTCAAGTAAGTCACTACACTATTTTTATAAACTTTACACACTTCGCATTATGTAAATTTCCTGACTTATGATTTACATACACCATGATATCACCATGTACATGTTTGCGTAATTTTAATAACTATGATGAATTAAACTTTACATATTTCTAACCAAGTTGTTAAGTCACTATTTGTAATTATTGAGGAATTGGTGGAAGAGTTAGAATAGTTTTGGGATTGATATGGAGTTGATTTTTGGTAATAGAAGCTAAGAAACGCGTTTAACATTTAAATAAAATATACGCTGTTCCATTCGACTAAATACAGAAAAATCAGTGATTTTTGAGTCATATATGACTAAAGAAATAGGAAATAGACTTAATAACAAAAACGTGGTCGCTTGAACGGGTTAAAACGGACTTATAACGAAGAAGTTATACTAGTTTTAAGTTAGGTGACGAAAACTATTTTCCTGAAACAAAATGTTGCTGTTAGAGTTTTTCAAGTGATGAAACTGGACATTAAAAGTTGGTTAGACTAGTCGAGACACTAAAAACATGTTATTATACTTGAATACGAATCCGGGGATATATAGAACTTAAGAAACGGACCTAAAACGAGAAAGTTATGGCCAAATAAAGTTGTTGACGAAACATATATTTTTGACAGCTTTTCATTAATATGAAAGCTGTTAGAACTTTTTAAAGAGGATTTTGGACATTTTAAGTGCGGTTTTAGCCAAAATAACTTGAACAAAAGTAGTAGCATGTTATCCATACTTGTTAGGCATATTTAAAGTTTTCTAAAAATACTGAATAACAAAGCAAGTATATTTAAATTACGAGATAAACTAGTAATGTTATAAAAAGGTATATTTTGACTATGAGTCTAACGTAACTACATTTTTAATCACTAAACTCTACAACAAACATGTACGGGTGATATTCTAAAGTGTATAATTGCATACAAAACATTTTTGTCGAACCTAAGACATATCATTACTTTAGGTGACGGTTAAAGTAGCGCGCCTCGATTTTCGTGCACATGTTTGATTGCATCGTAATACCTGTTTGAGGTGAGTTCTCGTAGCCCCACTTTTAACTTGTTTTCCTTGGGGGAAATGGTACTCAAATGATATTTTAAACTGTTTTCATGTCAGTGATTTACTGGTTTTACTTGTTTTTGGATATATATGTGATATGATGCGATTATATGCGGTAACAATATCTTGCTTGTGTGTACATAATCACAGAATCATAACTCTCTGCGGAGGGCCTACGCGATGATAGATCTATCGGGTAGCTCCACATGGTTTTGGATATATGGACATATTGGGCTCGATTGACGCGATAATCGTTTGTTTTGTGACTAAGTGCATGTATATTGTCATCATTTTCACCGTTGTCCTACATTATATTATTCACGACCGTGGTTTAACTCTCAAACCCACGAGCTCACCAACTTTATGTTGACGCTTTGAGTAACCATTTCGTGTTATGAATGAAGTTCCATTAGAGGTCGAGTATTGGCCGGCTTAGAAAGACTTAAATAAAGACCTTCCGGGTTATATCCGTGGGGTTGGATTAGGTTATTTTCTTGGGATGTAGTTCGCTTTGAAGACTTATGTATGGATTATCGACTTAGTACTTATCCCGGTTGTGGGAGTTTCATGACTATTATCTTTAATGTATTACATTCATTACTTCTCTATTAGACACCTTGTGTTCTTTACTTTGAAGTCGTACCCCGTAAATGCCATTCCGCTGCGCCATTTTTGGGGTGTGACAGATTGGTGTTCAGAGCCCAGGTTATAGAGAATTAGGTGGTTTAACCTAGACTATAACCTAAGAACCTTCATATAGTTGCATGATAGGACTTACGTGTGCGGTTATGTGTTTATTTGCCTTTTATGTAGTAGTGCATAGTATTAGACCTTAGGAACCCTTCCTGAATTAAGTCAATTTATTTTTCAAACCCCTTAAGTTAGTAATTAACTTAATGGATTTGAGGAATTGACTCAAGGATGGAATATAGGGTAGATGGCGTGAAGTGACGATGATAAGTAAATGTGGCATGATGCTATTCTAAAAGCGCCTGGCCAACGTTTTTATAATAACATGATGCGAGATAGACTTATCAAATTCATGGAATCGTCAGCTTAGGACTGCGACATAGAACTAGGATGCGACTACAATGTAGAATTAGGACGCCACAACCGATCATCTCTACATAAACCCTCATATCTAGCGCTCACCAAATGTCCTCCCTTGTGGAAATCACGCCCAAGAAGATCGACTCGAGTCGACCAAGGTGGTGCAACCCGTAGGATGGAAGGATCGGGAGACATGGGGAAGAAGTGATAACCACGACAATGGGAACGACAACAACGACGCAAACTTCGACTTTTCTACGACCATCGCTCAACAAGCCTTGAACTTGTTTCCCACTATCGACGCCGGGTAAGAGATCGCATCAAGAACCCCGAAAACAATGGTAGTACTGAACGACAATGTGGAGAACGATAACACCAATGACAATGCCGGAAATGAAAGTAACAACAACGGTGGAAAGGGTACAAGGAGCTTATGGCATGCAAGCGGTGGATTTTGATGACGAGGAGGCGTTGGTACTAGGTGGATCGAAAAGCTAGAAGCGACGGTACCAACAATGAGAACCCTTCGCCACACCGTTATCGCTCAACAACTACGTGAATTGCTACCCACTATTGTCACCGTGTTGACGATCACATTAGTAACCAAGGAAACAACGTGAGTATGAATGATCATGCGGACAACGCCGATGGAAGTGATCACGTCAATGATGGAAACCACAACAACAATAACAAAGGTCGCACGCATAAGGAATTCACGACTTGCAAACCAAGGACTTTGATGGTAACGGCGAGTATTGTCTTATACTCGATGGGCCGAGAAGATGGAGTCGATGATGGACATAAGTGAGTCGTGAACCACCGTAAGGTGAAGTATGTTGCATGTTCGCTGGTCGGAAGGTGTTGACTGGTGGAACCCATGATCCAAGGCGGTAGAGAGGCTACCATAGGCATGACTCGAATGATTTTAAGGCATCGTCAAGAAGGAATATTGTCCAAACAATGAGATGTAGAAGATAGATCATGAGTTATACAACCACACTAAGGTAGAAGTTGGTCACGCTACTTCTATGGATCGATTCCATGAGTTTGATAAACTAGTACCTCATATGGTCACTCCTGAATCCAATAGAATTGAGAGCTACATCCATGGTTTAGTCCCTGAGATTCGCGGGATGGTGAGAGCGCCTGAGCCTTCTACACTCCAGAATGCGATACTGAAATCTGCGACCTTAATGGATGAGATGATTAGGAGCGAGTCATTATCCAAGAATGGTGATAAGAGGAAGATCGTGAGTGATCCAAGTAAGCAAGGAAGTGCAAATAATGACAATAAGAAGTTGAAATGGGGTAAAGGATTTGTGGCAACGAGCTTGGGCTATAAAGGATATAAGGGTCATTACCCTAAGTGTGCCAAATGTAACTACCATCACTGGAAACTAAACCATGCTTAGTGTGTTTCAACTGCAATCAGCCTAGTCATATCGCAAGGGATTGTCGAGTAGTAGCCATACATGTGACTCCGATTAATGTCATTTACCCAATGACATGTTATAGTCGCGAAGCCAGTTATTTTCAAACAGTGTCATAAGTTTGAATAGGCGCGTGGACACGTGCAAAATAACCCGAATTAGGCCTTAGTGACTAGTGGAACAAACTCAAACCATAAAACAACCCTAACCCCGGTAACAATAGCAACCAAGCTGTGGTCGAGCATTTGTTATAGGAGCGGAAGAAGCCCGCCAGATCCAAACATCGTGACGAGTACGCTTGCCCTAAGAGATCATTAAGCTATCATATTGTTTGATTTCGCATTGATTATAGATTTGTTTCTACCAAATTCATGCTTCTATTAAGGATGAAACCTAGAGTCCGATACCTTAGTTATGCAATGGATATAGTATATGACCAAAGAGTAGAAACCAATAAGATGGATCGAATTTCCGCTATCGAGTAACAAGACTCTTGGGTCTTTGAGGCGCATTCGTTGTTTTGAGCAAGTTTCTACTTAGCTTAAAATTTCGAATAATTTTGGCTCAAGAATGAACGAGGCATTTCATGAAACCTAATCATTCGATAGTTACTACTAAATTTCCTATTTCATTCGCATAGTAGAACAAGCGAAAAACCAAAAATACCTCATGTAGATTGTCCAAGTACTTTGAAGACCTAATAGATTTACTCATTGTTGACTTAATCGAGATTCACATAGGCTTTACCTTCGTAATGACACCAATTATACGATGCGCGATGCTTCTCCATGATGATCTTCATTCCTCTTTTCATCAAGAGAGAGTCTTGCAAGGCCGATATCCTTAAAACTATGTTCAGAACAAGAGGCGGGCGATACGAGTTTACACGTTAAGTCCTTTGGATTGACCAATGCTCCTGTGGTATTCATAGAATAAATAAACCGCATATTCAAGCCGTAACTAGATAAGTTTGACATTTTCCATTGACAATATTCTAATTTGTTCAAAGCCCAAAGGAGAACATGAGATACAACTAAGGTAAATTCTAGAGCTACTTAGGAAAGAAAAGTTGTACGCCAAGTTTCAAAATGTAAATTTTGGGACTCAAGAAGTACCTTTTACTCGGGCACATGATTACCATAGATGGTGTTCATATGGATCCTAGAAATATCGAAGCCGTGAAGAACTGAAAACCACCAAAGACGCCGATATAGATCCGTTCGTTCTTAGGATTAGTCACATAATGATTTATTGAGAACTTTCAAAGATTGCATAACCTCTCACCTTGTTGGCCCAATTAGGTTAAGAGATTCAATTAGGTGATGAACTAGAGGAGCGATGTATCTATTATATCAAATCGTGATGACGGTTCTCACCGCGATTTTGGTAGACATTATGGGATGCATTTGGAACACAATTAGGTTTGAGTGCGACTTACCATTCCTAGACGGATGATCGAGTAGACATGCTATCCGACTTTAGGAGATATACTTAGGCCGCACTATAAACTTTGGAGGAAACATGAATACGCATTCCTTTAGTTGAATCTCCTCAACCTATGCGGATCTAAGCTTTGAAACCTATTGATTTGTTTATTCTTTTAAAGCGATCCAAAATTGAGCCAATTCATCAAAAGCGTTAAGTATCTTAACTTAATTTCAAAATCGTTCTTGTTTGATTGGGTCGCGAAATTAAGTCGGATTCAAGTTGTTAAGTAGCTTAAGGCGTGCTCAACTTGTTGCATAGCTTAATCTCATGACGCTTCTTGTTTGATGAGTTGTGGGTTTAAGCTTAAATTCAAGTTGAGGCTCAACTTAAGCTACCTAAAATTCGCTTAAGGTTTTGATGGCTTTACTCAAGGACGGAAGCTTGCCTTCTTGTGTGATTACTATGTGGTTATCATTTTGTGGATTCATTTTGTTTGGTTGCAAGAGGTTAGGATTGTATTGATAGTACCATTTGGGAAGTAGCACCGGTACTATTTGGGTTGACAACCACACCATTTTAAAGGTGAATACACTCACGAGCAAGTTACGAGGTTAGGATGTATTGGTAGAAATACTTGGGCTGACACCCACACCCTCAAAAGGGTGAATACTATCCGCGCAAGCTATACGTATATACCTTCATTTGCTTCGATTGTTGCAAGTCCGTGGTCTTACTAGGTGATCTATATGTGATGAGGATGAAGTCTTTACTCAGAACCTGCTGAAAGGAGGATGAAGTCTTTACTTCTTAATGGTTAATTTTCTTTGAAAATGTGCTTGGTAGGAGCATGAATAAAGAGGAACCACCTATGTAAATATTGAATTTTTGCCGCTTCAGGGAGCTTTTGGAGTTTTAGCTTTTACAACATTTATGAATTTGGATATGGACACATGGTCGGTATAGTGTCGGGAGTCGATAAGTATTTGAAAACTTGTGTGTATTTTATCTTTAGGTATTCAAATGGGTTGAAGGGTTCAATTCTTAGAACACCGATTCTCGAATATTTGAACGTGTAATTTACTAAGATGGAAATTCAACCTCGTGACATTTTCGTTTATGCACATGTTTTGTTTAATGTTTGTTTTCATGCAAGCAAGTGAACTAAATTTGGGGAGGATTGTTGGAAAATTTAGTGCACTTGTGGGATTAGTTAACACCTTGAAATGGGTTATGAGGTGCGAGTGTACACCTATAAGGTCCCCGAACACCCCGACTCTAATAGTGGTTTGTATTGATAGTGCTCGGTTCAATCGAGAGGCAAGAGTTCAATCGAGGCAAGAGTGTTTCCAGCAGCGAAGTTTCCACTCGCTAGTACTATGAAAGCTTGATGAAAGTACCGCTTGTAATGGGCTTTGACCTATTCAAGTGTTTAACAACCCGCAAATTTTCAAGTCCTTACTCAACCTCAAACTCAAAATTTATTCTAGTTTGGAAGTTTACACTATCACCATTTCGTATAATTATTAACTGAATCGCGTACACAAGAAAAACCCTTTTTGTGCACTATGACATTACAATATATTGCTACTACCCGAATTCTTAATTTAAATGCTAGGGCATTTGCATTTTAGTTACTCACGATTATTAATTTAATAAACGCTTTTCACGATTTAAATTGACACCAAATGTACCCGACACTCGACAATTATTTTTAATACATTTTATGTTTCTAATTTACTACAAAAGTACAAAAATTATTTTCGTATACCTTTATAATTCTTTTACCAAGCCCACTTAATTATCGTATTTTTAATACCCAATACACTCACAAAATACATTTTATACAAAATACTTGTACTTTACTTAAATATTTACCTATAGCCGACCCCTACATATTAACATGAAGCTAATACAAATTTTCAAACTTAAAAAAAAGAAAATCATCATACATACTTTGGTAAATTTGACCATTGACTTCTAGTCACCAAGTAATCTCTTAAGCCTTTGGATATTAGATCATAGTAGGAGACAATTGTGACTTTTTCTTTTCCTTTGTTTCACTTTGCACCATACCACACGCCACCCTACTTGTTTATTTTACTAACTTAGATATAAGACCAAGACTTGACTACCTTGACCACATGTTTATTTTTCTCTATAAAAGGATACTTGTACACTTATTTTGCTCACCAAAACACAAACATAACTTTCCCTACATCACCACAATCGATCACAAGGAGGAAACAAGCAAGGAAATTTGGTTGTTCTAGTTTAATTGAGCTCACTTGGGTTTGTAGTTGAGTTACTAAGTGTTCAAGGGTTTTTGGTTGTGCACATTAGCATTTTAATTCATCATATACACCTTCTAAGTTCAAGTAAGTCACTACACTATTTTTATAAACTTTACACACTTCGCATTATGTAAATTTCCTGACTTATGATTTACATACACCATGATATCACCATGTACATGTTTGCGTAATTTTAATAACTATGATGAATTAAACTTTACATATTGCTAACCAAGTTGTTAAGTCACTATTTTTAATTATTGAGGAATTGGTGGAAGAGTTAGAATAGTTTTGGGATTGATATGGAGTTGATTTTTGGTAATAGAAGCTAAGAAACGCGTTTAACATTTAAATAAAATATACGCTGTTCCATTCGACTAAATACAGAAAAATCAGTGATTTTTGAGTCATATATGACTAAAGAAATAGGAAATAGACTTAATAACAAAAACGTGGTCGCTTGAACGGGTTAAAACGGACTTATAACGAAGAAGTTATGCTAGTTTTAAGTTAGGTGACGAAAACTATTTTCCTGAAACAAAATGTTGCTGTTAGAGTTTTTCAAGTGATGAAACTGGACATTAAAAGTTGGTTAGACTAGTCGAGACACTAAAAACATGTTATTATACTTGAATACGAATCCGGGGATATATAGAACTTAAGAAACGGACCTAAAACGAGAAAGTTATGGCCAAATAAAGTTGTTGACGAAACATATATTTTTGACAGCTTTTCATTAATATGAAAGCTGTTAGAACTTTTAAAGAGGATTTTGGACATTTTAAGTGCGGTTTTAGCCAAAATAACTTGAACAAAAGTAGTAGCATGTTATCCATACTTGTTAGGCATATTTAAAGTTTTCTAAAATCTTGAATAACAAAGCAAGTATATTTAAATTACGAGATAAACTAGTAATGTTATAAAAGGTATATTTTGACTATGAGTCTAACGTAACTACATTTTTAATCACTAAACTCTACAACAAACATGTACGGGTGATATTCTAAAGTGTATAATTGCATACAAAACATTTTGTCGAACCTAAGACATATCATTACTTTAGGTGATTGGTTAAAGTAGCTACTCGATTTTCAAGCACATGTTTGATTGCATCGTAATACCTGCTTGAGGTGAGTTCTCGTAGCCCCACTTTTAACTTGTTTTCCTTGGGGAAATGGTACTCAAATGATATTTTAAACTGCTTTCATCTTTGTGATTTACGGTTTACTTGTTTTGGACATATATGTGATATGATGCGATTATATGCGGTAACAATATCTTGCTTGTGTGTACATAATCACAGAATCATAACTCTCTCGCGGAGGGCCTACGTGATGATAGATCTATCGGGTAGCTCCCACATGGTTTTGGATATATGGACATATTGGGCTCGCTTGACGCGATCTTGTTTGTTTTGTGACTAAGTGCATGTATATTGTCATCATTTTCACTATTGTCCTACATTATATTATTCACAGCTTCGTGGTTTAACTCTCAAACCTACGAGCTCACCAACTTTGTGTTGACGTTTTTGAGTAACCATTTCAGGTGTTATGAATGAAGTTCCATTAGGAGGTTGAGTATTGGCCTGGCTTAGAAAGACTTAAATAAAGACCTTCCCGGGTTATATCCGTGGGGTTGGAGTAGGTTATTTTCTTGGGATGTAGTTCGGCTTTGAAGACTTATGTATGGATTATCAGACTTAGTACTTATCCCGGTTGTGGGAGTTTCATGACTATTATCTTTAATGTATTACATTCATTACTTCTCTATTAGACACCTTGTGTTCTTTACTTTGAAGTCGTACCCCGTAAATGCCATTCCGCTGCGCCATTATTGGGGTGTGACAAAGTGGCAGTTACAACTGCATGATAACCACGTTTAATTGGTCATGTAACCACTAACGGCTATAATGGGGATAATTATGAGGCAATTAATGGGCCGATTAATTCTCATAATTCCATTTGACTAGCTAAGAGTAACCTCCTATAAATAGGAGATCTGTTTATGCATGAGATACACATAGAAAACGATTAACACTTATAAGCGCAAGGGTTATTGATTTGTGCCTAATTCAATAACATATATTTGGTCTTATCCCAAGTAGATATTCTTGTAATACAGGCATTAGGGTCGAATAGTTTACTTTGGAAAGTGATCACACGATTCCAAGTGATATCCGGTAACCACCTAGTGGTATTTGTTTCTGCTGACTTGATTATTTGTTTCTGCTGACATTGATTATCTAACCATGTTCTGGGAGCTTCACACCAACACTTGTTGGTTACTTATATATTTTTCTTCTTTGCTTGCCCCTTATGTTTTGTAGGAAAGTTGTTGGCTGTTTTAAGTTGAGTTTATACATGCTTTGCAAAACATATTGTCAAAAATTATCCTTGTATTTTACTTGGAAATTTAGGTGTCATGTAATAACCATATTTTGTTGTATGATGTGTTTAAGTTAAAAATCAACTTATGCCTAGTCATGATTTACTTTTAGAATGTTGAAGCAACTGAGCTTCTTTCATCTTGTGACATTGATCTGTAACACTTTTCTGACCAAGACTTTCAACATTATTCTCAGGTACTTTGATTGCAGTAAATATTGGTGCATCAACACAAGTATGGTGAACCTACTTTAAGGAAAGAGTTGGAGGATTAGATGTTAGCTTGTGATGCGTTCCTAAAAAGGCAATTGGAATAACAAGAAGCTTCAACAGCTGCGAGAGATATAGATACACAAGAATTCCACCACCCAACTAAGTTATATGATGTTGACATCAATAACTGGTAGTATTTGCTGCTAGATTTTAGATATAAACTTTTTAGAAATTTTGTTATCTTCACATGTAGTTCAAATCTTGGATTGGTGCGTTGATTTATGGATATTGAATTTATTATTTTCTTGTTTTATATTGTATTGATCTTTCTATTGTTGCGATATAGTTTTTGTAAAAAAAAATGGCTTTAAGCTACTATAAAAATTGGTTTTATCAAAAGTTACCATTGCAAAACCCGTAGCAAAATATAACCATTGCAAATTATGTGTTGATGAAAAAAATATTCGTTGCAAAATTGTGGGAAAAGATCTTTGTTGCAAAAAGAGTGTTTAGTTCCAACGAATTATCTTTTGTTGCAAAACGGTTGCAAAAAGTTTTCTGCTTGTTGCAATTCGGTTGCAAAATAAATTTGCATGGAGCCTTTTTGTAATAGTCGGAATCCGTTGCATTTCTGTTGCAAATAGCCTTTTGCAACGGATTTGCATCGTATTTGGACGGTTGCATTAGGCCAGTTTTGTTGTAGTGTTAATTTGGATGTTTGATGCATAAAGTACACATTGGGTGACTTTCTACCCATTCGACCTATATCCTTTCAAGTTGATTATTTTAATAAACCCATTTGGCCCATTAAAGATAAAACCATAAACCAAATCGACCCATTCCTGAATGATTGGGTCAACACTTTCTTAAATAGATTAGCATACCTGAGCCAGGAACTATTGCAGGAAGTCTCCTGTTGTGATCTTAGCATTCCTGACGACACATTGCTGAGGCCCCGCAACATTGAACGTCCAGCTAGTTTGATTTTGTTTCATAGATATAATAGGACAAAACTCAGAACACGAAAATTTTATAACAGAAATCAAATAATCAAAAGAGACTAAGCTTGCCAAATAGAGATTTACTATCGATAAAATAACAAATCTTAAGTTATACAAGCAACCACTAGCTACAAAGACTAAGAGTTTGTTAAGGTACAAATTCCAAAGTTGGCACCATAACTAATCAGAGACTTGAAAAGGACAAATTCCAGACTTGAACATCAAGTAACATGGAAACAGTGCTCGAACTCGCAAGTGTCAGAAACAACCACAAGGAACAGAACATGCAACTTTTCGGATTGCATATTTAATATTGGAACAATGAGCTTTCCTAGATCCTTGTATGAGCAAAAAACACGTGGATATCAAAATGAAGTATGCAGACTTTTGAACCATCTATATAAGGGATGATCATTACAATGGAGACAAGTCAACACATGCTATATCTTATATTTATGATTCATGTAAGCATAAGTTTTTTATTAGTATCCTTCATATAAATAACTAGATATGAGCGTGTTTAGACTTCTCACTACAATGTTTGGTCGGTGCATTTGATCTGTTCTCATATGCATTATTTGGCTTAACGGAGCCAATAACTTTGATCTATTTAAGTGAAAATATGACGAATTTTGTGACAAATCAATATGCATTATTAAATTAAGAAATTTACATAGTGCCACAAATAAAAGTCAATGTATAATGAGACAACCCTCGATTATTTCATGAATTTACAGATTAACACCTACATGCCAGCAATGAGAACAGTTAAAGAATTAACAGAGCAGCTCGATATAGACGCATGATCGTTGGTTATGAACAAGTAGCTTTCTTACAAGTAAACCCTATATTTAATTGCGAGAAAGGCAGATACAAAATAAGTACGATATTCGAGCATTGACCTTGTAAAAGTGTAGCAGTTACAAGCATGCTACTGGAAAACTAGTTTAAAATTACTCAAGCAAACGAACCTTAACGAACGTACCACGAAAGCAATTAGAAGCAGAATTCGTTGCCATCTTGAGCTTCTTACACCTTCCTTTTCCTACCTGCAAACATCATATTAAACATCCCCATTATTCCTATTCTTTACCACCCAATAAAAGAGAGTGGCGCAGATTTTTATAGGTGCAGTAATGCGACAATTAATTGAACATAAGAGTTTGAACTGAGACATGATTTCTGAACTTGAAAGATTAGAAAAATCTAAATTTGTCGAAAAAGAATACAAATTATTAAAACTCAGTTTTACTTTAACCCGCACATAAGATCGCCAAATTCAGGCCCTGTTATTTTCACCTTACAACATCTTCTTTAGTAAATTTAAATCAACACATTTGACGCTTAACAAGAGTCTACTATTTAGCAACTTATTACTTATGTTAATAAAAAAAAACCACAGCCACTTACTTTATATAGCAACGGAATTAAAAGGACAGCAATAATGAACATTTCTACACTAATTGAGGCATTGCATCATAAAAAAAGGGCTTTCCAAAAAACACATTTTCAGCAATTTAAACTCATTTTTTAACATATTTTCGTTGCGTCATTTCATCAAACAAGTTATGTGCATCAGTATACAAAAGATGACCAGCTTGTTGGATATTAATAAGGGTTATAATTAATTGAGCTATATATAAACTATATGGGATTGGGATATCAAATTAGCATAAAAGTATATGAGAAAACACAAGAACCTGTGTAAATGGGGGGCCGCCAGTTTTATGATTCCAAATAATAAAGGAGGAGAAATGTTAGACCTTGTAAAAAAAGGGTATATATGCTTTTTTGTATTTTGCCATCCAAAGTAGGGGTATTTCCCGAATCTGTTTGTAAATAACAACAAAGAGTAAGGCTGGTCACAGTCGACATTTTTAAGTCGGTCGGTCAACCCAAAATACTAAAAATGACCGATGTTACAATCGGTCGTGTCGACTGCGGAGCTCAGGTCGAACATCGGTCGTCAAACATAAAAAGTAAAAATCGGTCGAATTTTCGACCGATTATTACACACGTATTCTTATTATTATTATTTTTTTAACTTGGTCACTAACTGTGGCAACTTAGTCGTGTCTGGTCATCAGAGAGAAAGTTGATGTGGCACCCGGTGACCTGGGTCACGACTGTGCCCAGCCTAAAGTAAGGCGGGGCACACTCGTGACCCAAGTCACCAGATGCCACATCAGCTTTTTCTCTCCGCGACCAGACACGACCATGATGCCACAGTCGATGATCGATTTTTTTTATTTTTTTTTTAAATTCAAACATTTTAAACAACAAATTTAAATTCATTAAAATTAAAAACATTACAGTATAGAGATATAATTGTTGATTGAAATTGTGTGTTTTAGAAATTTGTTTGAGTTAGTATTTATAGGAAAAGTTAAAGTTTTTCTTTTAAATGATTTTTTTTTTTTTTCGTACGTGGCAACGGTCAAATTGGAACATGGGAGAATATGGACCCATTGAATATCGGTTGTAATTTCAACCGATACCCAAAAAAAACAACCCTCAACCGATATGATGACCATGGCTTCACAGTCGAGATGATTGATGTTGATATCGGTCGTCGACACAAATTTTGCCCGTAGCAATATTTACTCGACCGTGAGAAATAACGAAAAGTAGCCAATACATTACTATTATTCCTCTAGTAAAACGATGCTCAGATCCAAGCAACCACAATTGTCCTACTAGAATTCACATTTATGGCTTTTCTACTATCTATATACTCTGACTCTTAGAGACCCACCATTGTTTCATTATATACTTCTATCTTCCCTTTGCATCATTAATCACAAGTAACTTCACTCCACATATCACGTCATTTGCTTCACTCAATTGGTGTTTTAGAATTCACAATTTGTACTCTTCTTCAATAAAGGTCAACTTTAAGTTCATTGTTTCTTCTTTCGCTTTAGCACAAGATATCACATCATTTGCTTCACTCAATTGGTGTTTTAGACCCTCGTTTTCTTGAGTGAATGCTTTTAATTCTTTTTCTTTCTCTTCAATTTGTGCTTTCAATAAACTTATCTCTTCGTTCTTCACAGCAATCACCTCATCAAACTTAGGCTTTTCTGGTGATTCTGGTAACACGTTCACTTGCTTCTTTTCAGCCTCGTCTTGATCACAAGATTGAGTAGCCTCCACTTTAGACCCCCAGGCTAGCGATTTCAACAGGGACTTCAAAAACATCAATTTCTTTTTGGGTCTCATCTGGGGTCTCACTTTCCTTACTGACCTCCTTGTTGGAGTCCTCTTTTTCACTAGGCGGAGATCATGTATCTTGAACCGTTACAGGCTCAGAAACAACCAGTTTTACAGTCCGTTTCTCAAGCTCCTTTTGAGCTTCTTTCTTTAAAAAAACACTATTAAAGCATACCAAATTTAGTAAAACAAAGAATGTAGCTACTAACCTTACTCTCGGCATTTAGAAGATCTTGTTCTTATAATCTTTAATACTGAAAGAAGTCAAAACAAAGTTAGCTTCAACTTTCAAATAACAATTGTAATAAAGTTGGTTACATACTGAAAAATGCAATTATACACTCAACAACACAGTACCACAAAAATAACAAGTAAAAGTCAAAATTCAATGAAATTGACCCATCTTTTGCAGTCATAAAAAGTGAGCCATTTTAGTCTTTTTAAAACAAAACAAGACCCACAAATCTTAACCACAATCTACACAAAATCCATGTTTCAAATTACAAAAAGTTACATTCCTAGAAAATGGTTATATTTTTGCTTTTAAGTAAAGAGAACAACATGAATTCATTATTGTTCGGTTATACCCCATTCTAAGCCTTTGGAAATATGGTTATATTATTAATTAGTACTTGGTTTTTCTTTTTCTTTTTTATGTTTAAAAGGAATTTATTTTGTTGTAAAAAACTATGGTGATGGTGGTGATGGTATATTTGAGGCGGTGGTAAGGCTAGTCGGAATTTTAGAGGCGGTGGTGAGGGAGGGAGGGATAGAGAGAGAGAAAAGAGATGAAGAAGATGAAGAGTGTGAGGGTGTGACATATCACCATCTCCACTTAACCGCTCCATCTCCGGTCATCATCATGGTCGCCATTTCACTGTTTCGCCATTGCCGACACAGGAAGTAAAAGACATAGGTAATAATGAGATCGTGAACAACATAGTAAGATGAACAAATGACAAATCGTTCAAAGCAATGAGCAGGGATTGCTTTCTTCAGGTCACTTAATGTTCAAATGAATCCGAAATTCGACCACCTGCTCCCATATTTCTTAAATGTGGGAACTTGAATATATGTTTGTGTTCTCTTTGGCTAGTGACTCTGTGATTTGTGATACCAAAGACTTGATATTTATAGTTGGAATTATATTGATCGTTTGCTTGCCTATGCCTACAATGACACCAATATTTCTTGTTGCCAGATAAAAACATAAACATCGAAGTTTGAAGTTTGAAGTTTGAACCCTTGGGTACCTACTATTTCTACTTATAAATCTTGGAACAATACAAAATCTCAGTTTTATTCCATATATGTGTTGTTATTTTTGCTTGTCCAATTTAACCTGATTTACAGTTTATTTATGTAACATTCTCATAACATTTGGAAGAAAAAAATTTGGTCGGAATATAGGATGATGATGAAGATTGATGTGGAGTAGATAAGTGTAAAAGAAATAGAGAATATTTTATTATAAAAGTTATGCGTATTTTAGGCATTTACTATTTTAATAATAGGACAAAACATCAAATCACACATATTTTTATTATAAAAGTTATGGGGCTTTAAATGAAAAGGGGTATATTCGTCATTTAATCCAAAAACAAAAATCAAAGTCATGTACTTCCAAATGACAGGTGGCGCATTTTGGGTGGAGTTGTGGAGTTGCTCATGACCATTTTGGAGATTGAATGAAAAAGTGACCATGATGTTGACTTCTCTCAAGATTTTGAGGGCTTTTTGCACTTATCTCTTTTTTTAAAGCACTCATTGATTTGGTACGTGAATTAGAAAGTTTCCATTAAGGGGAAAGGGAAAGGCAAATGAAATGTTAAGGAAAGGCAAAGGCTAAAGAAACCAATCTTCCTAATTTATTAGGTTATGACCCATTACCCACTATTGGGTAATGAATGAATGCATTATAGTCAACCAACCTCCTTTATTCATTATCTTACCCTTTCCTTATAGCCCTAAACCCTCAACCAAGCATGCCCTAAATGTTACACATTTTTAAAAGTAGGGTTGATCATTCGGGTTAACCTGACCAAAGGCGAACCAAAACCGACAAAACCAAAATCGAAATTCGCTAAAAACTCAAACCTAAACTGAATCTACTCGGTTTTAATCGGTTCGGTTCGGTTTCGGTTTCAGTTCAGTTTTTGTCGGTTTTTATCAGTTTTGGCTTGAACCGGACCGACCCGATCCGATCCGAAACCGAAACTCGTTAAATCATAAATTGAGTTCGAACCAAAAATCGATAACTCGGTTTCGGTCGGGTCGGTTTTGTCAGGTTTTGGTTTGAGTCTTTCTCGGTTTTGCTCACCCCTATTTAAAAGTGTTTATAACATGCATTTTTGGATGACATGTTATACATCAAAGAGTGACACGTGTGACTCTTTATTTTATGTGACATGTCACGGAAATGTACATAGTTGTACACTTTTTGAAAATTTGTAACATTTATTGAAACATTCTTTTTTAGTTCACATACCAAAACGTTATTTTTAAGAAAATACGTTGCCATTTAATCACCTAAACCAAAAAGTAAATCATGGCTTATTTCTTCTGCTTAATTTATGCTTAAAACAAAGTATCTTTTGAGAAATTTATATCTTAGTTCAAAAATATATCCATTTTACATTGCATGTCATGGTTTATAAGTTTTTTTTTTTTTGTTTTAGACAAGCCGGCTTGTATAAATGAAGCACTTGTGGGTGGATGGTTAGCAATGCATATTGGGCAAACATTTTTTTATGGTATTTTCTTTTAAATACTTATATACTCACTAAACTTATGTAATTGCATATTTACTTAAAACATGCTTAAACACCATGACACATAACACATATTTTCTGTCTTTTGTATTTAAATACTTTTTTGTCTCAAAATTATTGTAGGCAAAAATAGACACACTAGATGGGGAAGGGATACGGTGAAAAAAAACTAAAATGAGAAAAATAACAAGGATTTTCAGCCACACGTTTCAAAAAAGAAGGAGAATTTCAAGAGGATATGCATATCTCTTTGCAGACGCATTTGAAATGTGTGGTTGTGGTTTCTTTTCACCCTTTTCATTTTAAGTTTTCTTCTCATTTGATCATAACTCCTTGAAGAATAATATAACTAAATTAGCTTACTATTGTTCATTTTTTAAAAATGGTAGTGTCAATTAATCAATAACCGTGTTTTAAAAACTTTTTAATAACAAGTTAAAGTGAGATAATATTGTAAATTTTATCAAAACTTTCTATTAGATATAGTAGTTGTCATTTCCTAAGAAAGTGAACATCGTGGCTTGGAAGGCGTCTCTTGATAGGTTGGCAACGCGCTCTAACCTTATGGCTCGTGGTATCAATCTTTCCATTTACAACTGCCCTTTTTGTGGAATGGATATAGAGGACATTGATCATGTTTTTGGTTAGTTGCCAAAAAGTTTGTGGCATTTGGAGAAAGGTGTGGTCTTGGTGGAATCTTCCTCCCTTGGTCTCATTCACTTCGTTTTCAGCTGTTGAGATTGCAAGTGGGATCGTCAATTTTCATGGTGATGCGAACCTTATCAAAGTATTGAATGGGGTCTTAAAAATTACTATATGAGCTATCTGGAATTGGCGAAATCGTCTCAGTCACGCCACTAATGATGACATTTCTTGTATTAAGAACGAATACATTTTCTCGGGTATCCAACGTATGGCTAAGTTATGGATGTCCGCACGTATAAGCTCAAAAGTGAAAACGGATTGGAATTGTTGGGTTGCTAGAACCTTCGATTTATTTTCTTAATTATCTTGTTGCTTTGTATAGTCTGTTTTTTTGTATAGTTTGTTGGGTTGTGGTTTTTTGTCCGTTTGGTTTTCTTTGTATAGTTCCGCCCTTGGCTTGTGAGGTCCTTTTTCGAGGTTCCTCTGTTTATAGTATCAATCTTTTCATAAAACAAAAGAACAAAAAAAATGTAAATGGACAAATAAGTTGAGATGAAGTTTAAAACATTTATTTCAAAACAGTAAAAAGTTTAAAGGATGTTTGTTAAAGCTTACAATTTGGGCGTAAGCTTATGGCTTGTGAAATAAGTTTATAGGCAACTCGTGCTTATGAAAGAACTTTATAAGTGATTTTATAAGCTTATTAGTGGGTAAACCCAAGTATTTGTGCCGCCTATTGATGATAAATGACCTAAAGAATGTGTAAGAGCACATGGTGTAGTGGTTCTTATAACTATTATAGTGCACCGTCCCTTTGTGTTATAGGTGTCCTCGCCATTCCCTTTACATTCGTTATGCGTTTTTTTTTTTCTTTTTTTTCTTGAGTTAGTGGATATTTATATTGGTGTGTTAAAGAAATTTTCTTAAGGAGGATGTTTATGTTATGGGAGTGTTATAAGTTACATGCTAACGTAGCGACACCTATAATAGTTTTACGGTGCAACTGCACCTTGCACTCTAAGTGTATGTGAAATTACATTGGACTTGAGGCAAGAGGGTGTAGAGTTTTTTTAGCAGCACGGCAAGAGCATTTTGCCAATTTGTCATGCAAGCACAAAAGACACTGCTCATCTCTTTTGTTTGCCGCCAGCTTTTAATGCCATGTGGCATGAATACCCCACTCTCCTTTGTTTGGCACTAGCTTTTGGTGTGTGTGTTGTGTGTACATCAAAGGTATTTATAAATGAAAAAGTTGAGGGATGAAGAATGTGTTGCAAACTCTTTTGGCAAGTTATGAAAGGGATAAAAGTTGATATGATACTGACGTGAATGTCTAACATACTTGGTAAAGAATGTTCCACACCTCCGCCCAGGAGAAAAAATTTCTTTTGCTATGACATTTTTCAAATAAACACAAGTCATCGTCCTCTCAAATAAGCTTAAAATGTTAGATGAAAACGCTTGTATGTAAACACATAGACTCAACTTATTTAAATAGCCAAATATCCTTATATTGACTAAATAAGCTAATAACGTCCTAAACCTGTAAGACAAACACCCTTTGGTTCATTGAAGCATATAATACTCTTTATACAATTTGTGTAACTAAAAGTTGGGAAAATTTCGAATATAGACGAGTCATCCCAGTGCATATCACTTTTTATCCCTATTTTCTAAAAGTTCAAAATAGATCGGGGCGAATCTTGTTTGAGGCAACCTTTGTCTACATTTGACATGTGTCCTAGCCAACCGAATAAAAAATTAATTCATGTATCATATTTTGACACTTGTTGACTTATGGTTGGGTTGTACAAGTTGCCCAGTCGCTCGATTTATGTTGTATTTTTTGAAAATTTAAGGTCTAGAAAGTGATATGCACTAGGACAACTGGTCTACTTTCAAAATTTTGAATTTTCCCTTAAAAGTTTTACTTAGTCTAAGAGGCCATTGCTATTTGCTTGATCTTATAGAAACCTTTATCAGATAAAACCTTACAAAAACTCATGTGATAAAACAAAAAGTATTTTATAAGCTAACTTTTGAAAGTGTGATTGGTGTAGGAGCTCGAGCTTATACTATAAGATGTAATTTAGAGGTTTTTGTCATTTAAGTGTTTGTTAAATTAATTGTAGTTACAACTTATTATTGTAAAACTAGAAAGAAAATCAAATCGAACTCACATGTATTCTAAATTTTCCGTGTTACTCACTAATGTAACAAAAAATATATAAAACACAAGCTCTTCTCACCTCTCTAGAATTTTATTTTTATTTGCTCATCTTATAAGTTACAGAAGCTTTCATAAACTATGATGCCAAACACAACTTTACTTAGGCTAGTCACAGTGGTAATCTGGGTCGACCTTGCACATCAGCTTTCTCTCTCCGAAGACATGATGACGACCTAGTTGCCATAGTGGTGACCTGGGATTTTTTTTCCAAATATTTTTAACATCAAATTTAAAATTCATTAAAAATAAAGACGTTACAATACTAAATAAAAAATTAATATATTAAAAATAAAAATGATACGAAATACATAAATCATAAATCATAATCTGAATGCTCCCTGCATGCAGAATCATACGAAGGAGTCCGATATCCGGCAAATTCCTCGATGCGAGCCAAATGTTCTTCGTCTAGCAGAGGTTGCCCAAAAAATCTAGCAGACGAACTTGATGCACTTACACCATCCGGTTTGTTCTCCCGATAACTCCAATTGATTTTGGTGCTGATGTTGTTCGACATCTGTTGAACACACTCCCACAACTTGTCAGAAATGTCGTCGTTTTTGCGGGCTTCATCCATCCCAAAATTTGTCAATAATAGCTTTTCGTTCAGGCGTAATGTCGTTGCTAATCGTGTAGTATGCTCTCATCGTTGCTTCTCCGCCTTTCCTGCTCAAACAAATTGATAACGTCTATAATAGCGTTTTCGAGCCACGTCATCTTCTTCGCATTGTTTTTAACGTACATTTGCATATCTTCAACGGAATGGAGACGGCAAGCCATAATAAATCTTGTGTTGAGAAGTAGTTTGAGATTGAATTATGTTTGAAATTGTGTGTTTAGAAGTGTGTTTGAGTTAGTATTTATATGATGTAAAAGTGGTAAAGTTTTTTTTAAAAAAAAAGTTTTTTTTTTGTTTAATATGAAATGGTAACAAAAATTGGATTTTTGTGTGCATGCAACTCGGTTGTGAGCACGAACTTGTTTGTCCAAATGCCTAACACCAACCGATCATCACCTAGTACCCACAATGGCCACAACCGAGCAAAATGGTCGGTCGACCTCCATGCCCAACCGACCATTGTGACTAGCCTTATAAGACTCCCATAATCCAACTATCCAAACACACCTTCATAATCATTATCACCATCATCATGGAAGAGACCATTATGGAAGAAAGATCAGAGGAACTCATCAAACCCACCAAACCTCATAACCCGACCCGACATACATCCACATTTCTTAAACCATGTGCTCCAACTTCAACCCATAACCTTAAACCCTTTCCTTTAAGTACTAATGATAAAAATTTTAATAAAAATATGACCTTTAAAAATGGGTTTAAAAACCCACCAGGAGGTTGGAAAGATTGGGTTAATACCATGCACTTAAAACATAAATCCACGTGGCTAAAAGTTAGAATTTATAATGCTGTACTAAACTCATTTTATAAAATTACAAAAAACCATGAATTGGTTTTGTCCATTATTAAGAAATGGTGTCATGAGACTAAAACATTTGTGTTTGTTTGGGGTGAAGTTGGTATTACTTTGGAGGACATTTTGGTTATTGGTGGTTTTTCAGTTTTGGGTCGAAATGTTTTTGATGATGTGGGGAGTGATGTGGAGTCAGAAAAGTCTCTGGGTGCATTAAGGGAGGCGATGACGGAGTTGGGTAGGTCTAGTTATAGGAATGCGAGTCAAGGTGGTTCGATAAAGATGTTTAAAGATAGTGGTAGTGAGATTGAGCATGAGGCGTTTCTTGCGTTATTGTTGTCTAGATTTGTTTTTCCTTCGTCTAGTAACATGGTTGTGAAAAGTTTATGCAAACTTGCGGTTTGTTTAGCTAGAGGTGTTAGGCTTGCTCTTGAGCCTGCTGTTCTTGCTAGTGTTTATAAAGATTTAAGCTTTTTGAAATATAGGATTCGTCTTAGTGATGAAACGCTTGTTATTACTAGCTCGGGCTCCTATGCAGCTTGTTCAAATTTGGATATGGGAAGGGTTCCGAAGATTAGTCCTAAATGCAAAATTGGTTGCAATCCAATATTTGCTAGATGGGAGAAAACGAATGCATGTGTAGATGATGTTGGCTCGTTTGTCAATCATTGTGCATTATAAGATTTTATTTGGCAGCCTTATGTTAAGGATTCAAATGAAAATTCGGGGTTTAGTTGTTTTATCGGGAAAAGGGAAGGTGTGTTGTCATTGGGGATTGCTTAGATGAAGAATTGGAGTTACGGGTTCGATGTGTAAGAGTGTCTGAGTTGCGATGAAGAATTAGGATAAATGGAAGCTGTATCCAACAATACTTGCCTCATAGAGTTGCGATGCAGTTTGGGATGAACCAAGATGTTCCTGCTGATGTGGCACGAGTGAATGAAAGTCGTGAAATCGCTTCGGAGTAGTAGTTTGCAGTCTCCAGTTTGTGATATCGCGACCGAAGTTATTGGCAAAGATGGATCAAGAAATGATGGTGGTGATGGTATTCATACATTGGGTGAACTTGAAACTAGAATCAGTAAACTTGAGGAAGTATATGCACATCTCAAAGCTAAAAAAAAAATTGTTGATGTAGTTTGCTTATCGTGGCAAATTTTTTTATAGTTTTACACACGTATCTCATTAGCTTATATCTTTAGAGGTTTGGTTCAGGAATGTATGTTTACATGAACCAAATATGGTTTGTCCTCAATTTAGAACTTATGTTTCGTGCAGTATTCGAATATCTAACTCTTGAATCGTGATTATCGTCCTACTTATTGGTGAATGGAGTTACAATAACTGGTGAATTCCATCTAACCTTTGGTTCCGACACGTTTTCTCGAAGCTTGTCACATGTAGCCTGATATATCAGCCTGTTTTGCTGCTGAGACTGTTTTCCTTTTAAACTATACTCAAAATCCTTCTAAGGTTGCCTGCTGCAAGACTCGTATCATTAATGACATGGTCATTTACGTTTAAGAAATTGGAGAGCAAATTATATCATTTCGATGATGGTTATAGGAGATTCTATCATTTAATGACTCGTAAATTTCTATCACTTACGTTTAAATGACATGAGAAAATTACTGATTTATAAACTCTTTAGGTTGTTTTCACTATGAATTTGTAATCAGGTGATCAAATACTAAATCCCTATAGACTGGTATCCTGCAATCTGGATTGTTGGCCCATCCGGTTCATCTCGGGCTCGAATCAAAACATGTCTATGAACAAAACACACGACACACAAACTCACACTTTGTATATATTGAATTATGTTGAATTTACAATACATAGTCACTTCTATTTATAGACATACATGCGAACCATCGTGACTATTCGCTAATAACTACCATATAACTAACTTCCATAACTTACTATAACTAACTTCCATAACCAACTATAACTAACTTTCATAACCGAAATTAACTACCATTCGGTTATTAACTTTATTCTTGACATACTAGACCCCTTAACTTATACACTTTACATATACGACTCTAAATTCAAAACTAATTACACAGCGACCCCTAAACATGGATTAATGAATTAACATCCAACACCCCCCCTTAATTTATTAATCCATGTCTTCAACATTTTCATGTCTTCAACTCGATCATCTTTATCTTGAACATGTTGTAGCGGGTCTTGGTTTTGTCTTTCAACACAACAACAATGGTTTCGATCACCTTTTCAACCTTCACGGTTCGTTTTCTTCAAACAAGCCAACGTTGGAACCACCAACCCGGATGGAGGAGTCACCCTAAATAGATCTATTCACTCACCTCGCCATTCGTAATTAACGGTTCATGATTATGAAATGGGACATTCAATTGGCAATGAGGTAACTTAAGCAATGTAAATGAATTTGATATACTTGGGCTCGTAATAAAATAATGTGCAATGTATTCTCCCCGTAGGTTTGAAATGAATTATAAACTTGAAAGACGGGGCTATGAAAACTCACTTGATACAATGATTATGATGGCAGAAGTGGATACACTGAAATGAGGTGCAATCTCTAACCACGACCTATTATGAATGATATGATCTAATATAAGTCATGATTTAATGTTGTGCATGCAAACTCATATGATATCCATACCACTTGTGCATTTTTGAAAATAAAGTTTATCGTCGAAATATAAGTTTATAACGTCTTGTCAAGTTATAAATTACTTTACAAGTACTTACGTTGAAATGATATCCTACGATAGTCGTTTAGTGATTTATTAAGAAACTATAGTTTTTCGTCGTAAAACAATATAATTTGACAACTCATGAAAATGGCTAATTTTGAGTGATCATATATTATTCGTTATACCTTTGTTTGACGAACGGTTGAACATTTTGGAAAATAGAATAAGCGAACTCACTTTTACCTGTAGACATCGTTTTCTCAAAAATATTCTATCGATATGAAAAATGGCTCCAAACACGGTCACTTGCGATAACCATTTTGGTCTAGTAGAAAATATATAAGTGTTAATATTTGTGAAAATAAGTACGATAGCCATATTTGAAACGCGTATAACTTAGTCGTTATAGCTTGGTTTTCTGCGATTTATATATCCTTAGTTTCGTGTTAATGTATACTAATATATTTTTGATAAATCGACTCATTTAGATTATGTTTAAAACTCGATTTTGCCCCTAAAAATCCCTTGACAACTTCCATTATTTCAGAAAATTAGTTTTCGTCATTAAACTTAAAAATAGCGTATCTTTTTCGTTATAAACCCGTTTTAACCCGTTCAAGCGACCACGGTTTCGTTTATTTGTTGTCGATTTTATAAAAACCAAAATAATCCATGACCTGCTTAAATTTCCAGATTTTATAAAAATGGACAGACCTCAATTATTTGTTGTCGAAAATGATTTTTCTAGTGTAGTACTTGTTCGAAACCCTTCCAATCAACACCAAAGCTATTCTAAACCTACCATACACCTTAATGGGTTCCTAAACTTCACCAACAATGATAGGGTTCATGGGAATAATTATAGGATAGTTTAAACTAATAATAAGTAATAAAAACAAGTAAAAGTGGTATGAATACATATAATACTTGCATATTTTTCTTACTAGATCATAAAAATAGATCAAATGTGATTATGAAAGAGTAATAAAAATTATGAGAAGCTTACTAGTAGTATGATGAGGTTTAAAGTAACTAGGTACTTAATTACTTCTTGGTTTTTATTTCAAAACCTAATATAGAAGTATACTAGAGTTATATAATCACTTGATCTTTGAAAAACTTTTGTTTCTTCTTCTTTTTCTTTCTTGGCCGAACCTCAACAAAGAAAGGAGAGGGTTTCTAGCTTTTTTTTCACCTTTTGATATGTGTATGTATGTGTTTTTGATTAGTAAATATCTAGTATAATACTATATCTAGTCATCAAAAGGAGTATGTGTACATTATTAAGGTCAAGATTTTTATAAAAATGATGACTAGGGGGGTCGGCAAGGGTATATTGGGGAATAAGGTTGTGTATTTTGTTAGTTAAATGTATTTTAAGTTATGTATAATGTGTATTTTGTACATGTAATTAATTATTTAGTGTAGCGTTAGCTAGAAATCGATTTTAACGGAACAAAATAAAATATATCAAAGTCATAAAAATTATAAAAATGCATTTCTCACAATTATTGAGTGAATAAATAATTATCGAATAGGATTTACTGAAAACCGTCAGAATATAATATATATATATATATATATATATATATATATATATATATATATATATATATATATATATATATATATATATATATATATAGGGAAGGGTTCTTTTCGTAACCAAGAAAAGGTCGAGAACCATGCGAGAACCACCATCAACCAATCGATTTTTTGAATATTTAATTTTATTATTTAATTCAAAAGGCATAATAGTAAAAGTACATTTTATTTTCTTTTGATTTTTTTAATAAAAAACGTTTTTCTAGTTCCTAAATTTTAGGATTTTTTTTTTTTTTTTTGGAATTTTTTTTCATGATTTCAAAAGTAAGATGCATATGTGTTTTTCTCATATAAATCAAGGTGCACATGTGTTTTTTTTAAATATGTGTTTTTCTTCATAATGTAGTGTTATTGCTTAAACGACTTAAATTTTTGAATAGTTTTTTTTCAACATTTATGTTTTTTAAAAGTATGGTGCGTATGTGTTTCACTTAAGGTGATAATTGCACATATGTTTTAGCGTACAATTTTCTTTAATATTCAAAAACTGAAATTCAATAACATAAAGATTATACATATGTCTAAAAAAATGCAAGTACAATATATCGATTATACATGTGTGCACTAATGAAAATACATGTGCACGGACACACGCATTTGGTCCATTGTCTTCATCTTCATGACAGACACTCAACCAACTAATAAGAACTGCAGAATTTCGACGATGAAGGTACACATTCATTCTACCTGCAAACGAGATCTAAAAAAGAATTAGAAAACGTACAAAGTGCATATGTGCTTCGATGTTTAAACTATATAAAATCGAAATGAAATCAAGAAAACTCCACCGAGTTGTGTATGTAACCGGTAATGTTAACACACATATAATTTAGCTATGCCATATGAAATATTATTTTGAATACATGTGTTATCTTCGAAATATCGATGATTAAAACACAACAAAGCTGCAACCTAAACTATTATGTAAACCATTGAAATATTGATGACTAAAACCGAACAAACACGTTTCCGCCTTCTCCGCCTTTCTATCTTTCTAAATCTCCATCAACATCGGACATGTTCCGCATAAGAAATATTGTTTATAAATGAAATACTAATGTTCGTATTTGCTTGATATAAAACCCAGACTACAAAACTAAAAATGAACCAACAGACATAAGAAAAACATAATTCCGAGATCAAAAATGATTTCGAGAAGAAAAACATATATGCATAATCTAGCAAAACACATATGCACAATCTAAATACATATGCACAAAATAAAATATATATGTTTACCTATATCCTTGATCTAACATCAATCTTAATTAAAACATGTATGGATAAATTACCTGTACATGTACCAAACAACCAAACCTGATAATGTAACATATGTTATGTTTATATCTGTTCAACTAAAAGAGGTTGCAAATCAAAACACTACTTCCAAAACCGAAAATCAGTTTTCTTGCAGCAACTTGTCATCTCTGATCCAAATCACATTCTATTGATGCTAAATTAGTAGTAATCATTAACATCATTGAGATGATTATCATATTTAGGAGCCTAGGATGCTTGGCATTACGTTCTACAAGTGACGACCCACAGTGAATAGTTTACATGATAATTATATGACCCCACATAGTGAATTATCATAATCACTTTCGTTATATCCAAAAACTGAAGCGATAGTCTACAACTTAAAAACGCAATAATCATATAATAATCAACAATAATCTTGCCATCTAACCTCTAACAAATCATGAGTCCGCTTCATATTCAACCGACAAATATCCTCACAAACAATCTTCACAAGCTCATTCCGTCTCCACCGTTCATGTATCCCATGGACAATCCCTTCCGTAATCAAAACACTACTTCCTAAACTGAATATTTGCATGTTGTTTATTCTTTAAGCAAAAAAAAAAAAAAAAAAAAAAAAAAAAAAGAGCAATCTTAAATATACAGAGGTTACCTGTTTTGTGTTTCGTGACCCAACTCAAACTACAATAGCCTCTTCATCTTATCTTCATCTTCATCTTCAAACTGATATGAACATCGAGGCTACGATGCGTAGCCGAACAATTAATACAAAACAAATCCCATACGTCACCGACGACCATATCGGATTCCTCGCGTCACAATCAAAACGCATATGTTATTGTTCAATACATAAATTATTGATCAATTAAATAATAACAACAACAACAGATCTCATAAAATAAGAAGCCATTGAGTTTATGATGGAATCCAATGTTGATGCACAATCCAAATGTTGATGCAATCTACAAAAGTGAATAGAAGGCATATGAGTTTATGATGGAAGGATAGAGAAGCGATGAGTTTATGATGGAAGGATACTGAGCGGCTAGGTTTTTCTAAGGAAGATGATGAGATCTAGGTTTTTCTAAGGAAGATGATGAGATCCGAAATAATTGAATTGTAATTCTAAATCCCTATATAATGGGACGCTTATCTTTAGGCTTAATAAGAAAACACCGAAAATACCCTTTTACCACTTACAAAATGTTACATGATCTTCTATGTTATTACAATTATGCCATCTTTATTTATAGCCATTGATTGAAAAATAGATGGCTATATATATATATATATATATATATATATATAGTGTATAGTTATATACGTAACCAAAAATTATGAATCATGAGAACCAACAAGGACCAATCGATTTGAGATAATTAATTTTCCTTTTCCTTTTCCACACTATTTTCGCAGGGTATTTTAGGTATTCTATAATTATCAACATTTAATAACCGAATATCATACTCTCCACTAATTATGGGATCACGATTGTTTCAGTTATTTTTTTTTTGAAAACCCTAAAACAGCTATATCATTATCAACGAAATTCACCAGTTCATAAATCATTTATCAAAAAAATGATTATACAAAAAAATAGTTCTGCAACAATGAATTCATCCATTGGAAACGATGATCAAGAAGAAGTTAATGTTACACCGCTTCTTCTATGCAAAATGAAGCGAATGTTCATACCCAATCTGCAAGAAACGATGAATGTGTTATTGTCAATGAAGATTTCTCTTCGTGTACGAATCATATGATTTATTAATTTTAGTTATGTCTTATTTTTTCATGCTTTATTGGTTGTTATAGATTTATTACGTGTCTATACAATTAATTTATATAATGTTAGGGTTTTGTATGTAGGTTTTAGATGTATGGCATCTATATGACGAAGATCTAAATACATGTTTGTTTTGTAGAATGTTATTTTGTTGTTATTTTTTGTTATTTGAATTGCATGTTTATGTTTGATACATTTATAGTTGTTATTTTATGCATGATTGTAAGTAAGTTTCGGTGTTAAATTTAGTGTTTTATGCACATGTGTTAATGGGTGATGTTTGTTTTTAATTTTAATGTACATCGCTACTTTTTTCATTTATTGATGTTGTTTAGTTTAGTTTAATGATTAATTGTGTTTTTATTTTGTTATTTCATGTAGTTGTTTTCAGATGTAAGCATGTTACACATGTGCACGTATGTCAATAGCTTGTTTAATATGTATATGTTTTTATATATCGATCGATCATGTTACACATGTATATTTTAATAGAATCGTTGTATACATATGCACAGCCAGTGATTTTTTACTTTACGATTATATCGGATGTTGTTGTGTATTACGAGATACAAATACATGTTATTATCATTAATGCGCCTTATTTTTTCAGATAATGTTTTTTTGTAGATTATTCGATTTAGACGATAGCGAGTTAGATGATGAGTGTATTCCAACACCTAAAGGCCATAAGTATTGGGTTCCGAGGTACCACCGATGAGAAGCCTAGTGAAGGGAATGTGTTTGACACTTTTGATGAGGCTTACGACATGTACTTTGAGTATGCTCTTAAGGCCAGGTTCTCTATTAGAAAATCTACATCAAAGCGTAAGAAAGGTGAGGTTACTCATAAATATATACTTTGTAATAGGGCTGGAAAACCACGAACAACCATAGTGAAAGATACGTTGGCTCAGTCATCTCAAATTGATGATAATCAGAAAGATGGGACTAATAAACCTAGGCAGAAACGCAATTCCAATTACTCTGTAACGGATTGCAAGGCATGTGTCAGGTTCAGGGCTATTCACGGTACATCGGCTTTTAAGTTATACGAATTTGTTGAAAACCATAACCACCCACTGCTTGACGAAAATAACACTGATCTTTTAAAAGCACGGCGTAAGTTGGACTTTAGTGATAAGATGTTTATACATAGGGCTTCACTTTCTAATCTTGGCCCAACTAAAGCTCATCGTCTTAGGGTGGCATTTATGGGTAGCTATCAAAAGGTTCGTGGAAAGCCATCGGACCGAAGAACTTTCGTAGGTCGGTTAATAAATACATTGGTCCTAGGGATGCCCAGATGTTAATAGATAAAATGAATGATAGGAAAAAGCATGTGCCTAATTTTTCATTTGAATACCATACTGTTGATGATGTCTTATCCCGCATGTTCTGGGCCGACGAGACAATGAAATGCAATTACAACGAGTTCGGTGATGTAGTTTCATTTGATGCCACTTATCGCACAAACAGGTAATGTTTAATGTATATCCGTAACAGTTTGATGATTCTATTTATGTATTAAATTATTGTAACACGTGTGTTTTCTTTTTAAATATATATCAATCCATATATAGGTACCGGATGATATTTGTTCCATTTACTGGCATTGACCATAACCAAAAATGTGTCACTTTTGGGGCTGCTTTAATAAGTGACGAAACAATTGAATCATACAAGTGGATCCTCACTTCTTTTAAAAAAGCGCATGTGAAAGAACCAATTCGTCATTATGCACCAAGATCCAAGATTATGCATCGCAGCTGAGGTCAGGTTCCCAAGCACACCATCGCTTATGTATGTGGCACATAACCCGTAAACCGCCTGGAAGGTATTTTTCTAACTAAGCACTTGTGTTTTAAATGATTTACTTTCTTTTATATATTAAGTTCCATAAATTAAATACATCTTATTCAATCTTTGTTTCATGTCCAGATCTCGGTGAAGTTGAGTCGATTCAATTTAAGAAACTGTTTCATAAGCTTATATGGAATGTGTTTATTGAACCTCGAATTTGAAGAGCGATGGCATGCTCTTATTGGTATGTTTAATTTGTCCGAAACAAATGGCTTTCTCAAATGTTTAAGATGAGGGATTTGTGGATCCCGGATATTTTAAGGAGTTGCCAATGTGTTGTCTTATGAAGACCACTTCCGATCCGAAGCTCCAATGCTTTTTCCGTATTTTCTCACCTGGAAACATGCTTGTTCAATTCATGCTTTGCTTTGAAGCCGCTATGGAGAAACAACGTTATGTCCAACGTGTCATTGACAATCGCACTTTGAAACTACTCCGTAATGTTCACCGACCTACCTATTGAACGACATGCATGTTCGCTTTATAGTCGCCTATTTTTAGAGAGGTATTTATTTTAACTTTTTCACCAATGGTCCGTTATTAAAACATTCAAGTATCTTTGTATAGTGTTATAACACATGTGCATTTGTTTGTTTGTTTAATAGGTTCGTAAGGAAATATTAAAAGGATCAGATGCATGTTCTCGATTAGTGTTACTTCGACGAAGGTGTTACAGCTTAGCATAATACAACAAAGAAACAAAGAGAATGTTGTTGTTATTAATGCTAAGGTAATTATTTATAACATTATACATGTGTTATTATATTTTTTTAAAAATATTTATATCACTTTGTATTTTTATCTTTATATTTTAATATGTGCATACAATATGTACGCTTGTCGTGTTCGTTACATCCCATTCTCACTATTTTTTAATCAGTTGTTCGTAAGGAAACCGATGGAAGCGCACTGCTCATGTAATCGCTTGGTCGACACGGATACTTGTGCCGCCATATTTTCTCGTGTTTTTCGATATACTCTATTGATCGATTCGGAAAGATATGTCAAGAACGATGGAGGAAAGACGTGTTGCCATCTCATTTGCTAGATAACAGCAATCGCTATGGACCGTATTGAAGAGACCGACAACATAGCTTCCGATATTCATGCTACAATAGAGTCATGTGTTGACCGCTTACGCAATGACACGTAAAAATTAAAGGAATTTCTTGCACAAAGTTACGGAGTTGAAACCAAGCTAGACGCGATCTTCCCCGTAAAAAAGAAGCCCAATAATGAAGAAATATTCCAGACCTTTTAGGTGTTACCACCCCAAACAAGTTATTGTCAAACCTCCACAAGGGATTAGGAATAAGGGTTGTGGTACGGAGGCGGAAGATTTATTGGCCCGGCGAAAGCTAAAACAAAAGCCAAAACAAAAAGAAAGGGCGACATGCAGATTTGTGATGAACAAGGTCACAACATGCGCACGCAAAAACAGAAAGGCAAAGAAGAAAGCGCTCAAGATAATGATTCAGGTTTTGAAGAAGAAGATTACGACAATGAGTTGTCTGACAATGCAATTTAGCATACAATTACTTTCATCCTTGATACAGTTTTAGGTTCACTATTTTTTCAAGACTGCTTTTAATCCCGTATGTTTTATTTATTTCATTTTCATTTGTGTTAATTTGGTATGTCATCTACCACGACATTCAGTTTATGGTTATTTTTGTTTTTGAATATTGAATCAATCTAAGTATGTTTTGAATATTATTTGGTTTAATGTTTGTCCCTTATTAATGTGTATACGCTATTGATTTTTAATGACTAATATTCCTTTGATTTTGTTTAGTCAATTGATCTTTTTTACATGTACGTGTAATATTTTTGAAAAACACATGTGTATATGTTTTGCAAATGCCTCACACATGTGTATTCCGTGTAACTATATTCATATTGCATACGTATCATCTAATTTTTAAGAAAATTTTTCCAAATATTCAGTGTTTATCCACATCTTCATTTTAAATATAATCATATCTAAATCTTTTCAAAATATAGAAGATTTATCCAAATCTTCAGTGTTTAAATATAATCATATCTATATTTTAAAAATATAGATTATTTTCATGCCTTTTTTATGCATAGGTTGTTACACATTTGATAACCCTAATTCAGCCTTTTTATCCCCTATATATTCTCGCTTGTGAACACACACACATACTTTTATGCTCCTTTATTTATAAAGCTTTTTGGTTTTTCTAAAATCATGGTTTCACCAACTTTCAAAAACTGACGTCCCATGGTTGTAAACCCTTTGTTTAAAAAGAATAAAGGGCGTGGATCAAAAGGTAATTTTAACGAACCCCAAGATCCGTGTTTGCGCTTCGTCAACCCGCCACAACATCCGTACATGTCCACTAAAGAAAAGCCAAGCCAATTCCATCAAGAATGAAGAAAAGATTGAATCAATAAAGCAATTATTTATTAGTATCTCGAATAGATCGTGATACTAAATAAAGTTGCCTATCTTGCTATTAGATGTCGACTTTCTTTTATCCTTTTCAATGAATAATGTATTTGTGTTTTCCGACACAAATGTTTTGGAATATGTTATATGTATTTCAATGAATAAAGTATTTAGCTTATCATCAAATTAACACATGTGTCTATTCACCATATGCATTATTTATACCTCGTTAATATACCTATGTTCCTCACATTTTCTATATATGTAACAATCACACTAGTTTTATTTATTTTACAATTGATATACACATTCAATACACATATGTTATAAAACCAGATATACCATATCCTAATTTATTGAATAGATATTCATTTGTATACTAAGTTAAAACTTATGTATATACCATTAAATACAAATATAATCAGATTTTTTTATCAAAACACATGTGCGATTTGTATTACATGTGATGTTTATTAAACACATGTGCACATTCAGACACACATGTAGAATAACCATTTATTTTAAGCTTCCAAACACACGTGATGTTTTACATATACACGTGTGTTTACATTTATTTTCAGATAACAAGTTGATTTTATTAACACAAGTTTAGTTTATTTTCACTTACACTTGTGTTCATATACTAAAAACATGTATATATTTCAAGACTTTTATGGATTGAATCACCATGCAAAACAAATACAAGCTTAGCCAGATTTAATAATATTTAAAGTAATCATTATCGATTACTTTAAAATAATACCAACCAAAACATAGTTAACATAAACGCTTTGATACCCATTCAAATACATACCTTAAAGGTATTAAAACCAAATCAACATAATTAAACATTCCAAAGCATAATAATAGTCTTAATCGACACAAACTTAAACAGAAACCAAGTCATCCTACTTAACCAACACAAACATAAGTAGTTCCTAAAAGATAGTTTTTGTCCTTCAACGACATCGAACTTCTAGATACCACCAATCATTCCTACAACATTATCACGCTCAAATTCCATCCTCCTAGTAGTAACTTTGCAACATACTGACCTTAACTTGTTAATCACGCTATTCGCTACAAGATCACTAGACAACCAGCAGCATCATACCTTTCCATTGGTTCTCCCATGTAGGTTTCCATATGACGATAACAACCACTCCGTAGTTTGGGACCTTCGATTCGCTCGCCAATTCAGATCGGTATTTGCATTTGAATTGTGAATATATCAACCGCTTTTGGATGTCCAACACCATGTATCTCCCAAAGTCCGCATGTCGTGTTTTATCAAATAAAATTATACAAATATTATTCTTCCGAAATTATACATAGTATATTATGTTAAACTTTGTATATATATGGAATTAATCGCACGTACCACTATAATAGCCATGCTATCATCCTCGACTGCTTTTTCACCGCTCACAATTTGCCTAGCCGGTGTAGTTTTCTTACTCTTCTTCGAACTGACATTTTTTACACCCTTGCTATCCAACATCCACACACCACCTTTCTTTAAATTGAATATCACAAGAAAATTGTGTTCACCATTCGACACAGGAATAAACACCTGTATTTATATCGCATACGCAAATACATGTGTGTAAATTCACCACGATATATATTTGGCATACACACTCAGAAGATAGTGTTTTATATATATTACTGCTACAATTCCCATTTATTATCTATATTACATACATGTGTCTAAATCCAGCACGCTACATATTCGCATTTACTATCTATATTACACACTAAAATTCAGAAAAAATTTAACACAATTCATACACAATTCTGATTGGGCATGTAAATCATTACGTAATCAGTTGGTATATACATGTGTAATGTTCCAATTATAGAAAGTATAGATACTGCAAATTAGACCGAAATACTTACAAGGTCAATTCCTTTGAATGTTTTCGCTTTTCCATCTTTTGCAAGTGCCTTATCAACATAAGCTACCGAACAACTTTATCCGCTCATCCGCATTGTATAGAACATCCCCGAACCTTTCGGTCTGCTTTCAAGAATCATTATATTTTTACGTTAATAACATTTTCATGACTTAGACCACATACGCACACGTATCCTAATAATTTATATTTTATACAAGAATACTTACCACCATAAACGCTATGGATAATACCGGAGTGGTGAATTGGGTCCTCTTGTACGTTCACCAACATTCAATATCTCTGCCCACGCATTAATCACATTTGGCACCACATGTTGCGATTGGCCCAAACTCTCCAACATCAAACGGGTTGAACTGTGACCAGTCCTGGTGCTGAATAGTATGTCACTATCAAGGGAAGAAAAGAACAAATGGCGTATAAGTTCACATGTAATATATATATAAATAATTCACATGTGTTATATACAGTATTCACATGTATTTAATAACTTTATATGAACACAAGTGTCAATGCAACTACATTTAAATAAACATATATACTTTTTTGGAAACTTGATCATTTTTTTGTACTTACTCAGGATTTCCAGACATCTCAAATAGGAGCTTGCACACCTTCTTCTCCTGGGCATCCAATGGACTCAAATCGATCGCTCGACACAAAATGGAGATTTCATCCGGGCCGTCAAGTTGCTCCTTTTTCCACGTTGCTCAACTAAACCTTGTTCAGAACATTTGGCCTAGCGAAACTAATCGAACCGCCGCGATCGCTTTAGATTTATTTGTCAGACGCTTCTTTCCCGCTTCGCCTTTCGCCTCATAACTTGGTGTCAAGTTCAGCTAAATGACTGCATGTCATCCAATGCCACGCCCTTCCCTTCCTATACTCATTTGAAATCTTATCAACAAGAGCTACAACTAACGCCTGTGTTTGCATGCCTAATGTAGCTTCCTGTATCAAACCAACCACCACCACTTACATTCCCACTACCAACTCGTCACGTTGGGTGTAGCAGCTTCAACATTTTCTTTTGTCCAATTCCACCAGATGTCTCTTCCCTGCTCACATCTTTTACATGATTCACCTTATCCAAATTACGCAGACTCCATATACTTCAAATTCTAAAGCTTTTAACTCATCACTATCCGGGAATACCACTAAACCTAGGCATATGTTTTTCTCAAAACACGAACCAACTTTTCTCGATTGTCTCAATATACTTACCAAGCTTCCGAGACAAACCCCGTGATATACACGTAGATATTCATGTATGAATTTTACGCATCGATAACCATATAACATATAGAATATACATGTGTTTGAACTACTATATGTATATTTAAAATTAATAAATGGTTGATCGTTATTTTTAATTTTGTACACCAACATTTTGTTAACCAACATATGTATTTACATTCAACATACGCTTTACTACAACATTATTCATTTGTCATTAACATGTTTAAGCATTTGATACATATTTATATCAATACAATACATGTGTTTAAATGTATAAGTTTGTATAAATGTACCTCTAAATCTTCCGGAAACCATCGCCTTCTTCCTCCTCATACGGAGCTTCTAGTTCTCCTGCACCACATCCACCAAAGTTCTACTGCTGCTTCCTCTCTTGCAAAAGGTCCATTGACCATTTACTTGTTGGTGGTCTTTTGCAGCAATTGGCGTGACTCGCATTTTGTTCCATCAACGTAAATCATCTGTGTCACAAAATAATTCTAATCGCTAGGATATTATACATGTGCACGCTCATATAATTCAAAGATATATGTATTCCATATTACCGTTAACAAGGTCGGGGCCGCAAAAGTAGTTGTTCTTCACTTTGGCTTCCACCCATCTTTGCGTTTGGAAGATTATCAAGTAAGAACCGACACCGCTTTATTCTATCGAACCGTGTTTGGTGATATGTTTTAAAACTTCTAAATCACAACACCGCTTTTTGAACAACTACCAATAACGCTTGCAAACAAGACTATGAAATTCACTTGAAGTTTAGGTCTACAACCTTACTACTACGTATCATTTTCCTAACGACAATGGTGTTATTTTGATTCCTCACATTGATATTGATTCTTCCATTCCTCTATCATTACCCCATTATCCGACACTTCAAAGATTCAAGATATTATCCCCTCATTTTTCAAACCTAGCATTTGACTTATTCTTTCACGCCTACTCTAAGAGTACCTTTACTCAACTTAATTTCCATTTTTCATCATCAAAGTTCTTAACCACGTAAAATCCTAACTTTGTCGGGTATACCATCCACCTTGAATTCAAGTAAGCTTCCAAATCCTAGTCTATCAATACATGCTTGTTGGTTCGGCAAGGGTTGCTATAGCTAAATAAAATGGTCGTGGGCTAGACCGTGTCCTAAGAGTTGTCGAGATATCTACACCGTTTTTTCCTTTTGTATCTATCTTAGGTGACTTAACTTCCGCACTACTTTTGATGGTCCACCACATCGCCTTCATTGATAACACCAACTCGAACAAATATAACGATGCTATTTGTTAATACAAACACTAATTCACACATGCAACATAAACACATATATGGGGTATCAATACCTTTTGGCTTCTTCATCGGTTTTCGCACAACATTATCGTGAGTTCGCTTTCTCCCTTTCTTACCAGCTTCCACTATATTAATATCACATTAAACACAAATGTTAATCGCCTTTGATAACCGACCTTTCAACTGCTTCAAAAAATGTTGCGATACCTTTTTCATCGTGGCTACTACTCCCAACTCTTCCTAGTATCATGCTTCTTCTCCATCTCATAGGTGAAGCTACCCAATTACACATACAAACACATACAATTAAACATACCATTATATTTAAAATGTAATGCCAAAACATTTTAGATTCCATACCAACGCCGCATAGGACTTCCTTGGTTTGGTTGAACTCGATCTTCAAAATCATCATTGCTATTCTCCAAGTCTCAAGGCCAATAGGATCATCAATTGTGTTCTCTTCAACCACGCTTTTGCTTCGCTTAGTTCTCAGAACTTCTCCTTAAATCAGAACACTTGTAAAAGTTTGACTCATTATCGCATCCCATAACATAAATAATATCATCTAAATATCGTTATATACATTACTGTGTTCAAAACATATAATCAACATAATATACATATGCTTATATTATTTCAAGATTAACAAACCATATACAAAAAGTCTTGATATCCAAAATTAATACATATAAATATCTGTATAACAAATATCCATCAAAACAAACTTAACACGATGCTTAATGCACCATACATCAACCATATACACACGTGTTAAACATACATTCACATAACATTTTAGTCCTCAAACATTCATATATACATACTCTAGTATTCAAACCTTCATATCAAACGCTACTAACGAATAACCATAAACACAAACTTCACGAAAATATCCTATTAAAAATGTGGTCTTTTGATCCACTAACCATAAACACAAATCTTCCTAAATAATCATAGAAAACATCAACTAACTTCACTAAAACCATGTCCGCTCAAAATTAAAAATAAATGACTTTGTTTACAAAAATTAATAAAATCATCTAAAACATAATCGATAAAATCCTAAAAACAACACAAATGATAATCGGTTAGATCAATACTTATTTTTGTTAATTACACATCAACAACATTAACCATGAAACAATGATCATAACATCAATAAAAAAACCCAACGATTACATTCATTAACCATGAAACAATGATCATAACACAATAAAAAACGTCATCTTACCCATCTTCCCTTTCAAAATAAAACAGATGTGTGTGTTTTTCCACCGCAGCTTCTTTGATTTACATGAAAAACCCTATCAATTGGGGCTTTTGAATAGTTAAGTAAGGATAAGATATGTGTTTAATTTGATTTGATTTTTCTTCCGGTTTTTTAGGCATTTATTTGTTACAGAGCAACTTGGGAGATAAATTTGGGGGGAGAGGTTATGATGAGAGTCTACGAGGGTCGGTTTTAATTAAATGTGATAGATGAAATACCCAAAATGACCCCCTATTTAATAAAAAGGCAGGAAATAACTTCCATTTATTTACCAAAATGCCATGTGTATCCTACACCATTGATCAAAAAAAAGGAAGGCTAGGATTGGTTCTCGCAGTTCTCGCATTTTATTAGGTTCTGAAAATAACCCTTCCCTATATATATATATATATATATATATATATATATATATATATATATATATATATATATATATATATATATATATATATATATATATATATATATATATATATATATATACTAGTGTCAAAACCCGTCCGATGGACTGGTATGACTGTGGTTTTATTCTTAGGATTTAGTAGAATAAATATATATTAAAAAGTAATTAAAAGATAAATGAGACAGTTAAGATCTTTAATTGATGTTACCATAATTCATAAAACGGCTAAAAACATGTAAGTATTTTGATTTTTTGGTTTTTATTTTTAGGATTTAGTTGAACAACCAACTATCTACTCAGAAGCTTAGTTGCCATGTCAACGCATTTATTTGGACCAATCTCATCAGTATCTATATTTCAATAAACTTTCAATATGCTTACGATAGTTATAGAAAAAAGCTATTTCAAAGTTTTAATAAGTAGCAGTCTGTCAAGGTTAGCTAATTTTACATAATGTATCAAGTTACAAATAAAGAGATAATGAAGGAAATGCTAAATTGATATATTGTGTCATATGATATGAATGAAGATTACTAACTTGAGGCTTCTTCACCATGGCCCCCTGGTCATCAACGTAAAAACTCAAACCTGAGGAAAAACACTTTCTTAAAATTCCGAAATTTACGTATATATAAAATATTATCTCACATAGAGAAGATCCCACCAGGAACTGGTGTAGATTTTTGAAGTTCATCAACAAAGTAGTATTATATCGACACTTCTTTCTCTATAAGTTTATCGAAGTTAAGTCCAAATGACCTTACCATCTTGACCGGTGAAAACTCCATGATAGATGACGCATGAATCACCAATCGTGCAAATAAAAGTGCAACATTATACCCGATTAAATGCCGCAGTCAAATCATAAAATACCAAAGTATAAAATAAATGGTCAGTCTTAGTAGCATATGTATAGAAGTATAATTTGAATAGTAACATGCATTAAGAAGCAGATAACATTGTTCAGTATTCATGGCCTTTTATTTCATATCACCAGAAAATAACTTTTTCAAGATGGGCGAATGAGCATATATACCCTATCTTCGTCGATTGACCAATTGTCATGTTTGGGCAAACAACGGCTCCTTCTGATCCTACATGAACATTTTCACGCACAAGAGACACTAAGTGGACTACCGCAACAAATTCTATGAAAGCCGTGGGATCAATAGTTGCTGATTTTTTTAAAACATCCATCCTCCTTTGTGCCACTTCAGGTTCTAGACATGAACTCAGTGAAGTGTATTAATATAGAATATTGTTAGTTTGAATGAATGAATAAATTACATAAATAGTCTTTGTGGTTTGGCGAAAATTGCATCTACCGTCCGTGATAGTTTAAAGTTGCGGTCTTGGTCCTTATCTTTGCAAAGAACAACACCAATAATCCTTCACTGACACCGATAGTCCTTGTAGTTTGCCGAAAATTGTATCTACCGTCCCTGATAGTTTGAAAGACTATCGGTGCTATTCTTTGCAAAGATAAAGGCCAAGAATGCACCTTTAAACTATCACGGACGGTAGACAATTTTCACCAAAGACTATTTATGTAATTTACTCTAAATGAAATTACATAAGATTTTTTATACTACGTACATAATTATTATTAATATTTATTTTGTTCACGTTATTGTTTACAACAAATTACATATGTTTAAAGTGAAAGGGTGTTTGGATGATATGAACAAAACCCGCTTATTTGGTGTGGCATGATCTCTTAGACAACTTTTCGGTGAGTCCAATCATGCTGCAGATAAAAGAAAATAATTATTTTGAGCGTTTCACCACAAATTTCAAGTAAGCTGGTTAATGGGGGTAAGATGAGACATTAGTATTATATTTTTTTTCTATCTATGACATAACAAAATCTCTAATTTCGTCTTTATTAGCAAAATGCAAAAACTTTTCGCTTAATAAGAGCCATAGCTACTGAAATTAAGAGTAAAGAATTTGCTATTTAAACATAATTCAAATATTACATAAACTTGCAAATTAAAAACTACTAAAGGAATAATGAGAAAATTCATCATGAGAAAGATGAGTATTGATCATTCCGACTTTTATGACCAATTTCTCTTAGAAGCTAATGGTTGAACATTTGAGGCTCACTATCGACCTTCCATTCTCTTCGACGGAGAAGCCTTATATCGATATGTGTCTTTAGGATAATAGTTCCTTGGACATATACACTCCATACATTGCATAAAACGTGACTCGAAAAGTTAAACTTACTTCAACGCATAATGATAATTGCATCCTCCCCTCTATCCCAATACTATTATCCTCTTTTTTTAAGATGTCTTAAAATAATTGTCTAGTAGTTGTAATTGACTAATTGTCATAGCAATCTTAGTCAAAATTAACAAAATAAAAAATAAAAATAAATAAATATTAATTAATTATCAAAACGTAAAAGCTATATTGAATAAAATTTTATATCGAATCTAAAAGAATTTGAGTAGTTTTACTCAAAAATCAGTCATTTATAATAAACCAAAATGGTTTCCTAATCTTCCGAGACTTGAGCTTGAACTAATCACAATACCGTAATGTGCTTTGGCGGAAAGGCAAGTCATCGATCAATTCGCCATCGTAGATGGTCGGCTTTCTTTATGTCACATTTGGTCACGTTCTTTCAAAATGTCCTTAATTTAAATACATGGAGCTTGTTGATGGGAACTTAATTTTTTCATGATCATTGCAAGTAGTTGCATTTATACATACCCATAATAATCACGGTACATGTTCAATGTCACTCGCATTAAAAGAATACAACGGAAAACATCTACTAATAAAAAGCTATACATACAAATAGTGAAAGTTCACATTTTGTGAGTCCCATTAAAATTATGTCGAGTAACAATGTAATTGTAGTCCCAATTATAAAAACAAAAAGCAGATTAGGCAACTTCATACAAAAATGTCGCACGACTCACTCATAAATGTGAGAAAAGAACCTCATAGCAAAGCATGAACTCAAATTGTTACTTCAAACACTTCATAAGAAGCGTCACTTAAAGAAGACCGTGTAAAATCATGAACATGGATTTTGACATTTTGTTAAGGGTCGCTAATTACGAACGGGTAGATTTGGGTTTTTATTATCTCTAACGGGCCAAATGGTTTAAAACTTTATATGAACATAATAAGCTAAAAAATAAACATCTCCAACGGATCACAATCTTGCTTAAATAATTATTACATCTAGAAATTGCTCATCAATATTAACATCAATTGACATCTTGCCTTCCTTTTTAACACTACCAAGATGAACAGAAGGGTGTTTCAATTTTTGTACATGAATGGCCCCTCCCGACACATTTACTTTAATTAACGACTAACCCCATTCTTGATTACTTTGTTTTCTAAAAATGTATATTAGTAAGCATTCTTAAATCGAAAATCATCTTTCTAGTGTATACCATTATATACAATTTCAATTGGCTGATAAGTGAAAATGCTTTTATAAAGAGGTTGGAATATGTAAATGAATATGTATTATCATTGCCACAGATACTACTTTCTTAAAGCAAATAAGGAAAAAAAAAATTACCTAAGCATGTGACAAAATTTCTCCCAAAGCAATACATTCCAAAAGCTTCATAGCAATCACGAAGAATCTTGATACTAACACTAACTGAAGGATTCAGCAGCGAGATGAACTGCAAAATACGTTTATAGTTATAATGTGTACAGAAATAGCTCCCAATTAATAATTTATTTTTCTTTCATTCGAGTTATTATGATTCAAAAGGCATATATGAATTTCTAAAAATAAGGTACCATTGATCAGCAAATCAATTTATGGGTCTCAAAAAAACTCCTATGTTCAGTGGCTTTCAGGGCACCGCATTGCAATTCAATCCAAAGTATGTGGTACATGAATTTTAAACATATATGCATACTAACTAAGATGATACCCCCGAAAAACACCATTTACAACTAATTTCCAATATCCGTAGTATAGCCGAGTTAACACTATCTGTTCGCGGCACTCTTATCTTAAGCAATCGTGGAACATGCTTTATCAATTATCCACGGATGTCAACTTTAAGTATCATAAAACATTTATATACAATGTGATCATATAAACCCATCCAAGAAGACCACCCACCACGGCAACTAATATCTTTCCAATCATTGTTGTATATAAAGAAAAAACTAATGTTACAGGGTGCCAAATATGTATGCAGAATGATGAGAATCAACATGTTTAATAGTAGCAATGGATATATAGTTATATGATCTTAACACACATAGTGTACACATTATATTATATAAGCTACGATATTACCTATAGTGGGGTGTGTGGGATTTCTTATTTTCAGCTTATGCTTGTGGAAAACCCACCACCATTGTTACTTATACTTAGAAAACTAATTTTAGCAAAAGATGAACATTTAAGCAAATAAGCACAAGATGATCATGCATCCAACACTTAAAACGCTTATAGCGCTTTAAAAGCAGATGCAAACCCAAACACCCTCTAATGATCTTAATCTTATTAGTGAGAAATTGTGCAGTCCATACACACTCAAAGTGCTTATTATCCCAAGCACCCCTCTTCTTCATAACTTTTGTAAAAATCTGGTAGATAAATTTAACATGTCAGTTGTGCAAAATTCATCATGCTTCTCGCGACTATTTAGTTTCGTATTTGATCCCAAATCTATCAATATATAGAAACTTTTAAGAAAATAAACAGTTTGTAGCGTTTGCAACTTTGGATATCACGGTTTTATATGTTAACTTAAAGTGATGCGTCTGATAGAGGAAAGAGGTATATGGATAGAATGGGTCAAACGGCCAAAAGTATAACTATACATGTAAGTATGTAACTAAAATGTTGTTGATCAACTAAATCTGACTTGTACTCAGAATTATCTTTTTTAACCTGCTACCCGACCCACTCATTCACCCAGTGCTTATTATAAAATATACACTCTGCTAAATATACGGTTCAAATGCAACATTGGTGAAAGCAAGGGAATATTTGAGCACACTTCCTGTACTCAAGTTAGCTTTGTACAATAAATCTGCAATCACCAAAAGATTTTACATAATGAAAGGTTGGAAATTTTAACAGATTTATATATGACTGATACACAAATCAATAAAATGGATAGGATGTATACCTGCAGCTTCGGCCTGTTTCGACATCGTAAGAAAGGTGTAGGATTTATGGGGTTGGTTGATAGGGTAGCAACAGTGACCCGTACAAAGTAGTTATCTACAGTGGATTGTCAGACCAGATTATGTACCTACAACGATTAAGTAATGCATAATTAAATACTTATGACGTTAACTTTTAAAAGCACGATGTGAATGCAGATTGGAGTATAAATACTTACCAAACAGACGTAGCTATACTACTTGCAGCCTTTAAATACTACTTTCATTACAAATTGCAGATTTCAAATCTGTGATGAATAGTACCGATTGCAGACTGTATGTTTGATAGCCTATTGCAGACTTAGAAATTTCCAACTAACTCATTATATAGGCCATTTCTTAGTAAGGCTATTCATTCGTGTGGTAATATGATGACTGTTAGCTAACCTTGTAACTTAGTAATAGATTGTATTGGGACTTTCCTGCTTGACCTCTTCAAATGAAAATTGGTAACATATTCCCTTCCTTTGTGTCTCGTGAAGCTTTATCTTTGGCTACAGTTATCTTCAATATCAACTATACTTGATCGACCTCTAGTCTAATTAATGTATGAAAGTGAGGGCAATGATGGAAAATCCATTTACTCAGCTGACTATCAGGTATGAATGTTTAACAAGTCGTGCTCATATACAAACAATAACATATACCAAATCCCGTCAGAGAAGGTATGGGGGCGACATGCTCTATATCCATATCAATAGTACTTCGAGACTCTTGGTTCATATTGATACATCCAAGACTTGCATCATTTGGTGATCGTATGAGCTATAGGAAGTCAATCAAAAAATGAATGGTCAAACCCCATCTTAATAACATATCGAAGAAAAAGGGCTTGGATAAGTAACTCATGAGAGTGTTAGAAATCATGTTACCTTTGTGATAAGTCTGTACTCATGAACATAATCTCTTCCTGGAAACAATGGTTTTCGGGTCATGATTTCACCAAGAATGTAACCTACAACCTTGTACTTACCACCACCAGGCTTACTAATTTCACCGCCACTGTAATGTCCCATGCCACCCATGTACGGAATCATATTTTGGGCCCCGTGTGAGACGTTATGGCATCCATGACCATGTGTTGATGTCAGCTGGTGTGCCCCATATGCGACTGCAGCAGCTGCTGCACCTCCAACTATCATACCTCCTATACCAGGCCCATGCCCTGATGAAACATAACAATGTTTGTTATTATAAAAGTCACCAAGTTGGAAGGGAAAGAACAAAAGACAAAACATATGATTTAGTCTAATTAATGCCTCTTTATCATAATACGTAAGTAGCGTACATATTCAATATTAAACTTAAACATGAAAATCCCACTTATTAGAAATTCTATGCATGTTATAACTTAAACCGGAGATAGCATCAGGAGTAGAACTTCTAGATTTCATCCATGTGATTTATACAATCCAAATTCATTTGGTAAAAATAAATCAATATAATATAAAGAAAAGGATTTAGAACAACTACCTGTGATAGTTGTATTCCTTTAAATTTCCTAAGATCCCTTTAACTTGATTCTTGTGCTGCACCGCTCTTTAACCTATTGGGTTCGTTGGTGCTGAAGACAACTGAAAAGATACATATATTATTAGAGCGATTAGAGATAGACTTAAACCATCAGACAAGCCACTCCGTCTTCCACTCCAGGATGTCTACAAGATTGGTGGGATTGGAACTGTGCCAGTGGGACGTGTTGAAACTGGTATGATTAAGCCTGGTATGGTAGTCACTTTTGGCCCAAGTGGTTTAACCACTGAAGTAAAGTCTGTTGAGATGCACCATCAATCACTACTGGAAGCATTGCCTGGAGATAATGTCGGTTTTAATGTTAAGAATGTTGCTGTTAAGGATCTCAAGCGTGGTTACGTTGCTTCCAACTCTAAGGACGACCCAGCAAAGGGGGCTGCTAGCTTTACTTCTCAGGTCATCATTATGAACCATCCAGGTCAAATTGGGAATGGGTATGCACCCATGCTTGATTGACACACTTCTCACATTGCTGTCAAGTTTGGTGAGATTTTGACTAAGATTGATGAAGGTGGGAAAGGAGCTCGAAGGTGCCTAAATTTTGAAAAATGGTGATCTTGGTATGGTGAAGATGGTTCCAACTAAGCCTATGGTGGTGGAAACATTTGCCCGAGTATCCTCCATTGGGTCGTTTTTCATGAGGGATATGAGATGACAGATTCGCAGTTGGTGTGATCAAGAGCGTGGATAAGAAGGATCCAACCGTGCCAAAATCACCAAAGTCGCTATTAAGAAAAATGAACTGTTTTCATTAAGAATCTTGATTTGAGTTTAAACTATTAGTTTTCATTTTTCATTGGTATAATTGATTGCAGCTAAACCGTCAAGTCAAAACGGACTTAAAACAGCTCAGACACAAATGCAAATGAAGATCAGAGAATATAGGGAATTCCCGGGTCGTTTAGTCCCAAGGAGACTCAATGGTGTGTTAAACAAACTCAGAAGATAGAATGATCACTAAGGATAGTGATCTGAAAGGTTATGATTAGAAATTACACTACTTGATTGATTGGAATGGAATGGAGTCTGATTTGGAAAGCACAACAACCGGATCAAAGAAACGTAAGCGTAAGTTTTAAAACTACGTGCACGCACAAAATAAAAGTGAACACTAAGAAATAAAAGGCCTAAAAATATAAAATGACATTTTGGAATCCTAAAAATAAAAGAAAATTATTAGAAAAAGAAAATTATTTTTAACACTATTTAATTAATTATTATTAATTAAAACTATTTTAACTATTTAATAAATTCTCTAAAATAGAAGAAAATAGGAAATAAGGCTAGAAAAATAAACTTATGATTCTGAAAAATCTAAAATACTATAAAACTAATTTTAAAACTAAAATATATTTTCACACTTTTATCTAATTATTATTAATTAATTATTATTTAAAATACACTTAAATACTAGAAAATAGAAAATAAACTTGGAAAAATAAAATTTTAACTTTGAAAAATCTAAAATATGATAAAACTAATTTTAAAACAGAAAATATATTTTTAGACTTTTAATTATTTATTACTAATTATTTATTATTTTTAACTATTTAAAATTATAATAAATACTAAAAGATGAGAAAAATCTAAAACTTTTCTAAAATCCTATATGATGACGAAACCTAAGAAAAGAGAAAACAAGTTTTGCTTTTTAAAAATTGAAAAGATAAATCAAAAGCTAAAAATCTTAAATAAACGCTATCACTATTTTTATATTGATGTTTTGTGATTTTCTTTTGAAAACTACTTATATAACAATAATATGAAACTTTAATAAAGACAAAAATTTACAAAAGTCAAATAGCGGTTTTGATAGGTAAAAGCTCCAATGGCTTATATAGCTTATTTAAGTGAAATAAGCTCAAACAAGCTGATTGAAGAAACAAAAGCTTAAAACAGATGCAAATAAACTAGAGACTGAAATGAAGCTAAATTATGCAAAGAAGCCAATGATAAGCTATGAAAAGCCAATAAGCACTTTGGCTATTTGAGATGAAAATGAAAAATGGGATGGACTTTAAGCCTTAGCGATTTAGCTAATAAGCTCAAAAGTGAATTATTAAGATTGAAAACTCAAGAGGACCAAGTTGGCTTTCCAAAGAACCAAAGAACACGATTTGGACAAGTAATAAGCTCGGTGTGAGCTTATCAATTTGAACCCATTCACGGTACGTGATGATTCACGAGATAGGGTGTCCACAAAAGCGATCTAAAAGCACTCAAAAGCCAAGAAACTAAGAGCTATCATTTTGTATTTTTTTTACCAACTAGACTACAATACCTCCAAAGCTTATACTCTGAAACCTACTAATGAACCCAGGTGAAATTCCCAAGTTTATTCAACGACCTTTTGAAAATTTTGACTTTTGAGAAAAACTAAAAGTTGACCAAAGTGAGTTTTGATCTGATCTAGAGCACTTAATATGTTGTTTTAAGATGAGATAAGGCTAACTTAAGCAAGGTTAACAACTTTGAACACAAAATGATGATCTTGCTTTTGAAAATCCAACAATGGAATTTGCATAAGGCACAATTATATGGGATTTTGACTTTTGCTATTAAGAACTTGTTTCTTATGACCGATATGAGTTGTTATGACCAAGTAAAACAGGTTTCCAACAAAACTAAGAACCAAAGAACTTGCAAACTTAAAGAACCAAACACCCTTTTGTTAAGCATTATGATGTTTTTCAAACCAAATCTCAAGTTTAAACCATGAGATTAATTCCAGACCTTGTGATATCAATTATTATGACTAATGAAGCCTAAATCAACAATCAAAACACCATAAAACTAAGACTTGATCAAAATGCACTTTCAACTGTCAAAAGGACAATTTTATAAACTACAAATTTAAAAGAACAAGATACTATTTTTAAGGCTTAAACACACTTAACTATGACTAATGAATACTAAGAACAAGAAATCACAACCACTAATCACCCACAACAAGAAATGCAAAATACTTAGAAAAAGCTTACAATTGTGATTTAAGTGAAAACCAAGAACAAATACCAAGGACCACTCCTATAGAACCCCATTGGTTCACTAACCCAAGGCCATCCAAGATACACCTTGCTCCAGCATTCTTGTGCCTTTCACCATGATTTTTGATTTTATACCTATTTAATTAGTATTTTTGATATTTTTGACCTTTTGAAGCTAAATTGAATTTTATTGTTTCTAATAGCTTATAAAAGCTATATGGGAGCTTACATGAGCTTAAAAGTCCATATTAACACTTGCTTAACAACATTTGCACATTAATGAAATTTTTTTGAAATCTTAAATGCATAAACCGATATTAAAGCTTGTAACTTGAAATTGCTTGTTAAAAAGGATTCTAGTACAATTGAAATACTTAAACAAAATACTTGTAAATGAAAACATACACTTGAAAAGCTTAGAATAAAAAAAAAGCGACTAAGAAAATAAAATTACACTAGATAGATATTGTACAATGCATCCCTTTCCCTTTATAGACTTTTCAAGAATCCAAGATATCCTCCGAATCTATCCCACCAACATTTAGCCATTGGATCTCTCAAATTAATCATAACCGTCCACATGTATTTTGCGCCAAAATTTCTTCAAAGCGCTTTCAATCAATTAATGAATTAGGTTGAGGTAATTAAAGGATTTTGGAATGTAGAGGAGTTGGAGGGACATGGAATGGGAGGGTTGAAAATATGGTGAAAACCAACATGGTTTTGAGGTTTCGAGCATGGGAGAGACATCACACATTGTTATGCGGTTTTGAGCGTATTTCTTCCCTTTTGACTTTCTTTGACCGCTTGTTGGAATCACTCCTAAACAAGATTTCAAGTATTTATATTTCATATGTAATAGGTAGCTTTGTTATGGCCTTTATGTTTGTTTAAGGTCAAGCTTATGTAGAAGGCCCATAAGCTTGATCCAAGCCCAATAAGGAATAGGGAAGGAGAGGAGTGTTGCCCTAGCTCCTTGCCTATAAATACTTTGTATTAACCTTCATTTGAAGGTTGGTTGTTCAAGTTATTCTTTCACTCACCTCCTTTGCATAACCGCTCTCATACTATTGTGTGTGTGTGTGTGTGTTTACTTGTTCAATCGCCTTATCTCTTTCTATATAAGCTTGTGTTGTAAAACTAGTGACCTAACAAAGGGTATCAATCGCCAAATAGTTGGGTGTACTCGCTTGTTTTTGAAGTTTTTGGTTTTGGGTCTTACGCGTAAAGATAACACCATCTTTGGTTCGCTTAAAACTAATTTTTACACTTTTGAATCCAAGATTCTTGTACTTTCAACGTTATTAGGTGTTAAACTATTGGTTTTGGCAAAAGTTTGGAACTTTACGTGTTTTTCCTTGTTTTTAAGCTTGTTTTTGCACGAGGGTGTTATCCCACGATAACTGCTTTTAGAAGCTTTGGATCATCAAGTTTCACACTTTTGTGTTATTTTGGTGTTATTGAAGCTATTTCAACACACAAAACCGGTTTAGAAACAAATTTGGATAGAATCAAAGTTACGAGTAATCTTACGCGTAACAAAACCCTAAAATTACGCGTAAGAATTTCCTTGGTTTGATCTTCATTTTCTGGTTTACCCGTGTTTTCTTACTTGGATAAGTCCGAAAATACGCCGACTTTGGATATCTCTTGCACCGTGAAGTGTAAAGATCACTTGGGATAAAACCCTAATCTTACGCTTAAGCATAAAGCTTACGCCAGAAAATCTTACGCTTAAGATTCATCTTACGCGAGACTTAGTCCCACGCATAAGGTAATCCCACGCCTAACTTTCACGCCTAACTTATCGCTTACGCGAACTTTAGTCTTTTTCCCGCCACGCAGAAGCTAAATCCCACGCAGAACTATTCTTGTTACGCGTAACTTTTGGTGTTTTTACGCATAAGTGCTACTTGGTTCTTGTCATTTCTACGCCTAAGTATACTTCATCAACAAAGGTTCATTCGACTACAAAGATCCATTCTTACTACACAAGTTTATCATCATGTCTCAACCACCATACTCTAACTACTTCCTCACACTTATAATCATCAACAACAACAACAATTAACTCCACAACATCAACAATGGAATCAACAACAAGCAACTTATCAACAACAATTTAATCAGCAACATACTCCACAACTTGGTGCAATTCCACAACCACAAATGGTTCAACCACCACCAAACATTCAAGCTCTACCCTATACAAATGATTTCAATCAACATCCATCACGAAGCACTATGAAGGAACCCACTTGGTTTGCAAAGATGTGTGAAGCTTTAAGCAGCCAACAATCAATTCATGAAGTCGATCACTGATAGACCTCCAATGCTCACTCCAGAAACTATGATCAATGGGTGATAAGGTTCTTTAGGTTTTGTGATCTAAAGAAGCCACATGGAAAGTTCTTAAAGAAGGTTATCTTAGAAGGTCCATTTGAGATGCCTACCGTCATTGTACCCGGAGATCCAACTTGCTCCACCAAGAGATGAACAAACCAACATTGCTATCAAGCAGCACTTAAATCCTACGTAACTTCTACACTATGAAGTCGATGAACTTGCAATGGAATACATCCTCTTAGGATTACCAAACCCAATTCTTCGTAGTGTTGATGCTCAAAAGACCGCACAAAAATGTGGGATCATATTCGCCTTCTTATGGAAGGATCTCAGACTCAATCGAGGATTTGGAATCCAAAATTTACTTGGCTTATGAACACTTCATGATTGAACCCGAGAGACACTTGAGTCATATCATCACCGATTTTCGACATCATCAATGATTTGGATAAACACAACATCATCATGCCAAGAATTGCAAGAATACTAAGTTCCCGAGTAGTCTTGGTCCGTAATGGGAGAAGTATGTCATTTTTCTCCGCTGCGAAGAACATGCATCATTCTACTTATGGATTGTTGTACGATTACTTGAAGCCTCATGAAAAGGAAGTTGATCGAAAGGATTCTCCGTGCTCAAATTGCTAAACAACACAACCGGACAATCAACAACTTGCCTTGTATGCTCAATGACTTATCCTCTCAACCAAAGAACTCAACCACCGCTTCCAACACACCTTCACAAAGAACAACCTCAACCTCAACAAAATCAATTGGTCCCATACAAAGAACAATGCTCAAGCATATGTCGTTGAAGCTACCGAGGAAATCGATCCATTCAAGCATTGCAACAAGGATTTGTGATGATTGCTAATGCTTTTGGTCGTTACACCAACAAATCCAACAATCGATTCGCTCCTCATCTAACACACGGACTCAAGTCATGTGAACAATGGACGTGTTGAAGTTCGTAATCGTGATTATGGTCGCCGATGGGAGGTGGTCAAGGGTTTAATGTCGGGTAGGAATAACAACAGAGCTCAAGTGGTGGAACAGGAAATGCTCGTAATCGGTTAAATGGTCTTAGATGCTACAACCGCAATGAAAAGGACACTGGCTAATGCATGCCCAAAGCCAAGGACTAGGGCGTGCTTATTTCAAAGAGGCCTTACTTTTGGCTCTTAAGGATGAAGTCAGGATCTCTTACAAACAAAGAACGAGCTTTATGGCGTATGCGCACTCGATGATGATATGGAGGACTTGCAGCTAATGCAAAAGTATGTTGATGGCTAATATGCATGAGCCGCACATGAGTGATTCAGCCCAGAGAGACATCGATGGCTTGTCTCGTGCACCGAACAAACCATCATCATATCTCGAACTAATATCTCCGCCAATATCTCGAATCCGCAGACGGATCGATCGCTCAAAATGAGTCTTCTACATCTTCCTCTCGATGATTTTCAAGTTAACCTCAGAGTTACATTTGACGATCAAGATGACCTTATGGTCCCCTTGATAATCAAATTGACTCGTGGTCGCATTTGAGGATCTAAAGAATGATCATGTTGAGACTCACGCTGAACAAGATGATCTGTTGCCTCATCCGGATTTTGCTCGGTTAATTCAAGACCATAAAATCAAAATGGAGGAATGTTATGCATTAAATCAGTCCTTAAAACGTAAAATGCATCGTTAACCAAGGATTTTGAATGTTTACAAATGCAACTCAACTTTTTCAAAACTCAAGAAAACCGTGAAAAGGTTTTGAAGCCGCTTTGCAAAATCTCATCAAAACGAAAAATATTTAGAGAGACAGATGCGTGATCTAGCCGCCTCGAAGAATGCTTTGTTGTCCGAATTAGAACAATCAAACATGAACATAAAAAGCAAATTAACGCCTCACCTTGGAAAATCAAAATGCTAAGGTCGAGTTGTTAAATTGTCAAAACAGCTTCCCGCATACAAAAAGCATTCAACGAATCGGGTAGATGACCTTCTTGAAGAAATCATCGGCTTGCAAAACAAACTTAAAGAGTTTAAAACTGTTGTTTACAAACATGGTGAATCCGTAATGCCTATTGAAAAGTTTACCTTGAAACCCAATCCAAAAGGATTTGGAAAAATCTAGCCGACACAAACCTAAGCTTTCACTAAAAACATTCAAACCAACTCCCAAGTTTCCAAAGTAAATACAAAATTGATAATATCACATGAGTGTTGTTGAATACCATCGTCAAGAGGAATTAGATGCGTAAGACGAGAGTCGATCAAAATTAAAAATGTTGTTTACAACAAACCTTTAATTATAAAACGCGGTCACTTTCACACACCAACGGAATCAACTAACACACCAAGGGTTATCATCAAAACTCCCGAGTCTTCATCGTTAATCCCAAAATGACTTTGCACAAACTTATGGTCCTTTACCTTCCATTAGTGAAGTAAACTCAAAACCCGAAAATCGAAAAATCCTTCGATATTTTGACATTTTCATGGTCGACCTCAAAATTTTACAACATGAGATAGAATATCGATCCGAAATCAAAATTGAACATTTTCAATCGCCTCCGCGAGAGAACAAAGAGACATTTTTCGAAAAATCTTTTACCTAATGTTAAAACTTGAAAAGTTGTGCAATTGCTCGAAAAGGATTTTCATAAGGAACTTGGGGTAATGAAAACGCCGAGAAAATGTAAACATCTATTACTAACACAAAACGCAAAAGAAACCGTTGAGAAAAGATGTTGATCGACTCTTGGAAGATGTTATCTCGGCCGATATCCATAATGTTGTGTCGTTCTATTCGCTGCCATATGCATCCGATCATATCTCTCACGATATTGTTGAAACTGTTGTAATCATGAGAACACCGATAATGTGCTTCGATCGAGTCTTTAAAAGTCGAAAATAAACGACACACACGGAAATTAACAATGCAAAACGTCGTTTCATTGGTGTGAAAAGATATTCACAACCATCAACTTAGTTTTCAAAAGAAAATCGCTCAATTGAGTGCAAAATCTTCGATACTACTATTGAGCATCCGGATGATCAAAACGTGTCTTTGAAAAGTCAAATCTCAAAATATGAACAAGAACTTTTAAAAGTTAAACAGAATATGGTGTCATATTTGATTTACTCAAAAGACTCGAGATGAAGCATCTAATGAACTTGATCACTATCTTGCTCACACTAGAGAAGTCATGAATTTTGTCGGTAATATTCGCTCGAAAATCAAGATCCGATTCACACCATCTCTAAGTTACGGAAATGTTAGGAAAATATGAACAACTCCCGCCATCGTGATTAAGAGAATAGCACCAACACACTTAGTAATCGTGAACCTAGAATTCCCACCGCCAAATCACAAGTTGCTAATGTGTTTCCCACATCAAACAGAATAGTTGCATCTTTTCCAAACGTCCGCACTTCACACCCTAGAGCACTCAATCAAGAATAGGAAGTTGCACCCTAAGAAAAGATCAATAAGGAATGCTAAAGTAGAAGAACACCCTAGGACTCGAATAAAAATCATGTTGCCTCCACTATAGATATTGCGTCTGCAAATGTAATAGAAATAGTGATGTAACAAATGCTAAACCGTTAAGTACCTTTGATATTCATCACACGCACCTTGTGATATTTGTCAAAAGAGTATGAATTCGATTGTCATGACAAATGTGTTGCTAAAGCTATAATCTCTAGATTACGGAATCCTAAGAATCGGAATACCTCTAGGCCCACTAATCATTCTCGTCCGTGCTTGGTAAACCACCTTCTTTAGATTCTAAGGCAACCATTGCTATCACAAGAGCTACCGCCTCACCTCCTAAGAATGTAGTACCACCTAGTGATTTCACTAAGACTAAAGCAAAGAGTAGTTATAGATGGCGAAATGGATATATAACACACTTGGATTTAAATGGATGCCTAAAATTGTGAATGTGTGTATGTCTAATGTACCGCTTCGAACCCTCTAACATTTCGGGTTCCACATCTACTTCTATTCCATCCGTGTCGCCCGTGTAATGCAGTGATATGATCATTCTCTCGATTGTTGATAGCGGATGTTCCCGACACATGACAGCAATCTTAAACTGTTATCAAACTTTATTGCAAAGTTCATTGGCACCGCCGATTCGAACGATCACTGCAGCCCATCATGGGCTACGGAGATTATGTTAATGGGAACATCGAAATAGGTGGTTTACTATGTGGAAGGCCTCGGTCACAACTGCTTTCGAGAGGTCAATTTTGTGATGGAGATTTGGAGGTTGCTTTCGTGGAGAAAACTTGTTTCATTCGTGATCTACAAGGAAACGATCTTATGTCCGCTCGCGTAATTCCGCCTCTACACTATCTCTATGCAAGACATGGTTGCTTCCTCTCCCATTTGCTTACTTTCAAAGGCAACATCTACAAAATCCTCGCTATGGCAATCGCTGCCTCTCACATCTAAACTTTCAAACCATCACCAATCTTGCTCGACACAAACTAGTCAAGGACTCCCACGATTCCGGTATTCAAAAGATCACCTTTGCTCACCGTGAACAAGGGAAAAGCACTCGTGCTCATTTTCCTTCAAAGGTGGAACACGCCTCAAAGATGTGCTTCATCTTCTTCACATGGATTTGTGTGGCCCAATGCGCGCAAAACGATAAATGGCAAACGCTACATCTTAGTAATCGTTGATGACTACTCGATGGACTTGGGTCTACTTTCTTCGTAGCAAAGACCAAGCTCCACAAATGATCATCACCTTTCTCACAAAGATACAGTGTTCAGCCCGCAACACCGCCGTAATCATCGTAATGCATAAAGGAACCGAATTTGTTAACAAAACCCTTCGTGAATTTTATGAGAAAGTGGGAATTCAAAGATCAAACATCCATTGCACGGACACCGAACAAAACGGAGTTGTTGAAAGACGAAACCGAACGTTAGTGGAAGTCGCAAGAACAATGTTAATCAATGCTAAACTTCCATTACTTATGGGCGTGAAGTCGATTCATCGCATGCTATACTCAAAACCGCTCCATGATCACAAACGCCACAACAAAACACCTTTTGAGCTTGTCCACAACTATAAACCGAACCTCAAACACTTTCATGTATTTGGATCCCTTTGCTATCCAAATAATGATCGTGATGATTTTGGAAAGCTAAAAGCCAAAGTCGATATTGGAGTCTTTATTGATATCGTGACAATTCTAAAGGTTTCAACTGAATCGCCGAACTAAGGAGGTTATGGAAACGATTCATGCTCATTTCGATGAACTCACGGAAATGGCTTCGAGTATAACAACTTAGAACCCGGTCACAACCGCTTAAACTTCCTCAACCCCATCATCACCAAGAAAGCCCTCACCTAACTCACAACAAATGGAAAGGTTATTTGCTCCTCCGCTCGTGACGATATTGATGAATGTGCTCCGTGTATCCACTGCTCACCGCACAACCCGATAATATTCCTATACCGATACACTGCTACAACAACCATCGTTGAAGATGCACCTACACCAATTGACTCCAACACAACAGCTTGAACACACCGCTTCCAACAATGATGAACCAAATGATGATATTCTCAATGAAGTACCCCACCGCAGATTTTGATCCAAATGCGTTCTTCAACCCGCTTGCTAATGAGATCGCCGCACTGATGTCGCGGAATCTTCAACAAACCATTTGAATCCTCGAAACCGCACAATGTATACCAACATCAACCTCTACACATAGATGGACAAAAGACCATCCTCCGCTAACATTATTGGCAACCCGAATCAACCAACCGTTATAAGACAACGCCTTCACACGACGGTGAACATTGCATTTATGCACTCACCGTCCGCCAATCAACCTAAAACATTAAGGATGCAATGACAAAAGACAACCGGATTGAATCCATGCAGAAGAACTCAACCAATTCAAACGCCTTGAAGTATGGAATCGGTTGAAAGACCAACAGGGTCTACGCTATTGGTCTAAAATGGATTTGGAAAACAAATTGATGTCAAGGAAATGTTATCCAAACAAGTCACGGCTAGTTGCTAAGGGTTATCGCCGAAGAAGGGATAGACTTTGAAGAATCTTTTGCTCCAGCTTGCTCGCCTTGAGGTCGTTCGATATTTCTCGCGTCATGCTCATATGAACATGACGGTCTATCAAATGGATGTCAAAACGGCGCTTCTCAATGGACAACTTAAAGAAACGGTCTATGTCACCAACCGATGGATTCGTTGATCCCGAGTTCCCGAACCATGTCTACAAACCGAACAAAGCTCTTTATGGTCTCAAACAAGCCCCTGCATGGTACGATAAGCTATCATCTTTCCTCATTGCCAATAACTTCACCAAAGGCTCGGTTGACCCAACTCTTTTATACAATATCACGGGCACACATCTTAATTGTTCAAATTTACGTGGATGACATCATTTTGGGTCAACACATAAAAGTTTTCAATCGCTTTGCAAAACTCATGAAGAAAAATTTTGAAATGTCCATGATGGGTGAACTTACGCTCTTTCTAGGACCGCAAGTTCATCAATCACCCCGTGGTATTTTTCTCGAGTCACCCAAATATGCCCTTGAATTGTTAAACAAATTTGGAATGAAAACCGTGATACTTATGCCACACCAATGACTCATACCAAGAAATTAGATGTCGATTTACATGGGAAATTGGTTGACCCTACCAAATACCAAGTATTATTGGGTCTCTCATGTATCTAACAACCAGCGCACTGATATTGTCTTTGCCGCTTATCTATGCTCCCGCTATCGCCGCGACCAACCGAAACCCACCTCTCGAGGCTAAAAGAATCCTCCGATACATCAAGGGAACCATTAATTGGGATCCGTATCCGGGGATTCTCGTTTTGAACTAATCGCTTTTTCAGACGCGATCACGCAGGATGCCTAGACTCAAGGAAAAGTACTTCAGAGCACTACAATTTCTGGTGATAAACCGTGTCCCGGCAATCAAAGAAGCAGATTGTACATCGTTGTCATCAATCAAGCGTAATATGTAGCCATGTCCGCGTGTTGTGCTCAAGTCATATGGATGAGAACACAACTCAAAGACTATGGTTATGTATTTGATGTAATCCCGATGTATCGCGACAATCGAGTGTTATTGCAATCTCGCAACCCGCTCAAAGACTCAAATCAAAGCACATCGATCTACGCTATCATTTCATCAAGGATCATGTGGAACAGGTACCGTTGAACTATACTTTGTGGTACCGAATACCAATTGGCGATCTTCTCACAAAAGCCTTGCCTCCCGCTAGGTTTAATGAGTTGGTCCACCGGATTGGTATGAGGTGTTTGACTCAAGAGGAATTGGATGACCTCTTAAAACAGTCTTAAAAACCTGTCAAACACCAAAACATCTTTTGTAAATAAATAAAATCTTTCAAAAACAAAATACAAAAATATAAAATCTGATAAAACAACAAAAATATTCTTCTCATCTATTTTCTTTAACATGGCAAGTACCGTTCTTCCGTCAACACTTGCATCTCTCAAATTTCGTATTTTTCTGATCAAGTGTTGAGGGGGAGAAATTTATCACTTAACCGTTTCAAAACATAAGTGTACTTGCATGTTATCACATCTCGGTTGTTTCGTTATACAAATGATGGTGGACTTTCTGGCTCAATGACACTCCTGACTAAAATTCTTAAACCGCTTAAATTTATCAAGCCGAGGGGAGTGTCGTCATGATTCTTTCTCAAAAATCTTTGTTTGGTAACCTAAATGGAAGTTAAAAGGCTTTGGATGAAAATGAAAAGGTGGAGGGACCAAAACTGCACAAAACTTAAAGTTATTTTAAATAAAACTCTCTCCACCTAACTTTCACTTCACATTTATTACAAAACACCTATTATCATCCTACGCCTAATATTCACTCAAGAAACCGTGTTTCGATCATCATTTTGTAAGTGTTTCGTGTTTGGATCATGTTTTTGAACAATGGTTTTGAATCTCAAGTAAATCCTACGGCTAAAACATGTTCTACGCTGTAATTTTGTGTTCTACGCTTATGCGTATGAACACACAATCAATACGTGTGTATTTGGGGTGAAATGATTGTGTCTAAACGATCCTAATACATCAATGATGCTTTATTAACCTTCAAAATCCACCCGATTCACTAATTGAAGATTTTTGAAATTAGGGTTTATAAGTCGATTTGGGTATTTTCAAATATGAAGTGTTTTGGTTAAAAAGATAGTTGGGTTATGCTCTTGCATTGTTGAATTGATAATTTCCATAGTCTATAGCCACCCAGAAACACGAATTGGACATCAATTCGAAACTAGGGTTTAAAGTTCATAAACTTTGGGTGTTTTTGATTCACTGCATAATAAGTGTTAAAACTTGGTCTATATGCTCTCACAACGTCTATGATATACCGTAAAAGTTTGGTGCTTAATCTATGGCTAGAATCCATACGCCAGAGATCTAGGGTTTAGTCTACGCGTATGCAATTCTACGCTTAACCGTGTAACATATGTTACCGCCATGATCTATTGATAAAATGTATGTATGAGTTAATGTTGATGATTTGATAACTTTATTTCGTGCTTTGCTACGCTTAAACACTCGTAATCAAGGTCATAAGACTCTCACGATAAGGATTACCCTACGCCGTAGTGATGTTATGCGAAATAAAACCCACGCATAACTATTACGCCGTAAGGTTCTACAGCTGGGACCACGCGATCCCGTGAAGGATATGCGAACAAGGACCTCACGCATAAGGTCTACTCACGAGTAAGCCTTACGCGCAAGGTTTTTATACGCCACGCCGTAAGCTCCACGCGTAAGGTCCCCTTTTCCCACGCTGTAACATTTCACGCATAAGATAGGATCCCACGATAAGCTTTCACGCCACGCAGATGTCACGATCGCTTACGCCAGAACTTTGTCAATCCCACGCTTAAGCCATTTTGACCTTCATTATGAATTGTTACGTGTACAAAACTTGTTAATAAACTTATCATAACGTCACGAATCCAATAATGTCACTAATAAACCAAAACGCTTGATATGTTGTGAACAATAAGTGATAACATGAACTTTAAAACTTAAAGTTAACTAACTCACTAAACATTTCACGACGCCATTAGACTATTGGACATACAAGTGACTTAGGACTCAGAATAATCATTGACGTTGTACATTAAATAACTAGACAATAAGAACCTTCGTTGACTAACATTATGTCTTTCGATATGTTGGTTCTTTTGGCTAATGTTATTTCGCATCACGACATGGTCGCTCAACCAAACATGGATGCACCAAATGTTCTCTCCATTGTCGATATCTATCCTCATGGCTATCCAATGAAGATTGGAAAGAATAATCTCCGAGTTGACTTCAAGACTCTCACTTGCTCGAGTCTTCATGCTTAATCGCTATTGACATTCTCGAGGACTCATCCATATCGTAACATGCTCACACATTCTCGCAATGCCTCCCGAGATCTATATCCAACAGCCTGAACACCATGGAAAGGGTCAAAGGAAGGATCACGTGACGGTGACTCAATCACAAAAGAATCACCATCACACCGCAGACTTAAGGGTCGTTCTCTTAATTCCTCAAGTCGAACCACCCAAACTTTATGCCACACCCATCAAGAGCTCACTCTCCAATTCTTAATCGATATCGGTTATGATGAGGCTACAGAGTAATCACCAAGCACTCTCACGTAGAGCTCAAGAGTATTCCTCAACCTTGGAGAACACTCTACATGATCATCACCAAGTCTATTTCGGTCGTGATAGCGGCTATGAGCATCCTAAGCTCATAGAACCGCAAATATTTTGGGCATTTGTCAACATGAAACACATCGCTATTGAAGCTCGATTTGGGATGACATGATGTCATTTCTCAACAAACTTGGCTCAAAGATTCCTACATCGATATACCAAATTGTTGATCCAAAGAGCACTTGACTACATTCGATATTCCCAAGAGGCTCAATGACCCCGACAATCACGACATGTTGATCGAACCTATTCTCACCATCGAATGAAGGAATCGCCTACAAAGAAACAGAGCGGTGTTACCAGACACCGCTAATCAAGATGTCGAAAGCTCAAACGCATAAATGTATCCGAAGCAAGAAGACAAGGCAAGGTTGGTCACCTCGATGAAAGATCTTCCGAACACCTACCGGAGAACTAGAAGAGGAAGTGCCGAAGTGTTACAAGTTCGAGTCACAAAGGAAGTTTCCCAAACGAAACCCTCCGAGAAAACGGTTTGTTCCCGTGACAGAAGCTACTCCCATTCCTAAACCCAAACCCGAACCAAACAACACCTTGAGGACGAAGTTCAAGATACAGACATGATGAGGAGGTTCTCCACTGAAACCGCTAAGGATGTGTCCGACACTCCAATAGTACGTAAACCTCCAAGTCCTCAAGATGATAAGGGTAAAGGAAAGACTCCGGATTTGTACCTTATGATGATGAAAGCTCGAAGTGAAGGAGAACCACCGAGACAACTTACGTAAAGAAATTGCATCAACTTAGACATGAACACAAAGTCGAAAAATTTGCTAAAGAGCAAATGGGTGGACCCGAGGAACTAGTGGTGTTGCCCTCCGAACCATCTCCCGATGCGTTAATCAACCCGATAAGGGAGCCGGTACCACCACTCTTTGCAACAACAACAGCCAGGAAGACACTATGGAGTTTAATTTTGAGAATCCGAAACTAATGAGGAAAAGAAGGATAAAGAGTCCGATTATGACGATTTTCTTCTCGATAATCCAATCAAACTCGTAAGGAAACTTCAACCATCCTAAGGACCCGTAGTCTCCTCACATCTCCTCTTCATCCGACTCTTCTTCACATTCATCTCCACCACCATCAACGAAATCAACAAAATCCTCATCCAACCGTGAAGAAACCAAAATCTTGGGTTTCTCAAGCTCATGAACGGATTCAAAAGTCACAAGGAAGTCGAAGAAAACGCCTTAACAAGAAGTCAATTTCTTCACGATCACATACAAAGATATATATAGAGATAACGAAAAGAGGAACAAGGAAAGGAAGTTTGTGCAGAATTCATGAAGAGTCATCGCCGTGAGCAACTAAACGAAATGATTGAAGGTTACACAAACAGTACCTTCGTGACAACGCTCCTAGACTTACACAGAGATGTTTACCGACAACTCTATCCAAACCGTGCACCGCCAAACAGCGCGATGAAGTCAACACCGATGTATGTCAAGATCAACTCGTTGATCCCACAATCTTCTCGACGCTGAATTAGTTGATCGATCGTCGCACAACCGCTAAACGCTTTCCGCAATGCTTGCCTCTCATGAAAGCAAACTGTTAGAAGCATTGCCGGCATTCCAACTTAATTCGCATGCCGAGAAGAAGCCGAGAGGCCTAAACGCCATAGAGACGATGATGATCGTGATCGGATAAGACCGACGAGGCTAAACGTCAAAAGATGTCCGTGAATCCTCCTCGATGCCACCTCCTCCAAAACCAATTCTCGCACAACAAAAGTCTTCTCCACCACGGTCTTCAATCGATAAACCTCGGACGATTCCGAGTTACCACCCGTGACTCGTAAAACTGGTGATCACTTTGAGTATACGGGTGGTGACGATGAAGAGGTCCTCGAGCCCCAACAACAACCCTCCTCTCCCAAACAAGTGAAGAAACCCGAATCATCATCAAGGCCTTCTAAAAGCAAGAAAAGACGACTCACCGATGTCGATCATGGCTTGATGACGATACAACCGCAGAATTTGAATGGTTCTCCACTCTTGTTAACGACACCCCTACCCCAAGAAGGTCAAGAATTGGTAGACGGTAGTACCTTGGAGCATGCAAAATCTTGCAAGAACGATTCCGTGAAGAAGATGACGAACCGAGTTGAAGCGCATCAAAATGAAGCATTCCTTCGTTGAAAAATAGCTCGGAAAGTGCAATCGAGGTTGAATATCACCTTGAAAACATTGCTCGAGCCATGTCTAACAACATGGATTGGCTCAACCCGTAGCAAACATCGACTTCACCAAAAGGAACAACCTCCATACTACATCGATCGACCAAACCTCTACCAACAATCGCCAACCGAAGAACCAAGGATTCCTTTCGACATTTCTTCAACAAAGACCGGATTTTCTTCTCCATGGTGGCGATGGTTCACGAAAATACGCTACATCATTGACTCTTCCATTCCCAAATGCTTGTTACTCAAACCGCATAGCTATCGAGGAACGTGCAACTCACTTGTTTTCCGACAACGCAAGCATATGACCAAGATGCATTGTATGGGATTCACCATTGGCCCGAACGTCAAGAATCTACTACGTGTCGCCGGTTCAAGTCTCAACATGAAGTGTATTGCTCTAAGGACATCGTGGCCATCAAACACATTGATCTCAAGTCTAAGTGGACTACACATTCTTGAAGAATATCATAGTCAAACGACAAGATGAACAGACTATGAATTCTCGTGTCGACTTTGAGAACTTGTCACCAACGACATCAAGACATGTACCTTGCCAAAGTATGTGGTCGATGAGACAATTCTCGATCGAAATTCAACGTGAATTTATCAAGTCGGCTCATCTTCATTAGACGATTGTGATCAAAGAACGGTCAAGATATCCGATGGTCGTTGAATCATATCGTAAACGTAAACTTCACTCCACCACGCCTAGATCTTCCCGACATCAACCACCACACAACTCACGCCATCAAGAAACCTTTCGCATTGTTTACCGCAGTGAACTTCGCAGAACCGCTTAATGGCGTGTAGTGAGCTCCACAAATTCGGGATCATACCTTGAAGATGGTTAGAGATGGATTGGCGCATGATTGAAGGATATACGCCTCAAGGTTGGGAATCCTAAGCTACCGGAACTCTCGTGACAGAGGAATGTGAGGCGGATCATCACTATGATTGATGAACGGTTGTTCGTGGCGGATCGCCTGACGCCGGAGAGCTATGTTGGTGGTAGACCCAGATAAACATCACCGCTTTCAACGCCTGCAGCACTGGGAACATCACCGCACTTCCCGGTACCCTTGAATTGCTTCCTTCATATGATTTTGGATGAATGATTATATATGTGAATGGCTTGTGCACACAATGTTGTACAACCCGTAATGGTCAAGAAAGGACCCCGTGGTACGCCTCCCACAATCCTTATAAAAGGAGCGAAAGCTTTTATTTTTGAGTAAAACCTATCAAACCTTTCATTTTTCAAGGTTTTGCTCAAAAGACAAGTACTTCCCATAAGATTTTCAAAACCTCAACCGCTTATATCACTAATTGAGGGGAGTATTTGAATTAAAACTTTGTTCACAAATTGTTCACAAGTGGTCACTCTTCCCACAAACACTCAAAATGGTCATATTTATTTCAACCGCTCAAAATAACATTTTATATGCCATTTTGAGGGGAGAAAATTTGTGTGATAAGAAATATGTTGTGTAAATGCAAATGAATCCGTGGCTACCTCGTGACTTAACCAACGAATTGACGGTACTAAACTGCTTGTAACTCGAAAAGACTTGTCCCGGACGGGTAATAATTTCAAGCTAGTTCGCTAGTGATGTAAACGTGTCTCGCAAAGGACTCGCCTTAGTAGAAGGTACCATTCGAGAAGCTCTTGATAGACATGAACTCGACGGGTATGACAACCTTCGAGGTTTGTCTACACCTTCAAGGTAGTTATTAGAGCTAGTTGTCACCTAAAACCGACAATGTAACTCTTTAACTATTCAACGAACCGTGTCTCGCGGAGATTGTCTATCTTTAGTGGATCAATTCATAAAGTCGCTTTTTCCTCACCGTGCATTTAACCATTAAAACTATTAAGCACATGTGAGGGGAGTATTTATGCAAAACTTATCTCTCACCGTGGTTCAAACATGTTTTTCATTTACAAACCCTTTGAGAGATATTTTAACTTACAAAGGGTTATAATGGCAAACATAGGTTAGTCATGGAGTTATAAGGTGACTAAGGTTAGGAATAACTGTCCTATGATCCGCCAGAGTCGGAGGGATCTACCCAAGGACACTACCATTAGTTAGTGTTAGAAGTCCTTAGGAATGATTGTAAAAGGAGAAAATGAGAATCGGAGAAAGAAGGAGTTGAAGAATCAAAAGAAATGTAAAGAAAAGGGTGAAAAGAAATAGCCTCCGATTATTCAACTTAGGGCGCATAATCGGTTCAATTCATATGCTACCGGTTGTCACTTAGTGACACCGGTATTGAAGATTAAAAGTCGTCATGGACCCAAAGGACGCATGCACTAAACCTTCTTAGCCACTCAAGTTTCTCTCAATGTAAGCTTGTTTCATTCTCACAGGAACCCTACATAAACTATTGGCTTTCTTAGAGATTGCCGGTATTGAAGAAGGAGACCCTCCCTAGTCTCCGCCAGAAAACCAAAACGCACTATTGAGTCTAGAGCCACGAGATTCATCAAAAGATCTCTTAGGAACACTTGACATTTAATCACTTGTTGATCAACAATAAGGTCTTCGTGATTCAATGGTTCATATCGAGTCCTTCACGATCTTAGCAACTGTCGAGAACATTTATGAGAGGTTCACATCCGTGATCCTCAATGATTGAATGGAAACTCCCGCCAGGTCAACATCAAATGCCCCGACAAAGAGTCGCTTCGTAACTCCCCGTGATTACGCGGAGTGTGTCTCAAACGGTCTACAGTCAGGAGGTGATGCTTCGTGTACCTCAATGACTATCTCGAATCAGATGTACTTCGCACATCGCGTTATCTCACTTGTGGGACTCCAGCTCAGAACGGCCTTTGTAAGAATTAGAGTTGTGTTTTCACACTATGTCATAACACTCTCAAGTTCAAACTTGTAAGTGCCGGAACCGCTTATTTCTAACCGCTTGCAATGTTTTCTTCTTATGGAAGCTCGAGCGGAATGATCGTGTTGATTCTTCTCATGCTCACGCCACATCATCACTAATGGAAGTTCTATTCAAAAGCAACACAATCGCGTAATGATTCTTCGCTCTAACCAAAGAATCTACAAAGTTAAAGACTTAGAGAACTTCATCAAGATTGAATTCCAACGCCATAGAGCGTGTGAGCATGTTGAAGAATGACGGAGACATTGGAGCAAACAAGGCACTGAGATGCATCGATGCGCATAACAACATACTATCACTTTCACCACAAAGAACAATTGATCAAAGAACAAAGTTAAAGATGACGTCAAGCTTAACCGCTCAAAGATAACTATCTCTACACCGGGAGATTGTTTGAATCAAGGCAATTCCTCTCACAAGAAAGAAGAATGCCGAAGACGCCACGCCTACTATTACATCAACGCTTTCACCGCTTACATTCATATATACTGAGGGGAGATTGTTGGAATCACTCCTAAACAAGATTTCAAGTATTTATATTTCATATGTAATAGGTAGCTTTGTTATGGCCTTTATGTTTGTTTAAGGTCAAGCTTATGTAGAAGGCCCATAAGCTTGATCCAAGCCCAATAAGGAATAGGGAAGGAGAGGAGTGTTGCCCTAGCTCCTTGCCTATAAATACTTTGTATTAACCTTCATTTGAAGGTTGGTTGTTCAAGTTATTCTTTCACTCACACTCCTACGCATAACCGTGTCTCATATATTGTGTGTGTGTGTTTGTTTACTTGTTCAATCGCCTTTATCTCTTTCTATATAAGCTTGTGTTGTAAAACTAGTGACCTAATATTTTTGCAATTAAAACACATAAAACTCGGGTTTGTGATAATTTGATCATTTGATGTGTTTTGAGTGTTTTCATGATTTTGCGTTTAGATTATGTAAAATGATGAGTATTTGGACACTCATCAATCCCCACATCGAGATATTGCTAGTCCCTAGCAATGATTTGAGAAAACCCGATGGATTTGAAAACTCTTTACCAAAAGCCATCACTCGAGTAGCCAAATGTTTCAGTTCAAGTAAGAACCATGGTACATCGATAACCATGTGATTTTGAGCAAACCACCAAATTTCAACGGATTTGATTTTGTCTTTACCGTGCCGCACTTTCTCGGACTAGCCAACTCTTAGATAAATTATCAATATTATCTTTGGTGAGCTGATTACCAATTATGGATTTTCCAACGCTTTACCACAAGCCATAATCTTGCGGGCTAGCCAACTCTTAACTTGTTAGGATATGGTGAGTTGAGAACCATACAATTTTGGGCAAATTGCAAGCCATATAAACGGATTTAAGAAATCTTTACCAAGAGCCGCTTGCTCTCGGATTAGCCAATCCTTTTGTCTTACAAACATGGCGGATCGATAACCGGATGAGTAAGTGTAAACACTTACTCCAAAAAAATTTTGGCCAAAACGGGGAATTGGGTAGATAATATATGAAATTCGTGAGAATTTCCCACACTTAGAAATGAATATTGCCTCAATATTCAAAGTACCGTGTTATGCCAAAACAAAGAACGGAAAGGGAAATATTACGGCCATTATTTAAAAGGATTTTTTTTTTTTTTTTTTTTATAATATATATATATATACATGTGGGCAACTCCCCACTTAGGTGGTAGAAAGGGTAAGAAGATGTAAATATGGGTGAAAACCCATATTGTGTGTAATGCTTTTGGTTACCGAGTCGCTAGCTTGACTCGATTCCGAATTAATTGGTTCATGGGGAAGCAAAGTGGAAGAAACAATCTCCATCGGACTTTCATTCAAGATGTTTGGATAAACATCAAGCACGCGAAAGTTCCACACCGATGAGATATAGAGAGAACCGCTCAAAATGATAATTGAAAATGCCGGATCAAAGATGGTGTCCTCATTCCGAAGGAGAAAAGGAAAGAGCAACCACACCATTTGTGAAGAATGGGATAAATATGTGCATCACAATGCATGTCCATTCCTCATCGTAAAGAAGCAAATCACCATTTTGACATTTTTAAGCTTAAATTTGAAGCTTTTATGGTGATTGGTAACAAAATTACCGGGAGGGAGAGCTGGAAACGGTTCTTCAATCAACAGATTTTCAAGAAAAAGGACGTCTCCCTCCGAATCAAAGTAAGTATTGTCAATTCCTGTGGGAATCGACTCATCACTAAGAAAGTCATCGACCTCCTTCCAAAATTTGTCATCTTCCTCATCTGGAGTGAGAGAAGGAATGGAAGAGTCGGAAATGGGACAAGATATGAGTGAATGATCATTATATAGGAGACTTCTAGTTTCTCCAAAATCGGCTTCGAAATCAAAGAGATCATCGTCACTTTCCGATGAAAGTGGAGTGATGTGAGTGAGTTCATCGGTGAACTCCTCAAGAAGAGGATTAGACTGTGGGAGTGATACCTCAATATACTCGATGTCTCCGTAAGATTTACAATCATCGCTAAAATCGGAGAAAGTCTCAAATTGATCATTTGAACACTCAAGAGGGAAGAAGAATCACATAAGATCGAAATTCCGGTGACTCTCTCGGGATTGGGACAAGGTCCTCAACACTAGACTTTATAAATTCGTCCGATTCCTTTTCGTGAACAAGTCAAGATGCTCATCCCCATGTTCGAGAGAGTGAGTGGGAATATCGGGTGTGATAGCAACAGATCGAGGAGTTTAGACGGACTAGCATACATATGTTTAATGCTTAACATTTGTTCTTCGCGCTAGTAATTCCATCATAGTCTTTTCTCCCGATTTTTCATGGAAGGAGTCTCAACCGATGAACTTGATGAACTATTATAAAATTGTAAGATATCAAGGATATCTTCATCATCATCGCCATCGGGAATGAAATGGAATCGAGAGCTAGATTTGGCCGCTTTTCTATTGCAATTGATTCCCAACGATTTTTCAAACGCAACTGGGAATCTAATTTAGCACCGCTCTCGCTAACAAAACTTCCATGGATTTCTCATTTGGATTATCTTGGGAGGACATAGCCGACTCCTCCTTTCTTTTAATAACCCGAGTCTTCGAGAAGGTCAGTCGTAGTTTCATGAGGAGTCGCTTGAATCATTTGGTATTGCGGAGGTTGGTCTTGATATGAAGAGTCGTAATTGCTACAAGGAATTGGGTTCCACGCTGACAATCCGAACTAGAGTGAGGACCTCCACAATACTCACAACAAGAAACCGATGTGGTCGTGAGTGGTATGTGTTGTAGTCATAATTGTTATCGTGAACCCGCTCATAGACAAGCGTGTTTCGATTGACAATCGAATGGAATGTGAACCACCACGTAACTCACAACAAGAGAATCTGCGAGTCTCACAAGGTGGTAGTCGATGGAATAAATCGGTTGTGCTATGGTAGGAATAGGGATCTTGGTTATAGATGCACCTGCTTCGACTCCACCATGCCACAACCGGGCAATTGCCACCATTATAAGGACCACCACACCATTGACAATCAAGAAGGTGAGGATAAGACATAGAAAGAATCAAAGGTTTTCGAGAGGGTAGGGATGAAGAATCAAAGATGTGAGAGGGTAAAGATGGATATTTTTGGATTTTTGGATAGACATGATGCAAAAACAAAGACTGAAAATCTTTTTGGCATTTTTAACACTTTAGGAAAAGTGTTAATGAACTTTTTGGAATTTTGAAAACTTTACAAAAATTTTTACAAAAGATGGGATATGCACAAGAGTGGTCCAAAAGGCCAAACACGCTAAAGTCTCCCGGCGGCCAAAATTTTGATTGCGGCTAAACCGTCAAGTCAAACAGACTTAAAACATTTCGCACACAAATGCAAATGAAGATCGAGAATATAGGGAATTCTGTCGTTTAGTCCCAAGGAGACTCAATGGTGTGTTAAACAAACTCGGAAGATAGAATGATCACTAAGGATAGTGATCAGAAGGTTATGATTAGAAATTACACTACCGATTGATTGGAATGGAATGGAGCATGATTTGGAAAGCACAACAACCAGATCAAAGAAACGTAAACGTAAGTTTTAAAACTACGTACACGCACAAAATAAAAAGTGAACACTAAGAAATAAAAGGCCTAAAAATATAAAAATGACATTTTTGGAATCCTAAAAATAAAAGAAAATTATTAGAAAAAGAAAATTATTTTTAACACTATTTAATTAATTATTATTAATTAAAAACTATTTTAACTATTTAATAAATTCTCTAAAATAGAAGAAAATAGGAAATAAGGCTAGAAAAATAAACTTATGATTCTGAAAAATCTAAAATACTATAAAACTAATTTTAAAACTAAAAATATATTTTTCACACTTTTTATCTAATTATTATTAATTAATTATTATTTAAAATACACTTAAATACTAGAAAATAGAAAATAAACTTGGAAAAATAAAATTTTAACTTTGAAAAATCTAAAATAAGATAAAACTAATTTTAAAACAGAAAATATATTTTTAGACTTTTAATTATTTATTACTAATTATTTATTATTTTTAACTATTTAAAATTACAATAAATACTAAAAAGATATAGAAAATCTAAAACTTTTTCTAAAAATCCTATATGATGACGAAACCTAAGAAAAAGAGAAAACAAGTTTTGCTTATTAAAAGTTGAAAGATAAATCAAAAGCTAAAAATCTTAAATAAACGCTATCACTATTTTTATATTGATGTTTTGTGATTTTCTTTTGAAAACTACTTATATAACAATAATATGAAACTTTAATAAAGACAAAAATTTACAAAAGTCAAATAAGCGCTTTTGATAGGTAAAAGCCCAATGGTGGCTTATATAGCTTATTTAAGTGAAATAAGCTCAAACAAGCTCGATGGAAGAAACAAAAGCTTAAAACAGATGCAAATAAACTAGAGAGACTGAAATGAAGCTAAATTATGCAAAGAAGCCAACTGATAAGCTATGAAAAGCCAATAAGCACTTTGGCTATTTGAGATGAAAAGCAAAATGGGATGACTTTAAGCCCTTAGCGATTCTAGCTAATAAGCTCAAAAGTGAAATATTAAGATTGAAAACTCAAGAGGACCAAGTTGGCTTTCCAAAGAACCAAAGAACACAGATTTGGACAAGTAATAAGCTCGGTGTGAGCTTATCAATTTTGACCCATTCACGCAGCACGTGATGATTCACGAGATAGGGTGTCCACAAAAGCGCCTAAAAAGCACTCAAAAAGCCAAGAAACTAAGAGCTATCATTTTTGTATTTTTCTTTACCAACTAGACTACAATACCTCCAAAGCTTATACTCTGAAACCTACTAATGAACCCACAGTGAAATTCCCAAGTTTATTCAAAAACGACCTTTTGAAAATTTTGACTTTTTGAGAAAAACTAAAAGTTGACCAAAGTGAGTTTTGATCTGATCTAGAGCACTTAATATGTTGTTTTAAGATGAGATAAGGCTAACTTAAGCAAGGTTAACAACTTTTGAACACAAAATGATGATCTTGCTTTTGAAAAATCCAACAGTGGACTGCATAAGGCACAATTATATGGGATTTTGACTTTTTGCTATTAAGAACTTGTTTCTTATGACTGATATGAGTTGTTATGACCAAGTAAAACAGGTTTCCAACAAAACTAAGAACCAAAGAACTTGCAAACTTAAAGAACCAAACACCCCTTTTGTTAACTGTTATGATGTTTTTTCAAACCAAATCTCAAGTTTAAACCATGAGATTAATTCCAGACCTTGTGATATCAATTATTATGACTAATGAAGCCTAAATTAACAATCAAAACACCATAAAACTAAGACTTGATCAAATGCACTTTCAATCACAAAAGGACAATTTTATAAACTACAAATTTAAAAGAACAAGATACTATTTTTAAGGCTTAAACACACTTAACTATGACTAATGAATACTAAGAACAAGAAATCACAACCACTAATCACCCACAACAGTAAAATGCAAAAATACTTAGAAAAGCTTACAATTGTGATTTAGCTGAAAACCAAGAACAAATACCAAGGACCACTCCCTATAGAACCCCCACAGGTTCACTAACCCAAGGCCATCCAAGATACACCTTGCTCCAGCATTCTTGTGCCTTTCACCATGATTTTTGATTTTATACCTATTTAATTAGTATTTTTGATATTTTTGACCTTTTGAAGCTAAATTGAATTTTATTGTTTCTAATAGCTTATAAAAGCTATATGGGAGCTTACATGAGCTTAAAAGTCCATATTAACACTTGCTTAACAACATTTGCACATTAATGAAATTTTTGAAATCTTAAATGCATAAACCGATATTAAAGCTTGTAACTTGAAATTGCTTGTTAAAAAGGATTCTAGTACAATTGAAATACTTAAACAAAATACTTGTAAATGAAAACATACACTTGAAAAGCTTAGAATAAAAAAATGACTAAGAAAAATAAAATTACACTAGATAGATATTGTACAATGCATCCCTTTCCCTTTATAGACTTTTCAAAGAATCCAAGATATCCTCTCGAATCTATCCCACCAACATTTAGCCATTGGATCTCTCAAATTAATCATAACCGTCCACATGTATTTTGGCGCCAAAATTTCTTCAAAGCAGTTTCAATCAATTAATGAATTAGGTTGAGGTAATTAAAGGATTTTGGAATGTAGAGGAGTTGGAGGGGACATGGAATGGGAGGGGGTTGAAAATATGGTGAAAACCAGTCATGGTTTTGAGGTTTCAGGCATGGGAGAGACACTGCTACAGTGTCTGGTTTTGAGCGCGTATTTCTTCCCTTTTGACTTTCTTTGACCGCAGTGTTTAATAATAGGGGGTTCAAAAAGGGATGTGGCTGGGGTCAGAATTAGTTGTGACCTGGGGCTCAAAGGCAAAGGGTCAAGGCAGTATTGGATTGGGCTTGGATTATGGGCTTAGTGATATTAAAGGATCCGGTTTGGTTTTAGTGATAAACAAGGACCAAAATTGCAATTTTGCCAAACTCCAAGGACTAAAAGTGATATTTTTCCAATGCTCCCATAAGGACCAATCATGACAAACTTTGATAGAACAAGGCCCTTTTGCATAAAATCCATTTTCAAAGGTCCAAGGACTATTTTGTAATTTTCAAAGTTAAGGACCTTTTCTTGCCAATTGACCAAAGAATCATTCAAGGATCATTTTAAACAACTTAGAATACTTCAGGGACCTTGAATGATAAATTTCACATTTTTGAATTTCCAGGACTAGATTTGACAACTTTTAAAACTTGGGGGACTAAAGCGCCAATTTTGCAAACTTGATACATTTTTCATCCGATTTTGATATTTTTGCAATTAAAACACATAAAACTCGGTTTGTGATAATTTGATCATTTTGATGTGTTTTTGAGTGTTTTCGATGATTTTGCAGCTTTAGATTATGTAAAATGATGAGTATTTGGACACTCATCAATCCCCACATCGAGATATTGCTAGTCCCTAGCAATGATTTGAGAAAACTCGATGGATTTGAAAACTCTTTACCAAAAGCCATCACTCGGAGTAGCCAAATGTTTCGGCTCAAGTAAGAACCATGGTACATCGATAACCATGTGATTTTGAGCAAACCACCGACTTTCAACGGATTTGATTTTGTCTTTACCGTGCCGCACTCTTCGGACTAGCCAACTCTTAGATAAATTATCAATATTATCTTTGGTGAGTGATTACCAATTATGGATTTTCCATCGCCTTTACCACAAGCCATAATCTTGCGGGCTAGCCAACTCTTAACTTGTTAGGATATGGTGAGTTGAGAACCATACAATTTTGGGCAAATTGCAAGCCATATAAACGGATTTGAGAAATCTTTACAAAGAGCCGCTTGCTCTCGGATTAGCCAATCCTTTTGTCTTACAAACATGGCGGATCGATAACTGGATGAGTAAGTGTAAACACTTACTCCAAAAAAAATTTTGGCCAAAAGCGGGAATTGGGTAGATAATATATGAAATTCGAGAATTCCCCACACTTAGAAATGAATATTGCCCTCAATATTCAAAGTACCGCGGTTATGCCAAACAAAGAACGTGAAAGGGAAATATTACGCCATTATTTAAAAGGATTTTTTTTTTTTTTTTTTTTTAGATAATATATATATATATATAACATGGGGCAACTCCCCACACTTAGGTGGTAGAAAGGGTAAGAAGACGTAAATATGGTGAAAACCCATATTGTGTGTAAGCTCTCGTTTTTGGTTACCGAGTCGCTAGCTTGACTCGACCCTAATTAATTGGTTCATGGGGAAGCAAAGTGGAAGAAACAATTCCATCGGACTTTCATTCAAGATGTTTGGATAAACATCAAGCACGCGAAAGTTCCACACCGATGAGATATAGAGAGAACCGCTCAAAAATGATAATTGAAAATGCCGGATCAAAGATGGTGTCCTCATTCTCAAGGAGAAAAGGGAAAGAGCAACCACACCATTTGTGAAGAATGGGATAAATATGTGCATCACAATGCATGTCCATTCCTCATCGTAAAGAAGCAAATCACCATTTTGACATTTTTAAGCTTAAATTTGAAGCTTTTATGGTGATTGGTAACAAAATTACCGGGAGGAGAGTGAAACGGTTCTTCAATCAATGATTTTCAAGAAAAGGACGCCTCCCTCCGAATCAAAGTAAGTATTGTCAATTCTGGGAATCGACTCATCACTAAGAAAGTCATCGACCTCCTTCCAAATTTGTCATCTTCCTCATCCGGAGCGAGAGAAGGAATGGAAGAGTCGGAAATGGGACAAGATATGAGTGAATGATCATTATATAGGAGACTTCTAGTTTCTCCAAAATCGGCTTCGAAATCAAAGAGATCATCGTCACTTTCCGATGAAAGTGGAGTGATGTGAGTGAGTTCATCGGTGAACTCCTCAAGAAGAGGATTAGACTGTGGGAGTGATACCTCAATATACTCGATGTCTCCGTAAGATTTACAATCATCGCTAAAATCGGAGAAAGTCTCAAATTGATCATTTGAACACTCAAGAGGGGAAGAAGAATCACACATAAGATCAGAAATTCCCGGTGACTCTCTCGGGATTGGGACAAGGTCCTCAACACTAGACTTTATAAATTGTCCGATTCCTTTTCGTGAACAAAGTGTCAAGATGCTCATCCCCATGTTCGTAGAGTGAGTGGGAATATCGGTGATAGCAACAGATCGAGGAGTTTAGACGGACTAGCATACATATGTTTAATGCTTAACATTTGTTCTTCCGCTAGTAATTCCATCATAGTCTTTTCTCCCCGATTTTTCATGGAAGGAGTCTCAACCGATGAACTTGATGAACTGTTATAAAATTGTAAGATATCAAGGATATCTTCATCATCATCGTCATCGTGAATGAAATGGAATCGAGAGCTAGATTTGGCCGCTTTTTCTATTGCAATTGATTCCCACAGATTTTTCAAACGCAACTGGGAATCTAATTTAGCGACCGCTCTTGACTAACAAAACTTCCATGGATTTCTCATTTGGATTATCTTGGGAGGACATAGTCGACTCCTCCTAAGTTCTTTTAATAACTCCGAGTCTTCAAGAGAAGGTCCGCCGTAGTTTCATGAGGAGTCATTTGAATCATTTGGTATTGCGGAGGTTGGTCTTGATATGAAGAGTCGTAATTGCTACAAGGAATTGGGTTCCTCGCTGACAATCCGAACTAGAGTGAGGACCTCCACAATACTCACAACAAGAAACCGATGTGGTGTGAGTGGTATGTGTTGTAGTCATAATTGTTATCGTGAACCCGCTCATAGACAAGCATGTTTCGATTGACAATCGAAATGGAATGTGAACCACTACGTAACTCACAACAAGAGAATCACGAGTCTCACAAAAGTGGTAGCCGATGGAATAAATCGGTTGTGCTATGGTAGGAATAGGGATCTTGGTTATAGATGCACCGCTTCGACTCCACCATGCCACAACCGGGGCAATTGCCACCATTATAAGGACCACCACACCATTGACAATCAAGAAGGTGAGGATAAGACATAGAAAGAATCAAAGGTTTTCAGAGGGGTAGGGATGAAGAATCAAAGATGTGAGAGGGTAAAGATGGATATTTTTGGATTTTTGGATAGACATGATGCAAAAACAAAGACTGAAAATCTTTTTGGCATTTTTAACACTTTAGGAAAAGTGTTAATGAACTTTTTGGAATTTTGAAAACTTTACAAAAAATTTTTACAAAAGATGGGATATGCACAAGAGTGGGTCTGAAAAAGGCCAAACACACGCTAAAGTCTCCCCGGCAGCGGCGCCAAAATTTTGATTGCAGCTAAACCGTCAAGTCAAAACAGACTTAAAACACTTTCGATTAAAATGCAAATGAAGATCGAGAATATAGGAATTCCGATCGTTTAGTCCCAAGGAGACTCAATGGTGTGTTAAACAAACTCGAAGATAGAATGATCACTAAGGATAGTGATCCAGTAAGGTTATGATTAGAAATTACACTCATGATTGATTGGAATGGAATGGAGCATGATTTGGAAAGCACAACAACCAGATCAAAGAAACGTGAACGTAAGTTTTAAAAACTACGACACGCACAAAATAAAAAGTGAAAACTAAGAAATAAAAGGCCTAAAAATATAAAATGACATTTTGGAATCCTAAAATAAAAGAAAATTATTAGAAAAGAAAATTATTTTAACACTATTTAATTAATTATTATTAATTAAAAACTATTTTAACTATTTAATAAATTCTCTAAAATAGAAGAAAATAGGAAATAAGGCTAGAAAAATAAACTTATGATTCTGAAAATCTAAAATACTATAAAACTAATTTTAAAACTAAAATATATTTTTCACACTTTTTATCTAATTATTATTAATTAATTATTATTTAAAATACACTTAAATACTAGAAAATAGAAAATAAACTTGGAAAAATAAAATTTTAACTTTGAAAATCTAAAATATGATAAAACTAATTTTAAAACAGAAAATATATTTTTAGACTTTTAATTATTTATTACTAATTATTTATTATTTTAACTATTTAAAATTATAATAAATACTAAAAGATAGAGAAAATCTAAAACTTTTCTAAAAATCCTATATGATGACGAAACCTAAGAAAAGAGAAAACAAGTTTTGCTTAATAAAAGTTGAAAAGATAAATCAAAAAGCTAAAAAATCTTAAATAAACGCTATCACTATTTTTATATTGATGTTTTTGTGATTTTTCTTTTTGAAAACTACTTATATAACAATAATATGAAACTTTAATAAAGACAAAAAATTTACAAAAGTCAAATAAGCAGTTTTGATAGGTAAAAAGCCCAACAGTGGCTTATATAGCTTATTTAAGTGAAATAAGCTCAAACAAGCTTGACAGAAGAAACAAAAGCTTAAAACAGATGCAAATAAACTAGAGAGACTGAAATGAAGCTAAATTATGCAAAGAAGCCAACTGATAAGCTATGAAAAGCCAATAAGCACTTTGGCTATTTGAGATGAAAATGAAATGGGATGACTTTAAGCCCTTAGCGATTCTAGCTAATAAGCTCAAAAGTGAAATATTAAGATTGAAAACTCAAGAGGACCAAGTTGGCTTTCCAAAGAACCAAAGAACACAGGATTTGGACAAGTAATAAGCTCAGTGTGAGCTTATCAATTTTGACCCATTCACTGTGCACAGGACAGATTCACAGATAGGGTGTCCACAAAAAGCAGTCTAAAAAGCACTCAAAAAGCCAAGAAACTAAGAGCTATCATTTTTGTATTTTTCTTTACCAACTAGACTACAATACCTCCAAAGCTTATACTCTGAAACCTACTAATGAACCCACAGTGAAATTCCCAAGTTTATTCAAAAACGACCTTTTGAAAATTTTGACTTTTTGAGAAAAACTAAAAGTTGACCAAAGTGAGTTTTGATCTGATCTAGAGCACTTAATATGTTGTTTTAAGATGAGATAAGGCTAACTTAAGCAAGGTTAACAACTTTTGAACACAAAATGATGATCTTGCTTTTGAAAAATCCAACGATGGATCGCATAAGGCACAATTATATGGGATTTTGACTTTTGCTATTAAGAACTTGTTTCTTATGATCGATATGAGTTGTTATGACCAAGTAAAACAGTTTCCAACAAAACTAAGAACCAAAGAACTTGCAAACTTAAAGAACCAAACACCCTTTTGTTAATCATATGATGTTTTTCAAACCAAATCTCAAGTTTAAACCATGAGATTAATTCCACCTTGTGATATCAATTATTATGACTAATGAAGCCTAAATTAACAATCAAAACACCATAAAACTAAGACTTGATCAAATGCACTTTCAATCATCAAAAGGACAATTTTATAAACTACAAATATAAAAGAACAAGATACTATTTTTAAGGCTTAAACACACTTAACTATGACTAATGAATACTAAGAACAAGAAATCACAACCACTAATCACCCACAACAAGAAAATGCAAAATACTTAGAAAAGCTTACAATTGTGATTTAATGAAACCAAGAACAAATACCAAGGACCACTCCCTATAGAACCCCATGGGTTCACTAACCCAAGGCCATCCAAGATACACCTTGCTCCAGCATTCTTGTGCCTTTCACCATGATTTTTGATTTTATACCTATTTAATTAGTATTTTTGAGATTTTTGACCTTTTGAAGCTAAATTGAATTTTATTGTTTCTAATAGCTTATAAAAGCTATATGGGAGCTTACATGAGCTTAAAAGTCCATATTAACACTTGCTTAACAACATTTGCACATTAATGAAATTTTTGAAATCTTAAATGCATAAACCGATATTAAAGCTTGTAACTTGAAATTGCTTGTTAAAAGGATTCTAGTACAATTGAAATACTTAAACAAAATACTTGTAAATGAAAACATACACTTGAAAAGCTTAGAATAAAAAACGACTAAGAAAAATAAAATTACACTAGATAGATATTGTACAATGCATCCTTTCCCTTTATAGACTTTTCAAAGAATCCAAGATATCCTCTCGAATCTATCCCACCAACATTTAGCCATTGGATCTCTCAAATTAATCATAACCGTCCACATGTATTTTGGCGCCAAAATTTCTTCAAAGCAGTTTCAATCAATTAATGAATTAGGTTGAGGTAATTAAAGGATTTTGGAATGTAGAGGAGTTGGAGGGGACATGGAATGGGAGGGGGTTGAAAATATGGTGAAAACCACTCATGGTTTTGAGGTTTCAGGCATGGGAGAGACACTGCTACAGTGTCTGGTTTTGAGCGCGTATTTCTTCCCTTTTGACTTTCTTTGACCGCAGTGTTTAATAATAGGGGGTTCAAAAAGGGATGTGGCTGGGGTCAGAATTAGTTGTGACCTGGGGCTCAAAGGCAAAGGGTCAAGGCAGTATTGGATTGGGCTTGGATTATGGGCTTAGTGATATTAAAGGATCCGGTTTGGTTTTAGTGATAAACAAGGACCAAAATTGCAATTTTGCCAAACTCCAAGGACTAAAAGTGATATTTTTCCAATGCTCCCATAAGGACCAATCATGATAAACTTTGATAGAACAAGGGCCCTTTTTGCATAAAATCCATTTTCAAAGGTCCAAGGACTATTTTTGTAATTTTCCAAAGTTAAGGGACCTTTCTTGCCAATTGACCAAAGAATCATTCAAGGATCATTTTAAACAACTTAGAATACTTCAGGGACCTTGAATGATAAATTTCCACATTTTGAATTTCGTGACTAGATTTGACAACTTTTAAAACTGGGGACTAAAGCGCCAATTTTGCAAACTTGATACATTTTTCATCCGATTTTGATATTTTTGCAATTAAAACACATAAAACTCTGGTTTGTGATAATTTGATCATTTTGATGTGTTTTTGAGTGTTTTCAGATGATTTTGCAGTTTAGATTATGTAAAAATGATGAGTATTTGGACACTCATCAATAATTTTCATCAAGTATTATATAACAAAAATAAATATATTAATGGTCGAAGTTGAACAAGAAAGACTGGTCAAAGTCAAACTGGACAATAAAAATGGGACGGAGGGAGTATATATCTATCTTTTTTTTAATTGTTATCTTCATAATATACATTCCTAAATTACAAATGAATTTTTTTAGCATGTCCTTATTTTTATTGATTTCAAACATATAAATCAAAAAACAATTTAGTCTAATGGTAAGTTGTTTACAAAACTCATGAATGACCCAAGTTCAAATCCAATACATGTCTTCTTTTTAATTAAGCCGAATTAAAATTTAAAATTAACAAATACAAAAATTTTAAAAGTAAAAAAATTAAAATCCGAATTTTAAAAGAAAAAAATTAAAATTAAAATCCTAATTTTAAAAGCAAAAATTAAAATTGTACATATATTTAAAAAAAATGCCACATGTCATTAAAAAATTAAAAAATGCTAAGCGAATTAAAATTTAAAATTAACAAATACAAAAATTTTAAAAGTAAAAAAATTAAAATCCGAATTTTAAAAGAAAAAAATTAAAATTAAAATCCTAATTTTAAAAGCAAAAAATTTAAAATTGTACATATATTTAAAAAAAATGCTGTCATTAAAAAAATTAAAAAAATGCCACGCAAATAGAATGATGACATGGAAATATGACATGGCATTATGGGATGCCAAGTGGCATTTTATGTGGCATGCCTCCACGTAAATAGAATGATGACATGGAAATATGACATGGCATTATGGGATGCCAAGTGGCATTTTATGTGGCATGCCTCCTCTTATATATAATGTATAGATAATAATAATACATATACAAATAATTTCAAAACATCGGGTAAACTAATAATATAATTATTACAGTCTTAAAATGAGTATAAAAATATATTAGGATAATTGTTGGAAGTGTCGGATCAATTATTCAAAATAAATGATCGTGCGATAGCGTTTATTTAATAAATAAATATACGTTACTGAAATATGCAACCCCATGCATGAACTAATATGAAAATAATGTTACTGATGATATGTAGACTAACTCTAGTCTATATGTAATGTTCTCAATGATGTTCCATAAATACGCAGCTTAACCCTCAAGGTTACGCGTATTTGATACTCGTAAACCTAGTTTACGAAAAATGATGAATAGTGAATCATGAATAGACATTTTTCTTTGGGAATGAATAGTGTTTCGTGAATAGTAAAATTTTAAGATAACCTCTCAAAGTCTCAAACCGACTTAAAAAACAATGAATAGTAAAATGATGAATAGTAACCAGTGAATAGTAAATTCCCGATATGAATAGTAATTTTGAGAAATGACCTGAAATTACGAGTTGTCACACTTTGCTTTGACCGTATCACACAACCAAGCCTTTTATCTTGATTGACTGGTATGCTCACGGTCGGTTTCTTCTCTTGATTGATTTCCTGAATCAATCTGTCTCTCTCTATTCAAATTTTCTGAATCGAATTTAGGTTTCTCTAACCCATTCTGACCGGTCTACTCACAGTCGGTTCTTCTCTGAAATGATTCCCATTAATCAATATTTCTCTATTGATCTTCCCTTGATTAATTCTCTTCTCTGAAATAATTCCTCTGAATTGTCTGTCAATTTGATACTCCTGATCAAATTGTTCTTCTCTCTGGTGTTTGCGGTTTAGTTTCTTGCTATCTGCAAAGCATATTCCTCTTGAATTAATTGTTGCACTACTCTGATTGCCTCTGATGAAAAGCAAACTGAAACACTGGGTTTGATTCGAACATCTGACGCTCTGATACCAATGTTGGCCCATCCGGTTCATCTCGGGCTCGAATCAAAACATGTCTATGAACAAAACACACGACACACAAACTCACACATTGTATATATTAAATAATGTTGAATTTACAATACATAGTCACTTCTATTTATAGATGTACATGCGAACCATCATGACTATTCGCTAATAACTACCATATAACTAACTTCCATAACTAACTATAACTTACTTCCATAGTCAACTATAACTAACTTCCATAACCGAAATTAACTACCATACGGTTATTAACTTTATTCTTGACATACTAGACCCCTTAACTTATACACTTTACATATACGACTCTAAATACATAAACTAATTACACAATGACCCCTAAACATGGATTAATGAATTAACATCCAACATGGATGAGGCATTTAAAAGTCAATGTTCCTAAATGCTATTGGATGTGATTTTCAAATGAAACCTATGTTTTGTATGTAATATTTGTATTCCCTGAAGTCTTGAACACAACTTGAAGAAAATACAAACACGAGATGCTTGGTAAATGAGCAGGTCCGCTTGATAAAGGAACAGGAAAGCTGCTTGGTAAAGGAGCCGGGAAGATGCTTAATTGGTAAAGGAGTGGGAAATGACCTTTGTATAAAGGTGGGCAGACATTGGACTGCTAACTCAACATGATGTTGAAGACAATTATGTTGTTACAAAGAAGAAGGTAATTAAGGATGTTACCTTGACTAAGGTGGTTCCTAGGCCGAGGTTTAAACATGGTTTAGTATCGAGATTGGCTAAAGTATTAGTAATAAGGTGGGAATTGCTAGTAAGAATGAAAACTAGAATATAAGTCACATGTGGGTCGGCTAAACAATCCATAAACCAATTGGATTTCGTCTTGGTCGTATGTTTTTCTTTTTATTCTATACAACATATAGCTTTAGATTAATGTTGTATATACCTTTGAAAATTCAACGTTATAAGCTTTCATAAATATAGGGAACGTTTGTGTATATATTAGTAGCTAAGGTATGTCTTAGCACTTTTGGCGATCTGCTGAATGTTTGTGTAATGTTTTGATGAGTAATATATAGTTCACCCTTTCACCCAATAAAGGGAACTATTGAGAGTATATTGTCTCGTGTGCTATGTTATTCTAGGTGACATCGTTGTTTATCTCGTGTTCACTAAATTTGTGCTTGTGCTCGATGCAAATTTATGATCTAGCGTTCCGCGATCGAACATCATTTTTGTTGTCATAATTTTCCAACAAATTTATGATCATATTTAACCAGACCATGTTGTATCTAAAGACATATTTTGTTAGGAGGTTTAAGAATCCGAGACCATGGTGTTTATTTGCTTCTAATTTTTAGCATTTTGGCCTATACATCAAACATGATCTAATTGTTTGTTTATTGCATTGCAGCGGTCTCTTTATAGTATTAAGCAGGCACCTAGGGCATGGTTTCAGCGATTTACTGCTTTCATTACTACAATTGGGCTTAGTCCTAGTAGTTGTGACTCCTCTTTATTCATTTATAGACAGAGAGATGAAACTGCATTTTTGTTACTTTATGTGGATGATACAGTTCTTACTCCTTCATTTGATAGTTTGTTACAGTGGATCATTGCTTCTTTACATACAAAATTCTCTATGACCGATTTGGGTGTTCTTAATTATTTTTTGTGTGTTTCAGTTACGCGTGACTCTTCTTGGATGTTTTTGTCATAGCGTAAGTATTCTGTAGAGATTTTGGAGCGTGAACATATGGTTGGTTGTAACCTTTCTCGGACTTTTGTTGATACAAAGTCCAAGTTAGGTGATTGTGGTACTCTGGATGTTGATCCTACATTATACAAGATTCTTGCATGTTCTCTTCAGTATGTTACATTTAATCGACCTGATATTACTTATGTTGTGCAGCAGGTTTGTCTTTATGTGCTTGATCCACGAGAACCTCATTTTTCTACTCTTAAGCGGATTTTACGCTATGTTCAGGGGACATTAGACTATGGCTTACAATAATTTTCATCTATTATTGAGTCGTTGGTTTCTTATTCGGATGCTGATTGGGCTAGTTACCCAACTACTAGGCGGTCAACTTCCGGTTATTTTGTTTTTCTTGGCAACAACTTACTCTCATGGTCCTCTAAGTGTCAGCCGACGCTTTCTCATTCTAGTCCAGAGGCTGAGTATCGTGGTGTTTCCAATGCTATTGCTGAGACATCTTGGATCCGGAATTTACTTTGTGAGCTTCATACACCTTTATCTTCGGCTACTCTTGTTTATTGTGATAATGTGAGTGTTGTGTACTTGTCTTCTAATCCGGTTAAGCATCAGCGGACTAAGCACATTGAGATTGATATTCAATTTGTTCGTGATTTGGTTGTTGTTGTTCAGGTTCGAGTTCTACATGTTCCTTCTTGGTTTTAGTATGCTGATATTTTCATCAAGGGATTACCTTCGACTTTGTTTCATGAGTTTCGTGACAGCCTGAGTGTTCGGTGTCCTCCTGTTCAAACTGCGGGGGAGTGTTAGATGATATATTGATGGGCCAGTTTTGGCATGTATGGGTCACGGCCCAATAGTTGTGTATATATACTTTATGTACTCTTTGTATTCATCATCAATTCAATAGAGAGATACCGACTTATAGTTCCTAGGATAAGGTTTATGTTGGAATTATATAACATGACTATCATATATAAAACACATAAAACATCAAAGAAACATGCGTAAGCATATAGGAACGAAAAATGAATAATTAACTAGCATAAACATAATTTATGCCTAGATTTAATTCATTGAATATCATCTGAAATTCATTGAATATCATAAAGTAAATTCTAGATTCAATTCATTGAATATCATCTGAAATTGGTATGCTTTCTCATCAATATACTTTTAAGTATATTCTACCAAATCACTCAGATTTATCTTAATTAACGATACTCCCATATCTTTAATTGACAACGGACGATTTAGAATAAATGAATTTATTCACGGATTAAACATGTAAATATAGGATACAATATATTATAAAATCAAACATACCAAGTATTTGATTTATTATAACAATTGTTTAACATCCCTTATCCAAATATTAAATAGATCAATGCATGAAAATTCCAGTCGATGAATTATGCCTCAAGTAATGACAATCATACTTGTTGACAAGGCATAAATCAACCAACTTGATCTATCGTAATTTTGAGAATACTTAATTCAAGAATTCAATTAGTGAAGTTCTTGTATATGTGCATTCACCAATACACATAATAATTCATAAAGTGTGTGACATCCCCTATCACCAATTTTATGACAATTTAAACTTTCAAACATTTTAAAGTTTAAAGTATTCTTATTCTTTTAATGTATAATGCAACTGTGCTCTTAGATAAGCACAACTAGTTCACATGGCCATTAATAAGGATGAAATCCTACCATGACTAGTATTGAGTGTCACCTCAATTAAAACCAGCAACATTGTATGCAAACAACAATATGCTCATTAAAACTCCGTAAACTTTAATATCTATTGTGTAATGTTTGATGCTTTCCAAACTTTCAAGTTTGTAGCTGATGACAATTTTGCTCAACAATTGACATATTGTTCATCCATAGAATCTAGGAGCAATTCCAGGCTGAGGATGTAATTCTATTAGAATATTCATTACACAAGTTATCTAATAACTTTTAGTTAGATATCAATATTGTCAAATCATCTATCATTCAAGAATGATACAACAATTTGAATACATTACATGATGTACATGATGAATCTACAGTTCAAACTCAGATTTCATTTATGTTCTATCTTGTCAAAAGATATTTATCCATTTCCCAAATGACATATCATGTTTTATTAGAATCATTTATTTTACTGCACATGTTTAATAATAAACATATATTCCAAGGTTGCATGTTTTAATTTTTAAATCTTACAAGTGAAGTTTCATTCCAATCTAAGACTTAACATTTAGCTTACAAGGAATGTTACTTCATATATGTTATACAACATATAAGATTAAAAACCTTAACATAACACTCCCACTAGCTTTCAGGAATACTTAAAATTTATCTTATTTAAATTATAAATCAAAACTAGGATTTAATGATTAAACATAATGAATAATTTCATAGATGCATGCATTTATCCTTTCATGAATTATTGCACTTCGTACACTTCCAAAGATTATATAAATTCAAAAAAAACCTTTCGATTACTTACCGTCCTCACTCAAGTAATTTCTCAAGAAAGAGTTTTGATATTTCATTGTCATATTTCATATTAATGAAAACAAGTATGAAAATTATCATCTTTATATATTTAATGTGTCTAGGAAAGAATATTCAATCATATTTAATTGCTTAAGTATGATAAATAATCTTGTCATAAGACAAGCATTAAACTTGTGTACAATATTGTTCATATGATTTCTATATAGAAATTCAAACCACTAGGGTTTTTCATCTCTTTGAAGAAACTCATTTCCATTCTTTAGTCTAACTATTAAGATAAACCAAGTTTTCAAAAAATGATTGTCTTTATGGACAACATCTTTAACATTCATAGTATGAGTAATTTACCGATTCAATATTTGGTAATCCATCACAATTATTATCACATATCAATAATAGTTTACTATAATCAGAACTCATGTTCTTCTCAAATATAAATCAAATATCCGAGATATCCTTGCGGTTTTCGGTTTTGTGCTCATCTATGAACGAAAATTCCATCATCATGAGGTCTATCATTTACATGTCTAACCTCATCATGATATTTACTAGTGTGTTTTAGAAGATTATGTATCTTGTAATTTTATCTTTCAAGATAAAACTCCCACTTGCCTTTTGTAGTATATAGACTATCTATATATACTTAGCAATTAGAGCAAAACTACATTGTTCCCTTTTGGGAAATTACAAATACACATTGATAATTCCTGACTATAGTTTGTTAATAACCTATTCATAAGTAGTTTAACAAATTCAGAATCTTCAATTTTTAAAACTTTATGTGATTCATCACATTCCATAATGAAATGGTGTTTTATCAATCTTCTAGGTTGGATTCATATTGAGTATATTCAATCCATACTCAATTTTCTAACTTTGTTACTTTTTAAGAAAGAAGTTATGGTTATCTTGAATCAAACAAATCAAATAGAGTTTGATTCTCCTAACTGAACATACCATTAGCTTGTGGTATTCCATTAGAATTAATATTGTAAGACAATCTAACAATATATAAGATAAACATATTCCTTTTGGCTTACCTATTTACTAACTAAGTCAACTTAATGGTATAACAGACTTTCCAAGCCAATTGCATGTTTTATAACACAAGTACTCTTTAACCAAGTCACTTCATATCCATGTCTCATCAAGAAAACATAAAATGTTATAATCTCATTATACGTTATAAATCATTGATCAACTCAATGACTTCTTGTATATGTCTTAATTAAAAAACATAACAAGTTAACATCTTACTTTATTATAAGTCTTAAAAGACTTTATGTTTATGTATTTACAATGAATCATAAACATGTTTAACTAAAGTAATTATGAACACAACTCTTGGTTTCAATAGTAATTTCAAGTTAATTTATTTACTTCACAATAATGTAGGACTACATTATTTTTCATTTATGTCATTCCAAAATACATAAATAAACAAATTGAAGTAGTATTAGATTACTTCATTTATTTATGTCATTCTAATAATACATAAATATTTAATTTGAAGTAGTCTTATATATCATTTTTGACACATGTTCTAAATACTTGTCTAATTTAGAAGCTGTAAATTTATTCCAGATACGATCCCACGTAACATGGAGATTTACTTTGTTGTTGCAATCTCGCCAAGTTCTCACATGACTTAAATTACAACACCAAGTGTTTCTTGAATTAGATATGTACAAGTCATATTAGAACGTTAGTCTCTTACCTTGCAGTCAAGATAATCCGTTAAATCATATACCTATATGTTGTACCTTGCACACAATATAGATTTCTCCCACTTGTGCATGGAACAACATCATGTAGCAGATAAACAACATGACATATGTTTGTTTATGTTACCAATATGATTGTGTCATTGATATTAGCATAACTAGTAGATGTAGAACCACTTCATTGTCTAGTAAAGAAACGTACATGACTATCCTTAAAAACATAAGTGTCTACAAGTGAAAAGTAATTATCTTAAGACATTATAGAGATAATCTGGGTTACTACCAAGATGACAAAGCTTGTAACTCCCACTGAATTAGAGATCATTACATTAATTCCTTATTCAGTAATAAGAACACAATGCTCCCACTAGATTTGACAACATTGTAAGTGTTTCATTAACCAATGAAATAAAATAGTGTTCTATTTACTTCCCTACACCTTTGAGAAAGTCCATACATAACAATTACTTATGTACTTAAAAGAATGTATTCTACTATGTAGATGATGAATTTATTCATCATTGCTATTAACGTGAAAAATTGGGCATGCAATTTCTTTCTTAATAGTTCTACCATTCCAACAATTGTAAGTAGTACTTTTAAATGGTCAAAACAGAACAACTAGATAAAATATACTAGTTTGTCTTTTACCAATTCTGCAGTAAATTAGTCTAGCTTGTAATTTAATAACTCATAAAATATGCAATTTTCTTAACTATTAAAATTTGCTTACGAGTTATGTATTTATAATTTAGACAATTCTAATTGTCCTATCATACCTTTCTTCATTAATGAAAAGGAATATGATTGAATCTCACTCTTTCTTATGAAAAGAGGACTAGGTTTATTCTTTTAGTAAAGTTGACTCTACCAAAAAACCCTTACAGGTGTAGATCAATTTACCAATACAAGAATAACCTACGTTTACGGTTTAATGTTCCCTGAATACATTTAAAGAATTAGCAAAATTCAATATAAGTATTTTCGATAATTAAACTTTTCAAGAAAATAAAATACCCAAGATAATATTCATATAACCATAGAATTTTCTCGAAAACTAGGATCCAAATTATCATAGTTTCATTACATCAATTGATCTGCTAGTAACGAAAGCATATAATAAGGCAATCTGTCAAACGATAATAGGCAAACATTTTCCAATTCCTAGGTCATTATGGGATTTACATTTTCCAACGCTATTGCAAATGTGAATATGTTTTATCCCATCTTGTGCCTTGAGTCTAGGTCTCACTTACTACTCAATTTAAGTCGTCTAACTTAAAGAACTGCAAATATGTTCATGCAAGGTCTGACTTCACATAAAGATTTACCTTTCCATCACAATCTCGCCAAGTTCCCACATGACGTAAATTGCAACTTCAAGTGTTCCTTTAACTAGATGGCACTAATTTATTTTTTATAAAGGGTACTAGTTTTGATTTATGGTGTCAAATCAAATATGTAGAAAGATGTCATGCATTCATCTTATAGCATAAATTTTAATAAAAAACTTTTTATTAACTAATTCATAAAGATCAAATTATCAAAGTTTTGATTGAGGTATTAGTTTCGCCAATCAAGGAATTTACCTTTAATTATCGTCCATTATATCGTACTTTTGCATGAGTCTAAAGACTTAGTGTTTCGGATAATTACCACAAAAGTGGCGCATGGAATTAAAGCTAATTCGCCTTTAAGATATTTTGTACATTTATAGCTTACTTGGTAGCTCCAATTTTAATGCACAAAGAAACGGAGAATTTGGTCAGCGCTGAAGCAATAACCTCCTTCTTTCGGGTCACAATTTAATGCGCTCCCCTCCTTGTACCCCTCTTATAGTTTGTCAAAATTGGGTGAGCCGTTCAGACTATTTGTATCAAAATCATCAATCAATTAAACTTATTGAAAATTTAACTCTTCAAAAATAAATCAAGTTTCACCATTGTTTAGTCCAATTTATTTTTCTATTCAAAATTACCCTTCGCTTAAAACTTGTCGCACATAATAAACAAACAAGTAACAATTAAAAAAATAAACAACTAAAACAATGCGCACATAACTAACAATTAAGACATGTAAACAAGTAGCCACATGCAACTTATTTGATAAAGCCTATTAATAATCAATGTCTAGGTTAATTAACGATATATTAACTAGGGCTTTCACTCGCACAATTGAAAGTGAACCACATACATCGATTTAATCGATTATGTAGTTTATAATTAAAATATACCAAATTGCACATAATTGATTCATTAATATATTATTGAGTCTTCCCAATTCAAGATTTATCAAAACATTCATGTGTATAAAGCTAAACAGTTAATTTTTGCATAACCAATCTTAACAATTAAATATATATATCGACAATAATCCATGCCAAACATGCACGTTTTCATGGATTTAACATAACAATTTATTCACGTTGTCAAAAGATCGCATACAATTCCATGTCACATAACAATTTATTCATGAACATATCACGTAACAAATATATTAATTCTAGGTTTCGATATCGAAAACATAACAATTATTATAAACCCTAAAAAAATTGACTAAAATTTTTTTGGGTATCGACCCTTAAAAAAAATTAATTCCATCCAAAAAAAAATTAAAACCAAATTAGGGCAAAAGCCCTTACCCTAAAATTAGGGTTTACATAATTATAACCAAAACTTAGAACAATCATATCAAACAACATACAATATTCGTTTTTTTACGTGTTTAGTAATTAATTACTCATTAAACCAATGGCTCGTGATGCCACTATTGGAATTATATAACATGACTATCATATATAAAACACATAAAACATCAAAGAAACATGCGGAAGCGTATAGGAACGAATAATGAATAATTAACTAACATAAACGTAATGTATGCGTACCTTTTTTATTCTAGCCGAACAAGAATCAATTCCACAAAACTAGCAAGTGATGAACCCTAATTAGGGTTTATAGGATTATAAGAATTACCACTTACTATTTTTGTAATTCAATCCAAGATACCAACAAAAGTATGTTAGTACCACGTTCTTGTACACACGTACTAGATCAAATTAAAGTAATGCTAGTTTTAATCACACGGAAATATTTGTTTTGGAAAAACAAAAGAATCGACACCCTAATTGAGGTGTACGATCGATTAGAACAAGAAACACACAAAAAACAATTTTAGGGTTTAGACAATGAGTACAAGAGATAGAATACAAAGACCCAAGGCCTTGTATTTATACACAAGATAACTTTGTTTCCATGTTAAGTGTGGGTTGGGCTTTTGGATCCCTTGGCCGATCGGTTTGAGTAATCCCCAAGGATTCCGGAACCTTCCCAATCTTTATTTTCTAATTTAGTCCTTCCATTTAACATTTAACGGTCGTTAATTCATTACACTTAATTAACTTAACGTCCGTTATATATTTCGTGTAATTAATAAATAAATATAACATTTTATATTTAATTATCAACTTTAATTCTCATACGTAAAGCGTGCAATCCCGTGGTCTCGAGTTCGATCCTAACTCACGACTACTAATTTATATCCATAAAACTAACAGTTTAAACATGGATTAGTATCGGGATACGCTTAGTAATAAGGTGGAAATTGTTAGTAAGAATGAAAACTAGAATAGAAGGCGCATGTGGGTCGGCTAAACAATTCTAAAACCAAATGGAGTTCGTCTTGGTCGTACATTTTTCTTTTAGTCTATACAACATATAGCTTTAGATTAATGTCGTATATATCTTTGTAAATTCAATGTTGTAAGCTTTCATAAATAAAGGGAACGTTTGTGTATATATTAGTAGCCAAGGTATGTCTTAGCACTTTTGGTGGTCCACTGAATGAAAGGTAATTTCGAGCAAGTTTACTGGAGACAGGAGATAGTGGTCTTTGTTTTGAAAGTGAAACTTATGAATATAAAGTTGACTTGAGGTCCACCTACTTGCATTATTTAACTTCTGATCGACATGAGTATAGTAGAATTATCATTTCATTTTGGATGGGAATTGATACTCACACCACACTTTTTGATTCATGCACCACTAGTTAATGCACAACTAGTGGTGCATGAATCAAAAAGTGTGGTGTGAGTATCACCTCCCATTTTGGATACCCATTCATATCCTGTGCTTGATTCTTAACCAATAAGAAAAGGTTCAAAAGAATTTGGTACTGACTTTTGTCTGCAAGGGTTAGAAAGTTCAATCAGTAAAAGTCAGAAAACACTGTTTAAACCATGTTTATTTCAGTTAAATCTGTATTAGAACCCTGCTAAATGTTTTTTCTGCACGTAAATGGCATTTCATCAAATTTAGTGCATAAGTCATCATCTGTTAGTAGTATGTAAGAATGTATGATCAAGTTCATCATATTGAAACTAGGTGAAGTTTTATGGATAAGTACTCTACAGAATGATACATTAATTTTAGGATGCTATATGGATTATAAATTCACTTTGGGTGACTTATGGGACATTTAATTTTAAACTTCATTTCAGCGGTAAGCCACTAGCCATAGCAAATATTCCAATAAATTTTAACTGATCCTTTGTTAAATGTACTTTGACTTTTGTGGTCAAAGTTGTTATGTCAAAGCTCAAATCGTTAACATATAGCAAAAGGGGTAGTGTTTTATTAGATTTTGTTAAAATTTTATGTGCTACAAAGTTCTGAATATTACAAAATTGTCAACTAATAAACGAATTGCGTTTCACGTCTAGACCTAAACAAAATTTAAATAAACAGAAATATCTTGAAAGATGTGAGTTTGGTTTTACGTTAACAATGTGAATGTCGGTTAAACTCTGAGTTTGATTTTTGGTAAAGATATTTCCTAAACAAAGTTTAAACAATTCTCAGTTTGGTTTTTGGTAGACATAATTAGTCTTTTAGTCTGAAACCCCTCAATAAAGACTAATCCAGTCCTAGCCTAGACAAGGTTTTTATGCATTGATATAATCTTTGAACAAAATGATTTAAAGGGTTTTCTAAGATATATTTTCATACATAATCTAAGCTGTTGAATTATTGCTGCACTTTTAAAGGTTTTCTTACTTTATGTGCATCCTGGTTTTGTATGTAGAATGTTGAAAACTTCAATATGTGAAAACATGTTAAAACTTACTCTACTTAGAATCTAGATAACCATGCTACCTCACTAATAAATAAATTAGAGACCAATTTAAAGTTTTCAAAGTCAAAGGCGTAATCCAACTTGAATTTATAAAACGGGGATGAGGTTGGGTGACAAGTAAAAACAAAGCGGGTTTAGAAAAGGACCACTCAAAATCGGTTTGCTCACTATAAAAGTCGCTCGACTCAACCCAACCCCGTAGTCAGCCAACTCGTTTGACCCGTTGTATAAAGTGACCCATTTTGATTCTAATCTGTTTTCAGATGTTAACAAATCCTATAATTTTTGTTTTTTTTTACATTATTTAGGAGTTTGTTGAAGACGAAAGATCAAATCTTGCAATGGATTACCTTTATTGTTGAATACTTGAAGACGGAAGATCGAAGAAGCTAGCTTTCAATGATATTTCGTAAACATACTTTGAAATCGCTTTGAAACTGTTATTTGAGTATCTAAGGTTTAATTAGTGTAGTATGAAATTGCTACAGATTTGAGTATATGAGGTTCATGAAGCATGATGTTGCTATGAAATTGTATGTGCAGAATTATGCTGCAAAATTGTTTTTCTTTTTTTTTTTCTTTTTTTTTTTTTTTTAAATGTAAAATTATCAAAATAGTGACACTTAAAGTTGTGTAAAAGTTTACATTGTGTTCATGATTAAAGCATCACTAGTTAAAGTGTGCAGTTTCAAAATTTGCTACGGTTCTTAGGGTGGGTCTTTTGAAGCTTTTTCACTTTAAAAAGCATGAACTTTTTGATCAAATTTTCCAAGTGTGACAATTATCTTACTTTCTCCACGCTCTAAGATGTCCTCCATGTTGTGACGCCAAGTATTTCTACGCTATCCTCTTGCATGTACTTTTAGTTTTAACACACCAAAAACCGTGGAAATATGCCCCAATCCGTCATTGAATTCTCCACACTTATTTCTCTACGGTACGGTTAACCGTCGACTTTTTTTTTGTATGGATCATAATTTTGCTACATTTATAGGTGTCACAATATTTTAAAAATAATCTAATATATAAGTGTGCACGATTAAAAAAAACTGTGAACATTTGGCCTTTAAAATGTAAAAAATTTAACTACTTTTTGTAATGCGCGTATATAGTTACACCATTTGTTGTAGGTCCTATACATCAAACATTATCAAATTGTAGTACGCTACACATATATATATTGAACCTAGTTGCTCATTTAGTGATTGATAAAATTTGTCAAATGAATGAAAGTTTCATTCATTTTAATAGGTAGTTTCGAGAAAATTGATTGTTTAATGTGTAAAAGGTAATTTGGAGGAAATTTACAAGAGACAGAAGATAGTGGTCTTTGTTTTGAAAGATATCACGTAATTTCTTTAAAGTGTAACTTATGAATATAAAGTTGACTTGTGGTCAACCTACTTGCATTATTTAACTTTTGATCGACATGAGTAGAATTATCATTTCATTTTCAATACCCATTCATATCCTGCGCTTGCTTCTTAACCAATAAAAAAAATTGTAAGTCCTCTCCTCAACTTTGTTTTTATTTCTGAATATGAATTTGTTGATTGATTTTGCATTTGTGTTTACTTATAGCTTGAACCTAATACGATTGTTCAAAAGCAAAATGCACGTTTCTTCTTTATGTATTGTCTATTAATTGTAGCCCGTTTACACCATTAGAGTAAACAAATGCGTTCAAATTGTTGTAACTCACCATTTTGCCATTCTCTATTTAAATCAAACCACACTATAGTGTATGTTTCTGATATAAAGATTGACTTGAAGCCAAACCCAGTTGCATTATTTTACATGTGACGTGAGTAGAATGATCCTCCATTGTTTATTCTAGTTGTAAGTCATCTTCTCTTTTTGTACTTTTTAATTGTTTATTCTTTTATTCTAACTTAGTGCTTTTTATAAATCTTATTCAAAATGATTTCAGTTTTAATCGGGATCCTATTTGATTCGATGAGGTTCCGTTATTAGATTAATGATTCGTTATTAAATTTCATAAACTTAAATTGATCGGTAGTGGTGGAATACTCAAATAGAATTATATAGACTTGGAGACTTTTGTCGAGTCAACTTATGTTATTGATCCAGCCATCTATATTTTGGAGTTGAAAATTTTAATAAAAACTTCATTAATCAATAAGAGTTTGAGATTAATATAGACCTCGTAGTATTTATATACCCATTGAACCAATTCTGGCGTCTATTTTTCATTAAAAACAATCACTTTCCACATTTATAAATAAACAAATAAAAAAAATATCCTACAAACGATACATAGTTAAGCGACAAAAAATACACTATCGCGAATAGAATAATTCTATTCTTCAGTAGACGGGCACTTCGATATACTTTCGACAAACTTTTTTTTTTCGAGTTTAGTTTCAATGTTAAATTTGTGTCTGAAAAAAGTTACATGTGATTTTTATGTTAGGAATGACATGTGATTTCACAAATAACATGTGATGTATACTTTAAGGCAGAAATCACATGTGATTTTACAATTTAAAATAATAAATCACATATGATTTTAATAGGCGTAAATTTCAAAACTCATAAAAAAAGTTCGTCGAAAGTATGTAGAACCGCCTTTATAGAAAGATGACTTAATTTCGTCGTGATGGTGTGATTCTTTTCGCGAACAATTAACGGTTTGTGAGATTTTTATTTTAAAAAATAAAAGAGATTTTTTTTTTTTTTTTTTTTTTTTTTTTTAATTAGAATAGATGGCGCTATAATTGCTTCGTTGAGTCTAAATATAATTTTGAGTCTATACTGAACTTTTCTATAATCATCTGTTTTAACTTCTCAAACAACCTAGTTCATCTTTATCACTTAATTTATTATACTATATAAAGTTTTCATTCTTTATACTCCGAATAACTTTAGTCTTTATAAAAAGAATCACCAAACATTCATTAAATCATTTGATTCAATTTGTTAATTTACCTTTTAACATCGATTTACGTTCACTTCCGTATCAAACATTTACTCACATACTAAAAGGCTTAGGTGTGATGGCAATTTTGCTTGCCGAATCCGAGTTGGCACACATTCGGCGCCACCGAAGCTTAGCCACGACACCACCTTAGCTCGCCAAAATCCAAAGCGCCGGTTCCTCGCCTTTTTCAAACTTTAGTTTCTTTTAAGTGTCTTTGTGCTTATGTTTTGAAATTAAAGCTACAAAATAGGATGGTTTTTGTGATTGTGAAAGGAAAATTTAGATCTAATTTATTTTTGGGATAAGAGAAAAGTGGGTGAGAAATACGTGTTTTAGGTTATATTTAGGGTTGTGTAGTGATTAGTATGTGTTTTATACCGACTATTTAGGGTAACTAAGTAGTTGGATTTGGGCAGCTAGATATTAGTTTAAGGGTATGCTTGGAAGGAGGCTACTAAGGGCTTATCGGGGTTTGGGTTTTTAAAATAAGCTCACTTATAAAATAAATCTCGTTTATTACACAGATTTATGGAGGCTTATGGCTTATAAAATAAGCCACAAGCCTCCATAAGCCCAAGCCATAAAAAGAGGCTTATAGGGGCTTACAGATAGTTAAATTACTTAAATACTTTTAAAAATATAATAAATTGTCACGTAAAAGCTGAAAATATTTGTGAATTTAATTTGATATATTTTTTTGTGATGTTACATTAATAAGTTTAAATTCCAACTAATTCGTCAAAAAACTTTATAAAAATATAAGCTTCAACTTTTGGCTTATACTATAAGCCCAACCCCAGCTCTAGCCTCAACTCCAGCCCCAGCCCCAGCCCTAGCCCTAGCCGTAACCTATTGTGCCAAACATACCCTAGGTATTTTGGGCTGTTGGACTATTAAGTTATTAAAGGGAAGAATTGTGGTTATGTAAAGGGACGAATTGTGCTTAACTCAAAGGGACGAATTTTAGGACAAAAGGTTGTTAATTTCGTGTTTGAATTTTGGGGTTTTTTCGTATGTTGTATTTTATTTTTCTTTTTTCGTATTATTTGTTTGTTTTGTATTTTATTTTATTTTAATGAATAAAATTTAGTTTGTTTAGAAAAATGGAAAAAAAAAAATTGGGAGTGGGTGTGGCCCAAATGGCTAAGTTGGTTTAGTTGTGAGTGAAACGGTATTTGAGGTGTGATGTTGATATGATGTGACACCCAGTAGGGACTAAATGGCTAAAAATGGATGCCATGATACCTAAGCCTCTAAGGACAAATTTCAATCACTCATTTTTAACAAACTCATTTTAATTTTTTTTTATTTCAAATAATATCTCCTAAATCGTTAATCGTTAAACGAAAAAATATACCTTCGTGACGATCATTTAATTATCTTTTTATAGTTGGGCACCTTGATATACTTTCGCCAACTTTTTTTCACGTTTTTCATTTTTTTTTCTTTGTCATTCTTTGTTGAAACTTGCATGAGAATTCACATGTGATATTACATTAATTTGGATAAAACATGTAAAATCACATGTGATTTTTCTCACACGTGATCTCAATCACATGTGATAATACAAGTTTCGTAAATGAACTGCCACAATTTATAATTCGAATATAGTGTGTGATATATGGATTGAAAGCCAAGAATGTATGTTTTCTATTGCAAAAGCCGAAAAAAGATTTTGATTTACAGACAAATACTTATGTCAACTTTAGTACATGTGTTTAGTGTTCGAACTTCGACATTAGTATTAAATCACATGTGATATGTAATTCAAATTTTGATAAAGCTAAGAAAACATGAAAACAAACGATCAAAAAATGTTTGTCGAAAGTATATAAAAGTGTCTATCTATAGAAAGATAATGTCGTGACAGTATACGATAAACTGTTCATGAGATATTTATATTATAAAACATAGGCGTAATTGAATTTTTAATTTACATATTAATTAATATCTCTTTTTGGTCAACAAGAAAATTAGTGCTTGAGATTTATCACTTGGTATATAAGGGAAGTTTAATATGTAAAATAATTCTCCTCTTTTACATCTTTTATACAATGTTCATCAAGTAATCTACTTTTTTCACTAATAAGCATTCCAGAGGTTGTTAATGTAAATTTTTACCGAGTATACTAGTCTAAGCAAAAGAAAAAAAGAATGATATCTTTGCCTATCTTGCATTATTTTAAACATAACATGTAGCTTAATACAAGAAATTGCATACAGTCTAAAACCGAAAGACTAGAAGTTCAATTAAAGTTGACTTGGAGTCAACTCACTTGCCTTAACTTTTTCTAACGTCACTTTCGTCCATTGGTAAATTATAAGGTTAGTGGTATTAGTGATCAACATGATCACCGCTAACTCAACGTCATGTCAGCTTCTTCATCCACAACCATCATCACCACCAACATAGTGTAATAACATCTAAAATCAACACTAAAACATATCCCACTTAAACAAAAATATACCTCACAAATAAAATCACACACACACAAAACAACAACAACCCACAAATTGGTCATCTAAACGACAAATTTCTTCTTTTTTCCAATCTAGGACGCGTCTTCAACGGGTAAGGTAATAAGGTAGCACACGTCTTAAGGCCACCACACGCGTCTAAAGTGGCTTATTACCACCGCTCTAAGTCTTTTAAACTCTAATTTTATAACATTACAATATAATAATCAATCCACTCGGCTAGATGACAAGGTCTAAATAATTAATACAACTTATTAGGTCTAAGTTGATGGGAATAGATCCGGTGAGTAGATAAATTGAAATTAGAAGAGTGAGAATAATATTAGCTACACATTCAAATGAAGAGGAGTAATTTAAGAGAGAAGCATCTATTTTTTTAGATACATCTAAAATGTACAGTCGTGATTTTCTTCCCACCTTCTCATTTTAATTTTATTTCTCTTTTGATCCTAACTCCTGATTTGATAACTTAAATTGTGTTTGTTGTGCTAGCCGGAATCACTAATGGTGTGATTTGGATTAGAGAGTTGTATGAGATTGGGGATATTAATTCCATTATTCTGTTTGCTACTACGTAATTTGAGTATTGGTATTACATTAAGTGAGATCCATTCAAGTGTCACAATTCCATTATATTTGTGATGGAAATAATAATAAATGCGGACCTCACGAGAATGGCTAACAAAAAACACCCCTTCCATTTGGTTTGGATTTATGATTGTTGAAATCATACTTTAACAACAAAATTTTAACCAAACACTTAACCTGACTATGAATATCATCATTTGATTTCTATACTCTTCAAAACAAACACCTCCTTAACCTAAAACTTTATGCAAGTCATTTTAGTTTTAAACAAATGTTTCATTTTTTATTTGCTCATCTCATAACTTGTTTTATGCAATAATGTTTAAAACCGAACTTGAGATCAAACTAGGTGTAACTTCCATTCTCGGTTCGACCGCAACCGTTTTCAAAACTGTCTATGAATAAGCTGTTGTCAAATTACGGAGTCTTCTTTTTTTATTTATTCTCTTTTTTTCCTAAACATTCAGATATATCAGTTAACTTTATTTTTCATGATTGACACACTTAATCTTTCACCTACTATATTTTTTAAGTAAAACAAGGACTTTTTGTCTGTCAAAAAAATGCATGTGTCATAGATATTGTCCTTGGTCATTTGGTATAAAATAAATAAATAATTCTGGTTCTTAGGCCGGAGGGCAAGGTGTTACTTCACTCACCTTATACATCAGCGTCACATCAGCTTTCTCTCACCTCTCTCTTCTACTCACTTCTACTCACCTTTCTGTGGACAAGGGGCTCACTTCCACTCACCTTAATTTTTTTATAAACAAACCGATACAATGTCTCTTTGCACACAAATCAACTAGGTGACTTGGTCACCTTAATTTGCATTGAATTGTGAGACTCGTGCGTGAGGGAACAAGGAGGGCAAGGTGAGTCGCGAGTGAGGGAAGTTAAGGTAAGTGAGTAACGGATCCTTGCCTCCCAGTCTTAGATCGGGTCTTTACTGCTAGTGGGTTTGCCTGGGAATTAAGAGAAAGTTGGTGATGGTGTTTGGGTAGCACGTGAACTCATGGACGGAGCTTCTTAGGGGCAAGAAGGGGTTGTGGCCCCCCAAATCTAGGACCACTAAGCATTATTTTTTGTAGTTTTGTAAATAATTTCTAAAATAATAGTATAAATGTAAAATAATTATAGGTTTGGCACCCTCAAAATTATTACGACTACATTTCGGCCCCTCCAATAATATGGCACAAGCTCCGTCCCTTTAAGCATACTATTTGTTTGTGAGTTTTCGTTTATTTGTCATGATTTTTTTTCCCTCTACTCTTTAAAGAATTTTGTTAAGGTAGTGGATGTTTTTGTTTGTGATTAGTGTTTGTTTGGTATGAAATATATTTCCTTTCAAAAGAAAAATGATTTGTCAACTAAATAAAGAAGGTAAAAAAAAAGAAAGAAAGAGAGATTATGATGCAAACCATTATATTTGCCAAGTCATTATGTGAGTATAATTTTGTAAACTCTTTGTGAATGTGACATTGCTTTTAAAAAAAATTAGACTATGATCCCTCTTCTTCTTCTTCTTCTTCTTCTTCTTTTGTTTTTATGTCTTAGTACATTTGAATACATTCCAACGAGAACTTTGAGTGTTTGTAGAGTTATTAAGGTTTGAGGTGAATAGTTAAAGGTGCCCGACATCATTTCCGATGATATGCAGGTTTGCCGATAGATTTTTTTGGTTTTCCAGTTCTTGTTTTAACCGGTTCAACTATGTCTGGTTTACCAGGCTATTAAAAGCAGGCCGACCCCACCAGTTTCCGGTTAAACCGGCCAATACGGACTGGTTTTCAAAACCATGGTTTTATGTTTGTGTACCCACTCTAAATCAGATTTTAAGGGCGTGTTTGGTTTGCTACATGGAATCACCATGGAAGGTTTTAATTAAAAGGTAGTATGATACTAATATGAATTCGATCGATTATGTTTGATGTAATTTTAAATATATGGTATCACATTTAAGTTGGCCTCACAAGGCAATAAAAAAGTTAAAAAAAAATAATTTACAAATATCATATACCATGATAAATGCAAGTCTTTTTTGAATAAAGGAAACAATTTTTATGAATAAGATGGGCCATAAGGGAATACTTTCCACGTACCTACCTATCTTGACTAGAATAACAAAAACTCCATTCTCAATCCCATTTATATATAAAAAAACATATTTCTTGTATGGTTATTATTCTAAAGTATTACAATAAATTAGATCATGTAGGCCAAATGACCAGGTTTAAATAACAGAACAACTTACACTGTTCAAAATGTTCAAAATTTCTAACTTTGTCCAATCTTTTGCATCGCATTAAGAATGTGAAACAATCTGACTTAAAAAATAGTTTCCTTCTTCTTCCTCCAACTCTCCCTTTCCATCATTTCATCACTCCCACCACCACACCACCTAGTGACAGCCACCATAAAAAATATTCACATGCATTGAACAAAACCCTAAATTAAGATCAAATCCGAATTAAAACACAAAATAAAAATCAAAATTAACATCCTAGATCGAAGCTTAAACTGAAACCCCAAAAGTTTTAGTCACGACGTCGTCACAAAAATAGCTGACTTTTGTGAATAAAAGTGGTCATGGCTAAAGGTTTTAATTAGTCGTGGTTAAAGGTCTTTAGCTACGAGGTTTTAGTCACGACTTAGCAGCCATGACAAATCGTGGATAAAGGGTTTTAGCCACGACTTTATGTCATGGCTAAAAGACCAGATTCTTGTAGTGAAGTGATTCATTAGTTACATAGTTACAAAGAAACTCATAAAATTAGAAGTATGATTACCATTTTGATCTCAACGAAATTTGATTAAAAGTTGGGTGAGAGAAAATAGTGGCAACAATACCAAAATACGTAACCAAGTCGAAGAAACTTTACAAACCTCTTACTATCAAACATGAAACCAAAAAGCACGCAAAACTAATTAAAGTTATTAAACCAAACAAAACTATCGTAAGAATAACAAAAGATAGTACTTTCAAACTTGTATATTCTTCATATTCTCTCAGGGGAACATTACAAAATACTAGGGGCGGCAATTCTCGACACGACACGAAGTTAAACGGGTTTGGGTTGAGGATAAACAGATTTACGTAAAAAAAACAGGTCAACCCGTCTAACCCGTTTAATAATCAGGTTGTGTTTGGGTTGAGTAAATATTAAACAGGTCAACCCGTGAACCCGTTTAAGTATACAAGACTCAGAAAAGTAAAAAATATAACCTAGTTTTTTATGTTGGATGTGGATTAAATGCATTTTTTTATGTACTTAATATGAGTGAATTACGATTATACCCCAAATATCATTGAAATTGACATTTATAACTCTGAAAATTGTCGTATAATTATTTGTATGTTATCTTTATTATATTTTAGATCCTTATATCATTTTCGCATTTAAACTAGTTATAATAAAAAACCACTAACTTTATTAACTGCTTGACGTATTTAGTTAAACAGGTTAAACGGGTTACACGTGTTATGCTGGTCTGGGTTAGGGTTGAGTTTCTTGACACGATTAATAAATGGGTCGTGTTTGGGTAGAGGTTATACCAACCCGCCAACACGCGAACCCGAATAGATCAACACGAACACGACTCGATTGCCACCCCAAAATACGGACCCACACTTGAAAAGACATAAATTATTTAAGTTTAACAACATTTGTTACTTTGTATTTGTTTAATTATATTTGAGTAAACAAAATTGAAAGAGATTAAATCTAACAATTAATTCATATGTAAACTAAATCACAGATTACCTGCATGTTATGAACTCGTAACCACCATTACACTCAACAAAATGCATATAGTTGGGACACCTCTTCCACCCTTTACTCTCACAAACAACACCAAAAGTGACATCGTTCGTGACCATCTTCACAAGAAAAACCAGCATGCCAAGCTACCTTACACTTGAAACAAAATAGTTTCTTGCAATAAGGACACTCACATCTATTCAGTCTATGTATATCATTACACTCTTTCAAAATCAATCCCGAACACTCGATGTGAGGACAATAAACCCTGTCAACACCTAACACTATTGATTCACATAACACATCACACCATTTATTAAAAAGTTCGGGTGTTAATTTGGGTAGTGGGGCATTTGATATCTGAAATATTGTCTTCGAGTTTCAATTGAATATGTATGATCATACAATACGTGCAAAATGGGTAAATGCATCTATTACTATTCTTAAATTTACCTTTGGGGAGCATTACGGGTTCGATGCAAATCTCGCAAGTGAACGTTGTTTCTTGTTCTTCTAGATGTTGTGCGCTTTGATCTTGACTAGGGTTTTGTGATTGGGTTGTTCGAATTATATTACCCATTAGAAAAAAATTAATGTGGCAATATGAGTTGGATTAGTACATGTAATTCAACCTAACCGACTAGGGCCGAGCATCGATCTAAAACCAACCCGAAGCGACAAAACCAAAATCTAAAATCGTAAAAAACCTAAACCATAACCGAACCAAATATGGTCAGTTCGGTTCGATTTAAATGTGTTTATGTGTGTTTTTGTCGGTTTGGGTCAAACAGAACCGAACCGACCCGAAAACGAAAATCGTGCAAAACCTAAACCGAACTAAGAGTTTTCTGGTCGGTTTTGTCAGTCCGATTATATTTTGAACCTTCCATGCTCAACCTTATAACCGACATACACATATTTGTAGGATTTGTGTTAAAATTTAATAAATGATAAATACATTATATTTTGTCGCTTAAAAAAGTTGATTTTTGACGATGCTATAATGTTATGACAAAACATTGGTTGAAATTTGACATGTAGCTCAATCCAATAGATTGCATATTATCTAAACCCAAGGGACCAAAAATGCAAATAAAAATTGACTTGGGGTCAACCCTAAGTTGCCTTTACTCTTTGTAACTACATTTTGATCTTCCATTTGATTGCAGTCATTAATACCAAGTACCAACACTTCACTCCCAAAGACTTTTTCATCCATTAGTAAACTGTAAGTCTTCTTCTTTATACTCAATTACTTTTAATATTGTCTCACTTTATTACATTACAATATAATTATCGATCCAATGGGCTATCAAGGTCTAAACAACTACATCTAAATCTTTAATTTAATAACCCAAAACTTTATGCAATTCCAAATTTTGGACAGATCTGAGGAAAAATAGTGTCGAAATTGTAATTAACATATACTTTACATTTTCAAAAAAAAAAAAAAAAATAGTATCCAAATTACTTTGGTAAACTGTAATTATTATACTCCATGGACTAGATAACAAGGTCTAAATACGTTATGCCTTTATAATCAAGATTGAATTACAAAATCACATTTTACTTTTTACTGTTGTTTCAGTTTTTATTTGCCCATCCATCTTAGGCTGGGCACAGTCATTCTTTTAAATCGGTCGGTCACCCTCAAAAAAGCTTCGACGACCGACTTTAAAGTCGGTCAAAATCAATGTGGAGCATTGGTCATGAAGTCGGTCGAGGCCACAATTTTTGAGTATCGGTCAATTTTTCGACCGATAGTTTACACACCAAAAATATGTCCCATTTGATATTTAATGAAAAAAAAAAACTTGGTCATCGACTGTGACAACTTGGTCGTGTCTGGTCGCCGGAGAGACAAAGCTGATGTGGCGGGGATGACCTGGGTCACGAGTGTGCCCAGCCTTATTAAAAGTGATATTAGATCCAATGGGCCAAATGACCAGGTGTAAATAATAACCAAATACTAACATATAATAGGTCTAAATGTTAAATTCACTCAGCTCGTATGTATATTTCTAACTTTGTCCAACTTTTGATATATAAAATAATTTGATAATGGCTACTCTTTCTGATGATCTTTACTTGTGGATGCAGATTGATAATGGCTACTACATCCATTCCTCATCGGTGGAAATATGATGTCTTCGTAAGTTTTAGAGGTGAAGATATCCGCAAAAACTTCATGGATCATATGTTCAATGATTTCAAGCAAAAAGGGATAAATGCTTTTAGAGATGATAGAGAATTGCCTAAAGGAGAAGAGATATCTCCTCATCTCTACAAAGCCATTGAAGAATCGAGGTTTTTGATTGTTATCTTCTCCAAAAATTACGCTTCTTCATCATGGTGTCTGAGGGAACTTGTCAAAATACTTGAATGCAAGAAGATTGAAGATCCCAAACATGAGGTTCGGATTATCTTTTATGATGCCAAGCCTGATGTAGTGAGGAAACAAAAAAGGAGTTATGCAAAAGCATTTGCCAAACATGATGTTTCAAATAGAACAGAGGTGGATAAATGGAGGGAAGCTTTGTCCACGGCGGCTAACTTATCTGGATGGGATCTCCAGGACATGACAAATGGGTGAATTTCTTGTTTTTGTGTAATTATCTTGTAGCTCTAGTCAAGCTTAACATTATGTAGTTTCTCTTACTTATTGTGTCTTTGTGGGTAACAGATTTGAGTCCAAGTTCATCGATTCCATTTCCCAAGAAATCCTCAAAAAATTATGTGACGGACCCTTGCATGTTGGTGAAAACCTTGTTGGCATAGATATCCACTTCGACAAATTAGATTTGTCACGCTTCGTTGGGTCACGTATGGTTAATATGCTTGGTATTTGTGGTATAAGTGGAATAGGAAAGACGACGCTTGCCAAAGCTATATATAACTTGATGTATATCCACTTTGAAGGAAGTTGCTTTTGTGAAGATGTCAAAGATGTCAAAGAAGTCCAGATGCAAATGATTGGTAAGATTCTGAAAACAGATGATCTGAAGATATCAAGTGTCGGAGAAGGTTCTATGGTTATAAAGCAAAGGATGGCATGTAAGCGGATCCTGCTTGTTTTGGATGATGTGAATAATGTGGAGCAGTTAGAAGCACTAGCAGGTTCACGTGATTGGTTTTATCCTGGAAGTCTTATTATTTTCACTGGCAAAGACAGACAATTGCTAAGGTCTCATAAAGTGGATGAAATTTATGAAATGGAGTCTTTAGATGATTATGAAGCTCTTAAGCTCTTTAGGTTGAATGCATTTGGTGAAAGGCATCCTACAGAAGATTTTGAAAAATTTGCTTCCCAGATTGTGAAATATTTGCAAGGTCACCCTTTGGCTCTCAAAGTTATTGGTCGATCATTGTATGAAAAATCTGTAGAGTTTTGGAAAAGCGAATTGGAAAGACTCCAAACATATCCTAATTCAGAGATAGTACAAAAACTGCGACCAAGTTTTGATAGCTTGGCATCTGATCAGAAAAGAATGTTTCTTGACATTGCATGTGCCTTCATTGGGGAAAATAAAGATTTTGCTGCAAGTGTACTAGACGGCAGTCATTGTTCTGTTATTGAAGTTCTAGCTGATAAGTTCCTAATAACAATATCTGCATATAATATGCGTCTTCAAATGCATGAATTGATTCAAAGCATGGCAAGGGAAATTGTTCGTGAAGAATTTATCATGAGTGGGAAACTGAGAAGATTGTGTATATCATCTACATCGAGTGAAAAGAAAGTAAGAAGTGGCATATTCTTCTTTACCTTCATGTTAATATAAAAGTATACACAATTGCATATGTTACTCTTTATAATTTAAGTTACATGTTCTTGCTTTTCCAGGTGGCAATGAGTGAAGCAATTGAAGTTCTAGTCCTTTTGTTAAGGAAATATAGTCAAGAGGTTCACATAAACACTAATTCTTTTGCACTTATGAAAAATTTGCGAATCCTGAAAATATATGCTAAGGAAGAATTTGATCAGAAAGTGGAATTGAAGGGCTACAATGTGAAGTACTCAGGAAGTTTGTATTATTTGTCCAATGAGCTAAGCTTGTTTTGTTGGCATGGATACCCTTTCAAGTACTTACCTTCAGATTTCTATCCAGAAAACATTGTTGTCATCGACCTCTCTTACAGCAACATAAAACAGCTTTGGACAACACCAAAGGTATTTACTTGTTCATACATGTGTTTGTGTTTGACACCTAGAGATATTAAGAACTAATCTTTTTTCTATTGATATCAGTGTTTAAGAAGGTTGAAAATTATGAAGCTAAGGCACTGTTGTAACCTCACAACCACCCCTGACTTCTCAGAGATTACAAATCTCGAAGAGCTAGATCTTGAAGGTTGTGTGAATTTGGTTACAGTTCATCCATCAATTGGAATGCTCAAGAGACTTGTTGTCTTAGATATGAGAGACTGCAGACGGGCTAGGAGTTTTCCTAGCAAAGTGGAAATGGATTCTCTTCAAGTTTTGAATCTCTCGGGTGCCTAAAAGTCGACCAACTCCCTGAAGCATTGGGTCAGATCAAAAGCTTAAAGGAGCTTCATGTTGACAGAACTGCCATTACAGAACTTCCTTCTTTTGTATCCTCTCTAATAAACCTTGAATCATTGTCATTCGGTGGCCAAGGAAGGATTCAACCTAGATGGTGGACTTCAATCACTGCCCCTTTTGGTTTACTAAGTAAACAACAACATCCCCAAATACCTAGATCAGTTTCATTGGCAGGTTTACATATGTTAAAGTTTCTGAATTTCAGCTACTGCAATTTAGTACAGGTGCCCGATGCCATTGGAGGCTTATCATGTCTAATTAGTCTAAACTTAAAAGGGAACAATTTATTAGAAGTGCCTGAGAGCATTGGAGGCTTATCATGTCTAAGAGAACTACACTTAGAAGGGAACAATTTTACTAGCTTGCCTAGAAGTTTGAGTCAACTTTCTCGTCTTGGAAGTCTTTATGTTGATGGTTGCAAGAAGCTGAAAGTGTTGCCGGAACTTCCACCTAGCGTATTTAAACTTAATGCATCTGATTGCACCTCCTTAAGAGAAGTGTTGGGATCATCTAAAGACCCATTCAAATCATGGTCCAATGAATTCAGTAATTGTCCAAAGCTGTTTAAGAATGATAGCGAGGGGTCTATATCGAAGACTCAGTGTCTTGACTCATCTATAACTTCCCAAGGCTCAAATAACCAGCTTTCTGCTTTCCTTTGTTATTTGGGTTTCCAGACAAACAGATGTGAATTCTTCACACAAGACATTAAACGGCTTTCTTTAAGAATACAATATCATGGGAATAGCATTCCAGAGTGGTTTACAAATAGAAGTACGGGAAATCATGTAAAGGTTGAATTACCAGCAGATTGGTGTTATGATAAGTTTAGGGGATATGGAGCTTGTGTTGTTTTTAAGTGCAAAAAGACTGGCTGGGGATTTGATTGGTACTCTGTAAACAACTTTGATGGTGCTTCTCTGAATACAGTATCTCACTTTCGAAATTTTTTATATACGGATGAGTCATATATAATATGGTTGCATTATACGAGGGATACACACGGATGGGAGGAAGCAAAGAATTTTGTAACATTTTGTTTCCAAAAGAATAATAAAGATGTTGTTGAGGTGAAGGAGTGTGGTGTAAGACTAATTTGTGATGGAGATTTACAGCAACAAGACGTCACAAACATGAGTATGTTCCAAGACCTCCCAGCTCCATCACAACATGGTGGGGTCGTGAGATATAATGTAGGTTTCTTGAAAAGAAGCTGGTCCTGGTAGTCCAATAACAAAAGCGTTTGTAATTTTGGTTTTTTGTTAATAAGTTTAAGTTCAAAATAATGAAAATGATTTAGTTTTTTCACCCACCCACCAGGTGTTTGATGAAATGCATATGAGTATAATTCATTTTTACTTTTTCCAGTATAATTCTCCTTTAATGAGAGTTATTGATTTTTTGGTTACTAATCATCAATCTAAAGACACATAGACATTGGGACCAATGTTAAGGACCACATGTCCATACATATATTAATTCTTGATTAATTGACGTCTTTTATGGTATGACTACGTTTTCAAGTCATGCAATACCTATTGCTTGATGAATATCTCGTTATTACAACTAGAAAGGTACCAGCATTGCGGCGGCGGTTATCATGTAATCAAAAAATTTTACCGAACAATTTTTATCAATTATACGTTTCCTGTGACAAAAACTTTACGGGTGGCAAGAATTTTTTGGAATACTGATTTACCAAATGTAACTTGCATGATACCAACTGCGCTCCAAAAACATGGAGAACTGCAATGCCACTTTCATCACAAAAAGGCATTAATCTGTATTACAGGTCTACATAAATAAAAATCTGTATGTGTGTGAGCACGTGTTATGTGTATAAAGTACATTGATGTAGTGGCATCAACACCATCATCTCTGCTCATAACAAGTGCAACGGTTTTTTAATTTTGATTTGGTATTTTTGTTAGCCACAATAATCTTTGATAAATTCGTGTCTTTTATTTAGATAAATAGCTTTCATGTAGGAGACACCCACCAGGGGTGGGTGTTTGATGAAATGCATGAGTAGAAATCATTTACTATTTACTCTACAACCTATTTGTAGATTTTTTTGGATTTTAGGATGTATTAAGAACAGATTGTGGTGTTTTGAAGCTGCGATGTGAACGGTAAGATAATAAACCTTGCTGCAGTTTATGTCTTTGAAAATTAATATCGTAGCAATTACGTGACTGGTATGGTGTCATGTTAAAACATGCACATCATTGGAATTTGGAAAGTGTGCTCTCGCCAATGCCAACTCAATTTGTTATACAAACTTGACATTTGTTTTAATTGCTGAAAACGTTATTCTTTGATACTTGCCTTCTGCATCTGTTCTTCGTTGCACTAATAGCTTAAGATCCGTTCCTTGAGGTAGCTGCCTAGACATGCTACATGCATTTCGACCCATTTACGTACGGGCCAGATTTCAACCCGTTCCCAAAATTACATCTTTTACCATTTATGTGAGTATTAACCACTGGTTCTATTCCAAGATTGCCTTACCCTTATCATTGGTCTTCACTTTTCTTTGTACTTGAGACAAACACAATAAATACTTTTTATCTAAGATAGGTAAACACAGATACAGTAGCCTTCCCTGCCACTGCCAGTTTAAATTTTAATACACCAAGTGTTAGAGAAAATGCTCATAACTATCTCTTCCCAACTAAGATCTGATGATTATATTGTCACTTCAGCAACCTTCCTACATATAAGCTTTATCCTATACAATCCTTTTTTTCCAATATGTCTTGTTACTTTGATACTCAGTTAAAGAACATACGTCGATTTGTCTCCCGGTCTTAGCCCTGTCCTCTCTGGATGCTTTAATGTTATCAGTACTTGAATAATCTGTAAAATGCTTATCAGTTCCTATATATAGTTACTTGATTGAAAACGGATAGAGTGTTAACAAGTACCAAATTAGTATGACTGACTCACAATGAGACAAAATAGAGACTAACAAACAAGGATACGTCTAAAGCATTACAACATATGACCGTTAAGGAACTAATGCACCACCACTTTGGCTATGTTTCTGGAAGTAGAATAATCATGTACCACTAGACTTTCTATTAAGAGGTTGGCTAAACATATCAGTGCAATAATTTTCAAGATAAAATTTCAACTTAAGTTCAAGTAATTTCAAGCAACGAGATTGATTCTGTAGTTGAATAAGTCTACCAGAAGTCTGGAAGTAATGCGGAGGAAGATTACTACACAGTAGACTTCTTTAGGATGCATACAAAAGTAAGTTGTATACGTAGAGTCGTAGACAAATGTGGGTTATTTCTAAAAAGATTAAAGACTATTAAGGTCAATATTAAATTGATGATTGTTATTGCAACTGTTTTTATTTGTCTTTAACCGACAACGATTTTATAAAATTGAGAAATATCAATCAATAGGTACTGCATTACATAAAAGAATTGCTACATCTTCCTAGTTTATATTTCTACATGTACTCCTACTTATAGGATGCTGACACATGACAGAATCGACGGTTTAAATGAAGAAAAACAATAAGTGAAAAACATGCATGTGGACCATTATACTATTAAAGCTAAACAAATCTTTTAAATTTGTTATAAGCGACCATTTTTCCGTTCTATAGTTTATCCCAAGTCTGAACACTCTCTAATGTTCACATTTGTAGATCAGAATTCCGCAATGTAATTTACTTGGACCTATTTTATATGTCCAAACACCCCTCATGTGATATACAAAAACTTGTGGATATTAAGTTGACTTTTTGATATCAAAACACATGGAGACTTGATTGCATTCATGTCCTCTGCTTCTTAACCCATTTCTTTTACACTTTCATCACAAAAAGGCATTAATCTATATTACAGGTCTACATAAGTAAAAATTGGTTCACCAGGAGGAAAGGTGAAAACCACAGTGGAAGCACTTGAGATGTGCGTGTGCAGGTGTGCGATCACGCGTTTTGTGTGTACTGCTATCAACCCTGTTCGTAACAAGTCCAACGTCGAACAAAACACTTTCTCATGATAATATTCCAAGACAAACCAATCCATAGTTAGTAGAACACACAATGAATATCAAATTTGACTATGTGTAATTCTAGCATAAAAATGTTTAAACTTTAGCGAACATTATTTTTAAAATAAGCATCTAACAATCAAAACCAGATATTTATAGTAATCGCAATCCAATATTAGAATTTCTAAACAAAAAATACCAAAGAAATATCATAAAGTTCTCATGCAATGGAATCAAAGACAAGCAAGTGATACAAGCAGAAACTATCAAGCCGGTAGAAGAAAAAATTAACACCACCAAACTCCAAACTAAAATGCCCATTTACCAGTTTCATTTTTCCCAGTTTGACTTTCTGACAACACCTTAAACTGTCCGCTTGACCCAAAGGGAAGTCAACAAATGAGTATGTATGACCATGGTCAAAACCTGCATTGCTACTCATTGAATCAAACCTTGCGAAACTACAGTCTTGTGCCGTGCTGCTCATTGAGTCAAATCTTGAGAAGTTATTATCATGTGTGGAGCTGCTCACGGAATAAAATCTCGAGAAGGTTTCTTGTTTGGGAGAACCTTGGTCAGTGGCACTGAAAGAGTCGTATCTCGAGAAATTATCAAAGAAAGAATTCTCTGCTCTTCCCCCACTGTATTGTGGTGAGGTGCCAGCTCGAGAAGCTGGTGAGCCAGGAACCGAATCATCAAACCCAAATGGACAGTAGAAGAAACTATTATTGCCTTGCAGGGAATCACTTTTCCTTGGACATGCAGTGAAGCTATTGGAGTCAAAGAAATAACTCTCTCCATGCTTCTCATGTTCGGCATCCTGTATAAAATGAAGTTATTTCCAAGGGCATAGGTAACATTCATAATAGAGATAGGGTTCCTATTTTCTTTTGAACTCCTAACAGCTTTGTTCTAGGTTTATATTTTTCAAATTATGACATGCATATACCAAAACGGTTCGCAACTGAAGCAAAACCAGTTTAGGATTTGTTCTAGGTCCACTCTAGAGTGGTACGTTAAAATGTACCGTATAAATTTTCACTAGAAAGCATTTATTTATCTTTTCATTTAGTAGCACATATGTAGCAATTTTTCCATCTTACATTGTAATGATAAAACTTATATACCATCCATTGAATGCAATGATAAAACTGCAAAAACAAACAAAGAAAAAAAAAAGAAAAAAAGAAAAACTGAACTCACCTTAGCCGTATCACTATTGAATCCCCACACCGAATCTACATCATCATTGTTGTGAAAGGTACCCCATCCTTGGTCATCAAACCCCTAATAGAAGAAGATCGAACTCAAATTTTTATACAAACAAAAAATGAAAACAAGAGCAATAGACTAGTGCATGTTTAGATCTTTCCACCAAACAAGGTATAGGTACACGTTTTGTTGTATTTAGACAATGAAAGATCAGACCATAAACTGAATCCAATTGTTATCTTTCTGTGTCAGCATCAAAGCTCTTTCCGTATTGTTTAAATGAATCCTCCTTGGTTGGACTTTCAAATATTTTTTACGCCGTGGGACTACCAGCTGGGCTTTTAGCCGACTCATCTTCGCTATGTACGTATGCTGATTCAGTCTCGAAAGGCTTCTCTGACTTCCTGTCAGCATTTGAATATGAATCCTCAGAAACGTCATCCATCGGAGCCGAGTTTTCAGCCTGAGATGTTGATTTGGTATTTGCAGGCACCGTAGCATCAAATGAGAAACCTGTCATTACGAAATTACCAACTAGTTTATTGCAAAGTGCAAATGTGGTTGAAGAGAATAACGTGAAAGCATAAGGTAGATGTAGCAAAATGGTCAAAATGGATATTTTGTGTGGAACGCGGGTTGGATTGACATACAACATGAATATCTTTTTACAGAAATGAGCTGAAATTGCTCCTTCTCTGATGAATGGTTACTCATCCGATCCCACACTGTAGATATCTCTGGAACTCCAGGTTGCCAGCCTTGACAAACAAAATAGGTGAACCATAATGCAATATCAATCATTTTATTATAATATTATACAGATACAGTGACATTATTGCTAATGAAGTATTCCTAATAGCATGAGATGAAAGATGATACCCTTCGGCTCAATAACTGCAGTTGACTTGACATCAATTCCATGTTCTTTGCAACGTTCAGTTAAAGCCTTCAGTAGTTCCTCGAGATCGGATTGGATACGATCAGCAAGAACCTGGCCAAGCCGAAAATATGTTTAATGTTTATTATTATATATTCATTGAATTCTAAAGAAAGGAAAAAAGATGTTGATGGGTCACAACCAAACTATTTTACGCCTTCCAGCTTCCTTAAAACTTACTCATTTAGACAAAAACCTGTTAGTCGGGTTCATATATAAGTAACTGAACTTACTTGAAGGATACCATCAGCGCTGCCACCCTGATCCATTTTCACAAGTGCCTGATTCAACTCCATCTTCCTCTCCTAAAAGTCAACAGAAAATTTAATTCAATTAACAAAAAGATGGGGTTGTATTCCATGTTACGATTAATGTGCTTCAACTCCCACCTGCCCTTTTTCTTATAAAAATTATGTTCACATGCACCAATCGCACAAAAAAGATCTAAAGTGCACTAAGCTGCCAGTCCAGTAGAAAGTAATAACGCAATGCTATTTCTTAGGCCATTTAGCAATTACGTGGAAACTGGCCAAATGGTTTAAAAGTCGACGAGTGTTTACAACATACTAATTTGACTTGTTCAAACAAAATGTATAGGCATTGTAATAATTTTTAATAAATTTATCTTTAATCCCCAAAAGAACAAATTTGTCAACACGTCAACCCCAACAAATTCCAAACCCATTACCCAGCCCATCCATGTGCCACCCATTATTCCCAGCATTTTCTGTTCATTACTTCTTTTATGGCATGAGAATTATAGACTTATAGCAATGTGCTCGTGAGTCTGGTCCAATATTTTTATGTTCGTGAACTGTGGAAGGGTCATTAGCAATTGCTAAGAATGGTCAGACTCAGCAGCAGAATAGAAGAAGTCAAAGCAACTGAAACGATTTTATTGTCAAGTCGTATAATTTTTTATTGTTTTTCTAGGTGCAAATATAATTTATTTTGTGTGAGAATAAAAAGGGGGATTTGAGGAACGTATCGAGAGAGAATTTGATTTGGTTAGACAATGTGTGGTTGGTAAACAAGGATCGTTACTTGAATATCACGGAAAGACGCCTCCTCAATAGTTAACTTTGAGGCCACTTCTCTGTTTGTACTTCTCTTCATATTTCTTAGCAAGCATCTCTGCCTGGAATTAGATAATGGCAAATCTCAAGGACCGTCAAAAAAACCCAAGTCAAAGATAGAAAGAAGACATTATTTCAATCGCCAATATACCTCACGTTTATCAGCTATTGCTCGTTCTGTAATCTCATTAAGGCGGTTATCACATCTGCTTTTGTATAAAACCTGGTGAAGAAAGGAGGTGAGAACACATGTCTTCCCATATATGGTGTATAATGCAGTAAATTCATGGGCAGGCATTGATCCATATATTGCAAAGAATGGCTACTCACGAGATCTTGCATGTTGTTCCTGTAGAAGGCCATCTTTTCTCTAGAATCCAGAATTTCCTTCTTATCTTCAACCTTTAACACCAATGGAAACCAACGAAAGTGAGCATTCTAAAGCAGACAAAAAAGGTCTGCATGGATAAAATCTTTAAGGGAATGGTTCAACTAAATCAAATTCAATCAGCGCACAAATACCCTAAAAACTAAGAATAGAATCCTTGTAAACACCGTTGACGATTTGTCAAAGCTAATCAATAGAACTGAAGAAAAAGAGCTATGACTGCATTAGTCCATCAACCCTCGTGATCCCACTACCACCCCTCGTCCCCTCCCTCATAAAATGAACTGTTAGAAATATATGTCATGGCTGTATTAGGCATTCATTAGGTATTGTTATCCTGATTACTTTCCTGATTTAACATGATACAATCATGTCAATCTGTTGACATGAAATTGACAGATTTATATCCAAAATAAGGCACCTATTATAACGCAGATAAGGCATCTTCTGTTCATACGTCATAAAAATTCAGAAGTTCAAGGCTTAAATTGACAGTATATGCGTAATTCAATTCCAAAGTTATCAGGAACAATTAAAACTTTACCACTTTTTCTGCTTCAGTCGTCTCTAGAGCAACTGAACGAGAAGTATTTTGATCACCATTACTGAGCTGATGTGCATGAGATTTTTCAGAAGTTAAAGTGTTTTATGAAAAAAATTGGAAGTTTGAAGGTTTTATCACAAATTAGAAGTTTTGAAGGCTTTTTATCAAAACTTTAAAACTTATTTCTGTGGCGTAAAACCATAGTTACCTAATCTTTGTTTACCAATTTATACGGTGAACCCTATTAGTAATATCAAAACAGAATCTTGAAATACCACCAACCAGCATATTTATGAAAATGCTTGTGCGTCAACCCGACAACTCAACCTGACGTGTTTCGACCCTTGCAATTAACATGTTTCAACCCAACCCGTTTTGACATTGACCCCCCATTTTGCAACTCTAAATATATGTCTACATGATGTATAGAGGTATACCAGGATTAGCTCCGCAACCAGGAGGTCTGTAAGAAGGATTGAGTGGGCCCGTGAGAGACAGCAGAGTTTCATCAAGCAAGACATTACTAGATAGTGTTGGTGGAAGATTCTGGCCTTCTCTGTACCGCTCCATCAGATAGAGAGCAATACAAAACTCCCTCAAGGAAAGCACGCTGTCATTATCTTGATCAGACAAGTCCCACACCTGCTTCAGAATTTCTGTTGAAGAATAATAAGAACATTACGGCTTGTCGTGTTTATAGGAAATCTATTAGGGAAAGACATTTCACTAGAGATTAAATAAATCATTTTACAAGAAAGAGTTGAATAAGGCATTAATGATCTAATAAATTAAGCTAAGAGCCTGATCACCAGTGATTTTTCCATCTCTGTCACAGTCAACTTCCATGAACAGTTTCATATACTTTTTAACACCAGCCCACGTCATTTTTAGCCACTTAGGTAGCGATGCGTTAGGAACTTGTGTTCTTTCTGTATTTGGGACTTGTGTTCTTTCTGTATTTGGGACTTGTGTTCTCTCTTCCTGATATCCAAATTTAGCATTTTGAGACGCGGCCTGTTAATTTGGTCTTGGTAGAGATGGCCCCGCTGACTGTACTACTGGAGGACCTGTGGGTTGCCTTGTTAAAGAATTCAATGTACCAAGTGGGTCTATCTTGGCTGAAGTCTGGGGCTCAGAAGTTACAGGAGCAATTGCAGAAGAAACGGTTTGGATATAGATTGGGAAGCAGAAATCAAATCACCACCAAACATAGGGGCAGAAGCAATTCCAGCTCCTCCAACAGATGGTCTAGGAGCTGTGAAAGATGAGGATGATAGTGGCTCTTGGGGTTTTGGTACAGTAGCCCCAACACCTCTGCCCCCAAGCCAATCACCTGAGACATTCGAGTTTGATAGACCAGGACCGGCCAGACACCACCTGCCGGAAAACTAGGACCACCAACACCCTGTGATGGAAGAGGTCCGCTCTGAGGTGGCGGCCTCAGTGACTGATTTCCTTGAGGTGCAAAAGACTGTGCAGAAGGTTGAGCAACTGAAGGAGGAGCCACTGAATTAGGAGGCCCCTGTGATCTTATGCCGAATTTTGAGTTTTCATTGAAGTAACAACCCCGGGCTGCTGTGTAGGAGGACGTGGTCCCAATGCATTTAGTTGAGCTGGAGGCAGAGCTGCAAGATTAATCTGGGGAGCAGGGATTTTTGATGAAGCAGGTCCATATAATGTCGCCTTTAATATATCTGGTGTTAGTTCTCGTTTACTTTGTGCAACAGTTACAAGCTTAAGAGCAATATAGAATTCCTGATGGCCAAGGAAGCCAGTGTGGTTCTGATCAGCGTGCTGCCATATCTGCAATTAAATAATATATATTATCATAAGAAACATGACCCAGATGCATGGTTAAATTGTTCATTTTTGTCAAAGTATAGTCCTATAATCTTCTTAGGATTGTAATTTGTAAACATAGATAGGATTCAATCAGAGATCAAAGACATACAAGAAGAATGAGAGACTATTCACATCTATCTAACACATTAATTTTGTATGGCCACTTCTCTATGGTACCAGTTGTTGCTTCATTGAATTTGCTTCACTAATAGGCTCACGATTCGACTTTGATCGTTATGGACTAGCTAGTACCAAGATCGAGTCCTAGACAAGCGGACCTTATTTTAACAGCCCGAACAGTAACAATGAAAATGGCCCCCTCCTTAGTAAGCGGCGTTATTTTGTATTCAGTCTAGATGTAACAGTTTTGACTCATCTATTTAACATAGGGTAGACTAGGGTTGCATTATCTCCAAGTCGAATGGGTCAAACAAGTCAAAAGTGGCTCAAGCATATTCACATCTTACAACCTCCCAAAATCATCGAACTAGTAATCATATTTAATACATTTGTTATTCATAATATTATAGGAGAGCGGCCAAGCCTGTTAACCCTTCTTACATGACGCAAAACTAAATAAATATCCACAATCAAATGTAAATTACTAGAATGTGAATAACAATCAGACGGTGTGGACGAAATTGTAAGTTCTAAGACCTTTATATTGCTTTCACTTAAAAAATTAGAAAAACATTGGACCAGTAATCATTACCAAGGCATTGTCTCCCCATCATGCCTCCTCGTTTTCATACAGGGATCAAGTTCAACAATTATATCAAAACTATTACTAGCCTCATCCAGCACATGCCACGAGCAATATAACAATTTCATTTGCCAGTCCATTAGCAATCAACCACTACGCCTTTTGTATGTATAAAAGACCAAGATTAATTTTGACTTTCACTATCATATCACCATCTTCTATAAAACAGGCTCATTTATAACTTCTTAGCAGAATTGCGTAGTTTTCACTTCAAGTTATTTTACGAAAATTGCAACATCTCACAAATTCTTATAAAAATGGTTTGGGATAAAGGTAACTACTAGTTGATTGTGATTGCAGCAATTCATTGATAAAATTGGGTATGTTATAAAAAAAAGTCACCGATGTTGTCATTATAGAAGATATCATTGACAAACATTTCTAGAACAACATGAAACTGCATAAAGTCTGTAGTCGAAAATTTCATTTCCGTTTGCAATATGCAAAATTGGACATCTTGACCAACGTGAAAATGATGAAACTCACTTTTTCTGGGATTACTAAAAGTATTAACCTGACCACCATAAACTATAAGAGACAAAGGTGTGTAAGTAACCCTGAACCGCCCCCTCTGTTGACCTAGACAATGTCCTAGGAAGTGGGTGATGCACAACTTTCAACCTAAATAAACTTTTATATTGATTATATACACTAGGCTAACAAAAATATATGATTTCGAATTACTAGTATGTATCCTAACAACAGATCAAAATTAAGTGGGATCGAAAATTAAATAAATAAATTATTAAATCCTAAACAATCGAATTAACAAGTTGTTTCTTCGGTCTTTATCCAAATACGCTCTTTTAAAATGCAAATCAAATATCGACATATTCTTTTTTCAATTCAATCAAATTCAAGATCTTAAACCAATTAAGCAAGGAAGGAAGAAAGAAAGGAAGTAGATCGTGTCAATTTTAATTTTACATTTACAACTATCACATCGATCCAACTCACACAAAGGAAGTAACCTCAAACAAACAAAAACAAAGGGGAATTTTATTTTATTTTGAGTAAATTATATGGATGGTCCCCGTGATTTATCACTAATTGCAACTTTCGTCCCTTAGAGTTTAAAACTGCATTGATCTTATAGTTTTTATACGTTTTTGTCCGTTTTTTCTTACGTTTTTATACGTTCTCGTCCTATTTTATATGTTTTATACGCTTTCTTACGTTTTTATACGTTTTCTCCCGTTTTCATACATTTTTATCTTGACATTTTCATACGTTTTTGTCTGTTTTATTATGTTTTCGTTCTTTTTATACGTTTTTATCCGTATTCATACGTTTTCTTACATTTTTGTACGTATACTTACATTTTTGTCCGTTTTTATACGTATTCCTACATTTTTGTCCGTTTTTACCGTTTTTATACATTTTCATTCATTTTTATATGTTTTCGTCTATTTTTCTTACGTTTGATACGCTTTCGTCCGTTTTTCTTACATTTTTATTAAGAAAACGGATGAAAACATATTAAAACAAATGAAACGTATAAAATGGATGAAAATAGATAAAACGTAAGAAAACATATAAAATGAATGAAAATGTTTAAAAGCGAGGATAAAACGATAAAACAGATAAAACGATGAAAACGTATAAAACGGATAATAACGTATGAAAAGTAAGAAAATTGGTGAAAATGTATAAAACGGATAAAACGTATTAAAACAGATAAAACCGGATGAAATAGTATAAAACAGATAAAACGATGAAAACGTAATAAAACGGATAAAACCCGTAAGAAAATGGATGAAAACGATAAAACGGATAAAAATGTAAGAAAACGTAACTAAAGTCGAAAAACTTTTAATTATAAGCGATCGTTATTATAAAGGATAGACGATCCAACACTCTTTAACCAAAAGGACTGACGTGTAAATTATAACGGAACTCACTTAACAACAGTTAAAAAAAGGATCGGTGGTGTTATTCTTTTCCAAATTAGGGATGATCAATGCAACTTTAAAAAATGAGGGACGAAAGTTACAATTTGGGACAAACCATAGGGATTATCCATGTAATTAACTCCTTTGTTTTCCTTTTCTTTACTACTATTTGAACTACCATTCCATTTTACTTACTATTACTACTACAACTTATTGCTAAGAGTTATGTGAAATATGTATATATACGATGTAAATAGTTAAAGTGTAATTGAAAATGTTTGTAACATTTAAATCACTCATTTTTATCAATCAACTCAATAACTCACACAGAATATTGCTTTTATAGTAGAGTGTGTGGATGCTTTTTTAAAAGTAATTATGTTGTTATTAAGTATTAAAAAGAGTTTACTTATCTTTATATAACAACATTAATAAAAGTTGTGTAACATTTGGTTTTCATAAACACATCACATAACACAATATGGTTCGAATGAGATAGATTTTAGAGAGAGAAAGATGGAAGATGGGAGCCTTTCTAGATAGAGAAATTAACAAAAGAGAAAAGGTTAGATTAGAATGAAAGGTTCAACCCTCTACCTTGGGAGGTAGAGGGTATTTATAGTTACATACAGTACGTCCTCCTTCGAACTGTGGATCAGGCATACAATGGGTGATGCAGAACTTTCAACCTAAATAAACTTTTATATTGATTATATACACTAGGCTAACAAAATTTATGATTTCGAATTACTAGTATGTATCCTAACAACAGATAAAAATTAAGTGGGATCGAAAATGATATAAATAAATTATTAAATCCTAAACCAGTCAACAATCGAATTAACAAGTTTCTACAAAATGAAAAGAGTACCTGAGCCACGGCTTCAGCTCCGCTTATTCTTCGGTCTTTATCCAAATCCGCTCTTCTAAAATGCGAATCAAATTTCGAAATCTTCTTTTTTCAATTCAATCAAATTCAAGATCTTAAACCAATTAAGCAAGGAAGAAAGAAAGGAAGTAAATCGTGTCAATTTTATTTTACATTTACAACTATCACATCGAGCCAACTCACACAAAGGAAGTAACCCAAACAAACAAAAACAAAGGGAATTTTATTTTGTTTCGAGTAAATTATATGGATGGTCCCGTGATTTCTCACAAATTGCAAATTTCGTCCTTATAGTTTAAAACCGCATTGATCTTATGGTTTTATATGTTTTCGTCCGTTTTTCATACGTTTTATCGCTCGACTTCATCCGTTTTTATCGTTTCGTCCGTTTTATATGTTTTCTTACGTTTTATCGTTTGCATACGTTTTATCGTTTCCTCCTTTTATACGCTTTCACGCTTTTATCGTTTGCATACATTTTTATACGTTTTCGCCCGTTTTTATATGTTTTATACATTTTCATACGTTTTTATCTTGACATTTCATACGTTTTTGTCTGTTTTATTATGTTTTCGTTCTTTTTATACGTTTTTATCCATATTCATACGTTTGTGTACGTTTTTATATATTTTCTTACGTTTCGTCCATTTTTATACGTATTCTTACATTTTTGTCCATTTTTGACCATATTTATACGTTTTCATTCATTTTTATATGTTTTCTTTTGTTTTTCTTACGATTTATACGCTTTCTTCTGTTTTCTTATATTTTTATGAAGAAAAAGGACGAAAACATATAAAAACAAATGAAAATGTATAAAAATGGACAGAAATGGATAAAAACGTAAGAAAACATATAGAAATAAATGAAAATGTATAAAAATAGGCGAAAATGGATAAGAACTCACGAAAACATATAAAACAGATAAAAACGTATAAACCAGATAAAAACGTATGAAAACGTATAAAATGTATAAAACGGACAAAACGATATAAACGTAAGAAACGAGCAAAACGGATAAAACGTATAAAACGGATAAAAACATGAGAAAACGATAAAATGAACGAAACGTAAGAAAACGATAAAACGTGTGAAATGTAACAAACGTATAAAATGATAAAACGTATGGAAATGTATAAAACGAATAAAACGGATAAAACGCAAGAAAACGGACAAAAACGATAAAAAGCGGATAAAGCGTGAAAACACGGATAATAACGTATGAAAGCGTAAGAAAGCGGGTGAAACGATATAAACGGATAAAACATATAAAACGTATGAAACGATAAAAGCAGATAAAACCGGATGAAAACGTATAAAAACGGATAAAACGTATGAAAACGTAATAAAAACATATGAAAACGTATAAAAGCGGACGAAAATGGATAAAACCCGTAATAAAATGGATGAAAACGTATAAAAATGGATAAAAAAGTAAGAAAACGTAAAAAAACGTAAATAAAGTCGAAAAAATTTAAATTATAAACAGTCGTTATTATAAAGGATAGACGATCCAACACTCTTTAACCAAAATGACTAACGTGTAAATTATAACGGAACTCACTTAACAACAGTTAAAAAAATGATCGGTGGTGTTATTCTTTTCCAAATTAGGGACGATCAATGCAACTTTAAAAAATGAGGGACGAAAGTTGCAATTTGAGACAAACCACAGGGACTATCAATGTAATTTACTCTTTTGTTTTCCTTTTCTTTACTACTATTTGAACTACCATTCCTTTTGTTGGAATCACTCCTAACTTGTATTTCAAGTGTTAGTCATTAATATGTAATAGGTTGCTTAATTAGGCTTTTATGTTAGTAATTATGGCTAGGCTCATGTAGAAAGCCCATGAACCTATACAAAAGCCCAATAAGGAAAAGAAGGGACTAGATGTGTTGCCCTAGCTCCCTTTCCCTATAAATAGTCTTGTAAACCCTCATTTGAGGGTTGGTTGTTCACTTAATGCATTTTCCTACGCATAACTCTTCCAAAATCCATACTTGTGTGTGTATTGTGCGTTCATCCGATCACCCTCATCTCTATTTCTTACATATTGATCCTTGTGTTAACTTATGGTGACCTAACAATGGTATCATCGCTATCTAGTTGGGTGAAATATGTATATATCGATGTAAAATAATTAAAGTGTAATTGAAAATGTTTGTAACATTTAAGATGACAATAATATCATCCCAATTTCAGTTTAACAAATTTGGAATTAAATGTGAATCGGAATTAAGAAGGAGATTAAGATGAATCCATAAACTATGAAAATATATTAATACTTAGTTGTTTAAAACAAAAACACAAAACAAATAAAATACTTCAAGCATGTTAACCCCATTTTTGTTAGAAACTTGTTCAACAATTTTTAAATCACTCATTTTTATCAATCAACTCAATAACTCACACAGACGGTGAGTTTTATAGTAGAGTGTGTGGATGCTTTTTTTGAAGGAATTATGTTGTTATTAAATATTAAATTAAAAGTTTACTTTTCTTTTATATAACAAAATTAATTAAAGTTGTCATGCATTATAATTCAAAAAGTTATTAAATAGTTAAAAGCACCGAAAATTTAACACCACTAAATGACGTTAAAAATGGAGATTGTGCAAAACAACAAGTTGACTTCGGAATATTGGGTATAAAGTTTACTTCGAAATATATGTCATAAATGAGATTGTGAAAACAGTTGAATACCCTATGCTTTAATTATATTGTACATAATGCATTCAAAACTTGTATTTTATACATATATATATATATATATATATGATATTTTGATGTTTAGATTGGGTATACATGGAATTATCCCTTAAATTAGATAATGGTAATTGAGATTAACGGTATATTAGAAATCAAACTTTTCTTATTTTGAAAATTTTAAGCACACTTATACATTCTTTATATGTAGTATAAATGGGTTAGCTATTAAACTGCCTATATTAGTACTCATCGTTACGTGTGGTTGTGTCCACAACCACTACACCCATATACCATAACGCATGCTCGCTCAATTTTGGAGATTATTTTTGTAAGGTGTAGATAATGATTGTGTTTATTGATTGACTAATGACACATACAATGTACATATATATAACACTACAATGAATGATCTAGAATTGGGCTAGAGCCCGTTACATAATGATATACGAATATGGGCTAACACTCCCCCGCAATCGCAGCGGGAGGACACCGGACGTTGAGACTGGAGCGAAACTCCTCAAATAGAGCTGACGGCAACCCTTTCGTGAATATATCTGCATACTGATAGCGTGAAGGAACATGAAGCACCCGAACCTGACCAGTAGCAACCAAGTCTCGAACAAAGTGAATATCGATCTCAATGTGCTTCGTACGCTGATGCTGAACTGGATTACAGGATAAGTAGACAGCACTAACATTATCACAGTAGACAAGCGTAGCGAAGATAAAGGTGTGTGTAGCTCACGCAGTAAATTCCGTAACCAACAAGTCTTAGCAACAACATTGGCAACCCCACGGTACTCTGCTTCTGCACTAGAACGAGACAACGTTGGTTGACGCTTAGAGGACCATGAGAGTAAGTTGTTGCCAAGAAATACACAATATCCAGAAGTCGATCTCCTAGTGGTAGGACAACCAGCCCAATCCGCATCTTAATAAGCAACCAAGGATGTAGTAGAAGATGCAAACAATCTGAAACCCATAGTCTAAGGTACCCGAACATACCGCAAAATCCATTTGAGAACCGAAATGAGGCTCGAGGTCATACATATGAAGGCAAACTTGCCGAATCGCATAAGATATATATGGGCGAGTAAAGGTGAGATCTTGAAGAGAACCTGCAAGACTCCGATATAAAGTAGGATCAGATACTGGATCACCATCATCCCCCAGTTTAGACTTAGTGTCAATAGGAGTCCGACTGGGATTACAATGAACCATATGTGCTTTCTCTAAAACCTCAATAGCATACTTCCTCTGAGATAAAAACAACCCTGAAGAATCACGTGTAACCTAGATACCCAAAAAATAATTAAGTGGACCAAGATTTGTCATAGCAAACTCCTGATGTAAGGATCCAATAATCTGCTGCAACAAACTCTCAGAGGAAGCAGTGAGAACAATATCATCAACATATAGTAACAGGTAAGCAGTATCCATCCCCTGTTTATATATAAATAAAGATGAGTCACAACGACTATGAGAAAACCCAACCCGAGCGATATAAGATGCAAATCGCTGAAACCAAGCTCTGGGGGCCTGCTTGAGCCCATACAGAGACCGCTGCAATAAACATACATAATCAGGATGCACAGAGTCCCGAAACCCCGGAGGCTGATGCATATACACTGTCTCCGATAAATCACCATGTAAGAAATCATTCTTGACATCAGCTGATGAATCGGCCAATGTCGAGAAGTAGCTAAACTCAGAACAGTCCGAATAGTACCCGGTTTAACCACTGGACTAAATGTCTCATCCACATCAACCCCCTCTAATTGATTACTACCATTTGCCACAAGACGAGCCTTGTAGCGACTAAGAGTACCATCAGCCAAATACTTATGGCGAAAAAGCTACATACAGCGAATAATGTTGGTGTATGTGGGTCGGGGCACAAGGGTCCAAGTTCCGTTCTTAATAAGTGTAGTGTATTCATCACGCATAGCATTTTGCCAATTTGGATCATTAGACGCATCACGATAAGATTTTGGTAATGGTGAAACCGAAGACACATGCATATTGAGACGCTCAGTAGGACGGTTAGTCCCGACACGATATCGTGTGACCATGGGATGAATTGAGACAGGGTTTGGGTTATGAGGAGGATCTGGGATAATATGTTGGTGTTGGTTCGTGGGTGGTGATGAATTTGGTGTCTGTTGTTGGGCGGCGGGTGGTGATGGGGATGGGGATGGTGATGGGTCATGGGTGGCGTCATGTTGGGTATTGGGCGGTGGGAATTGGTGTTGTTGGCTCGTTTGTGGGTTGAGGCACGATGGATTGCACAACGAGGCGGATGGAATGAATGGAGGATTTATATCGGGTGAGTCATCTAAGAAATTATATTTGGGTGCTGATGTTGGTTTTAGGAGTGCCATATGGAAAAACAGTTTCATCAAAGGTTACATGGCGAGAAATGATTATTTTATTGGTGTTTAATTCGAGGCAACGATACCCACGATTATTTGAAGCTTTTCCCAAGTATATGGAGGGTGTGGCGTGTGGTTCAAGTTTGTGATTAGGATATAAGTGGGGGTAACACAAGCAGCCAAATGTGCGTATAAGGCTATAATCCGGGTTTTGGCCAAACAGTCGGGTATACGGAATTTCGTTTGCAATAGTTGTGGAAGGTAAGATGTTGATTAAATGGACAACCATTTTTAAAGCTTCAACCCAAAAGGTTGGTGGAAGGTTGGCCTAAAAAAGTAGGGTTCGAATGAGGTTGTTTATGGTGCAAATCATCCGTTCTGACTTCCCATTTTTTTGAGATGTCTTAGGGCATGAAAAACGAAACTGAATGCCATTGTCGGCAAAAAGTTTATGTAGAGTGTGGTTATCAAATTCACCGCCATGGTCACACTGAAACGATTTGATTTCACACGTAAATTGAGTATGAACGTACTTGCGAAAGAGAACAAATTTTGATAATACGTCAGATTTGTTTATCAACGGGTAGACCCAAACAAAATGAGAATAGTGATCCAAAAACAAAACATAATATTTAAAACCTGAAAGGCTCGGAATTGGTGAAGTCCACACATCAGAATGAATAACATCAAAAGATGCATTAACAATAGTATTAGAACTAACAAATGGAAGTCGAACGTGTTTGCCAAGCTGGCAAGCATGACAAAGCACAGGCGGCTTCTCCTTATTACAAGATATAAAATTATTTGAGACGAGACGACGTAGCACTTCGCTTCCTGGATGTCCAAGGCGCTGATGCCACGTATGTTGACTAACAAGAAGAGCTTGGGGAATAGGACACGGGGCCGTGACAGGGTAAAGGTCGCCCGTGCTGTCACATCGGAGAAGCACCCGACGTGTCATGAAATCCTTGATGGAAAAACCAAAAGGATCAAATTCAACAGTGCAATTATTGTTACAAACAAATTGACGGACAAATATAAGATTTTTGACAATATGAGGGGTAATAAGGACGTTATTTAGGTAAAGGTGTCGAGAAGGAGTAGGCAAATGCTACGACCCGTATGGCCATTATGACTGGCATAACAAATTGAACCCCCTGTGGACTTTGTGAACCGGGTATAGAGGCATGAGTATTACTGCCAACGTGACCCATATAAGAAAAGGAAACAGATGGGCCTTGTGAGGTGTATGTGGGTTGGGCCATATGCTTGTCGAATGAAAAAGTGGCCACTAGGTATATTCAGTTTGCAAAAGAGATGTCCACCGAAGATATTAAAAAGATGATACTGATTCGTCTTCCAAAAAATGTCGGTGATGTTTTATAATTTTACGCAAATTAAAGATCGAGATGGGTCATGGTAGCACTTTTATTTTAATCCAAATGTTCAAAGAGGGTGATGGTGTTTGATGTACGGAGGAAGGAGGAAGGAGGTCATTCACATGTAACAAAAGATATTAAGACTTGTGATGAAACACAAGTAACACATTGACAGTGTGGATTTGTGACTTAAACACAAATCACCAACACTGATTTCAGTGAAATATTAACACAGGTGCAATAACAGAAGATGTGCTAGGGTTTTGAAGAAGAGGAAAATTTACAGATTGGAGGGGAGCGTGGTAAGAATTTTAGGAAAGGAGCGTGATAATTAAAGAGAGTTTAATGGCTCTCAAACCATGTAAGGTGTAGATAATGATTTTGTTTATTGATTGACTAATGACACATACAATGTACATATATATAACACTATAATGAATGATCTAGAATCGGGCTAGAGCCCGTTACATAATGATATACGAATATGGGCTAACAATTTTGTCATCTGCTTGACCGAACCAAAATTTGGTTATTTTATGTGAATGCAAATGTATTGTGGGATATGTTTATGTGGTGTGTTTGATGTTACCGCTACAAATGTTTAGTCGTGGGACCATTCAAATAACTTTCTTAATTATAGTCCTCAATAAAAATGTTAAAGCACTAAGTATAGTAAGTTAGTAAAACACTTCTACCAGCGTGCACTTAAATTTGTCTCCATCTTAAAATGGAGCCATGGAGGTAGTGGATAGTTTTTCTTAGTGGTTAGTGTCTTGGGTAAAATGGGAAGTGACACTTAAAAGTTTCTCATTAGGTGGTTTAAATATTGGTAGCTTAAAAGCCGCTAAGTGGGCTTTAATAGGTAAATGGTGGTGGAGATTTGGAATCGAAGAAAGTAGACTTCGTTAGAGTTATTAAAAGTATTTATGGTAATGATGGTGGTTTAAAAGATGAAGATGGTGTTCATAAGTGGGGGTATAGTAAAGACGGTTAGAGATATTCAAAATTCGGGTTTTAATTTGTGTGGCTCTTTTGAAAAAAAAATAATAAATAAAAAATAAAAACTAGGTAATGGGAATAAAACTCTTTTTTGGCTAGATAGTTGGATTGGGAATGGGGTGGTTCTTAGTGAGAAGTTTCCTAGATTATATAGACTAGAAACCAATAAAGATATTAAGTTTGGTGATAAGAGGGTGTGGAGAAATGATACATGAGATTGGAGGTGGGATTGGGCTAGAAAATTAAGAGGTAGAATGTTAGGAGATTTTTAGGAATTGACTATTTTAACTACTTTTTTGTTCCAAATGTGTTGCAAGAAGATTCTTGGAGATGGTTACATGATGACAATGGTGCTTTCACATTTAAAAAACTTAGAGAAATGGTAGATGACAATATCCTAAATCAGACAAATGGTGCTCAAGAGACAAAATGGTGCAAGATCATCCCAAGAAAAGTATGCATTTTTATATTTGGCATCTACAACAAAGAAGATTACCGGGTTATACTTGGCTTGAACATCTTGGTATTGATCTTAACTCAACTCTTTGTTCGCGTTGTGGAAATGATATTAAAAAGGTGGATCATTGCTTCTAAGGGTGTTCTCGCGTAATAGATTCTTGGGGTAAACTATTTAAGTGGTGGAATATGGGTACGTTTAATATTAGGTCAGTTCAAGATATTATTGAACACAAAGGCTCACCAAATTTTCATAAAAAACAAAGAATGGTTTGGCAAGTGGTTTGTTGGGTCATGTTATATATGATTTGGAACGCTAGAAATAAGAGTCTTTGAAAAAAAAAATGTCGAAAATTTATGATGAGGTACGAGTTCTCTCATTTCATTAGATCTCTAATAAAGCAAAGGAAACTATTTCATCATGGATAGAGTGGTGTTCGGACCCGATCAAGGCTTGCAAATTCTAGTTTTCATAAATTGTTTACTCATGGTTGTCATTTGGATGTTTGACACGGTAAATTTGGCATACCGATATGCGTGTGTCATGGATGTTTGGCACGATGGCTTAACATTTACAATCAAATAGATCCACAACAAATAAAAACACAAAGTAACTCAAACAAACAAAAGGGATTTTGTTCATTTATTTATTTTTCACACCACTAGCAACATTATTTCATATAATAGACTAAAATTTGATAATCGTTAATAGTCAAATAAACACTAGTCTAGTAGTCTTATAGATACTAAAACATTATTAACCATACATAATCTATCCCGTCACATATCAAACTACTTAAAAGCAGTTTGACCCATATGAGCATAAGTGATCATAATTTGCAATTTTAAAAGAAAACAAACTAACTAAAATTTATAGAATCATGTTTGTCAAGTGATTACCCTGTGCAAGTCGAGCAGCTGCAAATGGCCATCAAAATTAAGGGGGCTTTCTAGTCCATTAATATTGATGAGACCCAAAATGTACCAATTTTCGAGGCATTTTAACACTACTTTTATATGGTTTCCAACTTGTTTTTCCTAGTTTACTTGGGTAAATGTGGATAACTTTTGTTTTCTGGTGATACTAGTATTGTTGGTCCAGTAAAATCGATATATTAGCATAAGTAAACATTACGCTTGAAAAATCCATTATGGTTCACGGGCATCTCCGAAAACCCACCTTCGTTCACCCATGGTAATAATTCATGCTTAGAAATAGAAACTATGGTCTTCTGCTGATTTTCCAACTTCCTAATAAAAATGTTTACAACTCATATTTAACAATTAGTGATTACTAAGCAAAACTATCTCTATTTACCGACATTGAGTGAATTATGATTTCTACTTGTATACATTTCATCAAACACGTTGTGGGTGTCTACTACAACAAAAGTAGATCATTTTCACATTTCTATACAATTACTCCCTCTTTCTCTAAATAAGTGTCCACTATTGACTTTTTAAGTCTTTATTTTTTAACTTTGACCGTAAATTTTTTTTGTGTTATGTAATACTTGATGCAAAATATATGAATGGATTGGATTTGAAATGTATTTTCATTGATATAACTTTTATCAAGTATTACTGTTGAAACCAAGATCCGGACTCAACTAGGGTATAATAACAATGATTGATTGAATGCACAGCGGAATAATAATTGACACAGTCAAAGATACCAACAAGATTTTTCTCAAGAAACAATGATCCTCTATGGATCTTTTTACTCTCTCTCTAAAGATGTTTTCCTGGAATTTTTTTCTCAAGAGTTTTTTAAAACAAAAGCTATCAGTTCCTTTTATACACCAGGAACCCTAAATAAACAATAATATAAAATAAATGCATATCACTACCTAAAATAGCTCATGCAAATCCTAACAAACTATATAATATGCGGAATAACTATCTCCGCAGTAACAAACTATGCGCTAATATTACTTCAGCAAAAACACTTCTTCAGCAGAATCCATGTACTTCCGCAGATTCCTTCAGCATTATTTTCAGCAGAATTTCTACTTTGCAGAATTCCCAACAATCCTCCCCTAAACTGGAATTTGACTAGCAGTTTCTTGATAGATCTTTAACACTTCAAAACAAGAGGATTGTATTCGCACATCAGCAGCAAAGAACCAAAACAAGAACATCTCTATGATGACAAAACTTTGAATCTCCAGATCTTTGCAGCAACAAATGACAAAATGTACATCAAAACATATTAGTTTCATACTATTCTCATCACATCCAGGTGTGTTAACTCCTGTGAGAGGTGAATCATTGAAAATAATGGATTTGATGTCTCTTTACCAATAGCCATTACTACTGGAGTAGCCAAATGTTTAAGTTCGAAAACTATGGTACAATGATAACCATCTGATTTATTAGCAAATCAGCAACTATGAACGGATTTGATATGTCTTTACCTGTAGTCGTTTGCTCAGGACTAGCCAATCCTTTGGTCACCCAATAGGGCAGCAACCATGGTGAATTGATGACCATTTCAACTCTCAGCAATGAAGCATGGGTGAGTTGAGTACCCTATGATTTTGAGCAAACCATTACAGCTATTAACGGAATTGAGATGTCTTTACCAAAAACCGTTTGCTTTTGGACTGAGTTGATTACCATTAGTAGTGTGGTAATTAACCAACACCAAAACCTGCAAGCAAGAAAGAGTAGGAACTGAATACAGACAGGTTAGAGATTATTATTTTTATTTATTTTTTATTTTTTAAACAACAAACAAAAGAAATAAGATTTTTTTTTAACATATGAAATAAAGAAAGAATAAAGCTAAACAAAACTTGTAAAATAAACCATCAAGCAAGAAGCGAAACCAAAGACGCTTGTAGTGTCGTGAAACACTAAGCCTCCCTTAGGCGTTTGAGGATCCAACATTTGCAAAAATGGTTAGAATACAAAAATACAACAATAAGCCTCCTCAATCAATGCACCGACAAAGACTATTTTTCTTGGGTACCCGAATAAACCTTTCCTTTGAGTTTTCCAAGAATAACTGTTGAGGGCTTAACAACGTTGCCACTCTAACTCCACCATGTGCCATATTCATATGAGATACATAAGGTGTATATGATTGAAAATAAGAACTAGTAGGTCTATATGGCATAATTCTAGCATTCTTGCTCCACCAACCAGAGTAATCGATGAAGAATATCCTCCACCGAGGAACTGGAAAAGGCCTATTAAGCTTGTCGCAGTAAATGATGCATACACCTTAGGCTTACCGGTGGGAACTGGTTTCTTGGCTCTCACATGTGCGCTTTGGGAACAAATGGAGGAATACTAGCAACATTAGTCCATGTGGGTCGAAAAGTCTTATGGCGGAGGAAACACCCATCTTTTCTCATGATAATCACGGTCTTTAATAAGATGGAGTTTACTACCACACACAAAACAAGATTTCTTCTTAAAGACTTATTCTTTACATCACCTTCTTTAACATAATTAGCTAAACTTCTTTGTGTAGTTTTACATCATATTTAGCTTCGTGACTACATATATAGACCTTCCTAGATTAGCTCCAAACACTTGTACAAAGCAATGCTATATATACTCTTGTTTTGGAAACAGAACCCTTTTTGAGAAAATCAGAGAACATCTCTTATATCACAACTATATCGGTGCAAAGGTGACAAACACACTATATCGATAGTACATCATACTAACATCATACTAGAAAAAGAACTATACATCCTGCATCTCAGTGAAACAAGATCATCAATCTCACCAATCATTCTATCAGACTTTATAAGATTCACCTTTATTGCACCATAACCATCTAGCTACATTTCCAAACTCTCTCCACCTTGATCATTCAACCTGCCACCACAATAACCAAGGCAGAAGGAGAGCTTGGCATCACTAGGCATCCATAACCTCTCCACCAGTAAGGGCTATACCAACTATGCTACATTTCCATTTACTACAATGGCTTCACATAGATGGGAACACACACCTTACAGTGAGTACCACCATTACCTCCTATGGCAGTGTATAGATAGGACCAAGTAGGTTCATCTTTCACTCCTCACTATTACTATCTTCATACACTGCCCACCAAACTCACTTACCCAACTCACATTGGAAACCTACTTTATGGACTTTTATTCAGAAGTTTCCCTAGAAAGCTTTAAATCACAGTTTCATTTACCTAACAAAGGCCTAATAAAATTGTTATTTAAGCTTAGTAGAGGAAACAACTCAAAAAAACCAAGGTACAAGGCCATCAATGTGTAGTGAGTTCAAAACATAGACTTCAAGATCTGATTAGGAAAGATCTGAGTCTACTATGGTAAAAACCAAGACCGCATATATCCATTTCGCCCAAAACACCCTGCAAATCATCAAACAGATCTTCATAGAGTGTTTTAGGCATCAAAGCTATTCAAACTAATACAATCCATAAGCATATATCCATGCTCAATCTTTACTTCCCAATCTTTTGCATTTAATCTTCCATTTAGCTTCCACATTTCTCACATTCCAACTATCTTTCACATTTATCCCTTTTAGCTTGTACTTAACATTATCCACAATTCTATTGTAGACCTCATTCTTTGTTGTTTTGTACATCTTTAAAGATCCGCCATTTCTCTCTTGCCAAATGAAATAGATACATCTTTGCAAGAGTCAATCTTTAACAACCCATCCAATGTTCTTATTTTCACAATCATGAGCAAGATTATGAATCGTGTCTTGCCAATTACTTTCCTCACAGTTGATCTCACCATATCCTTTGCTTTACTCCATACCTCGAAGAAAATTTACATTGGAAATACAGATGTCAAGATCTTCATTAGCATTTTGACATAATGGGCATCTATTAACAATGTATAGACCCCATTTTGCCATCTTATCTTGAGTACTCAATCTATTTTGTATAGCTAACCAGAAAATGAAAGAATGCTTGGGTATACATTGTGCATACCAGATCAATCTCCACCAGCTTACTTTTTGCACTTCAGTACTCAAATCAGTGGTTGCAGTTTTGACAGAAAATCTAACTTTTTCCTCATTCTTACTGATCCAACACACTATATCACTACAATCATTCTGGACAGTTGGGTCTTCAATGCTAGTGATTAGAGGAAATTTTTCATACCAATCTTGAGGCCATTTCCATTTCCCATTTTGCATCATATCACTAACCTTAATATTCAATGGAAGTCTAGCATCATATATATCTCTATGGGTAATGTATTGAATCAAAGGACCCATCTCACTCCAATTATCATACCACATTGAGATATCTCTACCATTTTTAACCAGATATTTGACATGGTTTTTTATTTTGTCCCTAATCTTGAGAAGATTTTTCCAACCCCAACTATCCCCATCCTCAATATTTATCTCCCAAATACTTTTGCCTCTTAATTTCACTGCTTGCACCCATTGAGTCCATAAAGTATCTTTTTTAATAGCAATATTCCAGATATGCTTAGCCAACATAGCCTCATTCCATTTTTGCAAATCCTTAAGACCCAGGCCCCCCTGATCTTTAGGTCTACAAATAGTATCCCAAGCAACTTTAGCTTTCCCTTTAGAAGACTCACCTTGGTTCCAAAGAAATCCCTTTAGAATCTTGTTTATCTCCTTAATGGTTGTAGCTGGAATTAAGAAAACTGATGACCAATATACATGAATAGATTCAAGAACTGCAGCAATGAGCAAAAGTCTACCAGCATAAGACAAAAACTTATTCCTCCAGTTGTTAATTCTTTTCTTGATCCTCTCCAATAGGCAGCTACATTCTGTTACCCCCAATCTTTTAGCAATCAAAGGAACACCTAAGTATTTTACAGGTAATCTCCCCTCAGCAAAAGGAAGAATCAGTTTAATAGCTTCCCTTTCCTCTGCATTCATACTTCCAAAATAAACAGTGCTTTTAGTTTGATTAGGGATCAGACCTGAACAACTGCTAAATTCCTCAAGAGTTCTTTTGATCACATTCACTGAGCTTGGATCTCCATGGCACATAACTAGAAGATCATCAGCAAAACAGACATGAGATAACTTGTTCTTCTTGCAACCAAAGTGATATTGAAATTCTTCATCACTATTGATCTGTCTATTTAACATTAAGGAGAATATTTCCATAACAAGTGTAAACAAATATGGAGATACAGGGTCTCCTTGTCTCAATCCTCTACCACCTTTAAAGTATCCCACTCTATCACCATTGATGCTTAAAGTAAATGCAGTGGTTGTAACACACTGCATTATCCAATGAATCATCTTCTCATGGAATCCAAATCCAACAAGAATACTTTTAAGAAATCTCCATTCAATTGTGTCATAAGCTTTCTGAAGATCAATTTTGAAAGCAACTCTCTTAGGACCACATTTTCTATTATAGCCTTTCATAATCTCTTGAGTCAAAAGAATGTTATCTTGGATTTGCCTTCCTGGGATAAAAGCACTCTGGTTGCTACTCACCAAGGTACTCAAAACAGGTTTAATTCTGTTGGTGATGATCTTACTGATACATTTGTAAAGAACATTGCAGCAAGCAATTGGTCTAAAGTCAGAAACTTTATTAGGAGTTGGAACTTTTGGAATTAGAGTCACAAGGGTTGCATTAATCTCTCCAAGTAACTTTCCTGAGGAAAAAAATTCTTTAATAGCACAACATAATTCATTCTCAATAACACTCCATGCCTTTTTGAAGAAAGCAGCAGAAAAACCATCTGGCCCAGGTGCTTTTGCATCATCAATATCAAATAAAGCTCTTTTAATTTCTTCACAAGTAACATTACTGATCATGCCCATAGCTTCTTCATTACTCAGTTTATTCACAAACAGACCATTACTATCAATATCTTGTACCTCATGACTTTCACCAAGAAACTTCATAAAATGCTTCAAAAATTGAGGAATTTGATCTCCCTCAAATCTTATCCCCTGCTCATCACATAAAGAAAAGACTTTACTTCTGTGGGCCCTTCCTTTAAGAACTTTATGAAAGAAACTAGAATTTTTATCTCCTTCACTCAGCCATTTGATTTTAGCCTGCTGACTCAAAAGATTTTCCTCATCTAATTCTGCATCAATGAATTCTTCAACAAGCTTAGCTTCAATTGATCTTAGATGATGGTTTTGAGGATCAAGATCAATAGCAGTTTGAATTTGTTGAATTTGACTTCTTAGACTTTCAACTCTTTTGAATAGGTTGCCATTGCACCAAGCTAACTTGTTCAAAGGAGCTTTTAAGCTTTTTAACTTCTTCACTACTTTATACATAAAATGCCCTTCCACCTCATTACTCCATCCTTTTTTAACTATATCAATGAACTCCTTCTTTCCAGTGATGAAATTTGCAAATCTAAAAGCTTTCTTCTGTTTTTTAATACCTGTTGGAATACATAAAACAGCTGGAGTGTGATCAGAAATTATATAAGGTAAGAATTTGGCAGCAGCTCTGGGAAATTGCTTAATGAACTCATCATTTGCCATCACTCTATCAAGCTTTTTAAGAATTCCAGTCATATTACCAGCTTTGACTTTCTTCAGATTCTTTGTCCAAGTAAAATGCAGACCTGTCTTACAAATATCTTCCACTTCAATCTTATTAACACATTCATGAAACTCCACCATATCAGCTGTCATAGTAGATCCACCATTAGAGTGTTCATTAAGGCTAAGAGTTACATTAAAAATCCCCAGCTATACCCCATGGATTACCATTAGCAAATCTACTATTCTAATGTAATTCTTTCCATAAGTTCCTTCTATCTCCTCCTTCATTAGCAGCATACACAAAGGTGTAGTAACAATTTATTTTGTATTAATTAGCTCTAAAGACACAGAAAATCGATTGACTAGTTTTGTTCAAAACTTGTATACTAACTTCATGCCCATCCCATCCTAATGTTATCCTACATCCTTTAGTACAACACTGCATATTTGAATCCCAATCCCAACCTTGAAAGACTTTATCACATGTTTTATGTAACTTATTACTTCTCAATCTTGTTTCCAGAATAGCACAAATCTTCAACTTCTCACTAGAGATTAAATGTTTTACTTATCTTTGTTTATCCACCGTATTCATACCTCTTATGTTCCATACACCTATTTTCAAATCCATATCATTCATCATTAAACATTTGACCATTCACCCCATAACCTCATTCACCTCCATTGACTTAGCTATACCCCCGCTCATTAACAACATCTTCACTAATATCTACATCCTTATTTTTACTAGCTTCATCCTCTTTTATCTCTTTACTTTTTCCTTATGATACTTCCTCATATCAGGAGTCCAATTGGCTGCTTGAGATGGAGTTGGTTGTAAGTTTTGTTCAAATATTGATCCACAACAATCCTATCTTTCAGGATTCTCAGCTCTTGATCATTATCTTCTGGGAGTGAATCAAGAATTGAGTATTTGTTGGCTGATTTCCTCAATTCCTCTGCTTCCTTCTCTCTTAAATTCCACATTTTCCTTGTTCCAACTGTTCCAGTATTGTTACTGCTCTTTTTTTCCTCATTAACAGGCTTCCTTCTATATTCTTGTTGCTTGTAAAGAGGGTAATTGAAGTTTCTTTTAGGAACACTCTTGATTTTGTTGTTCATTTTTCCTTTGAGTTTGTACATGCACTTCCTCATTATCTTTTTGACTTCCTTTCTCATTAGCAACCTTTACTTTTTCAGCACCCATTCCCATTTCATCATTCTTATTCATATTGAGCTTACATCTTCCAAAATCATGTCCAAACACTTTACATTCAGAACATCTCAAAGGTTTCCAATCATACAACACACTTATTTTCTTAACACCTTTAATCTTGTTTTCCATGTCTCTATACTGCACCTCAATTTCTTGTTTTATCTCTTTTTCAGCATCCATTTCAACTAGAACTCTAGCATAGTCTAGATTACCAACACCTCTATAACACATTGATGCAGTCATAGTGTCCATTACCATAGGTTTCCCTAAACTACTAGCAAGAGCACTGATCCCCTTCAAACTCCAAGCCTCTAGAGGTACATTAGTCATCTTAACCCACACTGAACTTTTTAGGCTCTATTCTCTGCATACCTATATCAGCACTCCATCTTTGTATAAACAATGGCTTATTCTTCACCATCCAAGGTCCCTTTTCTACAACAGCATTCAAACCTTCAATGTTCCTAAACTTAAACAAATACTGGCCATTCTTACTAGCACTTATATCAGATATACCAAACTTGCTCCACATTCTTCTAATATTATACCTCAATTCACTAATATGCATATTATATCCAATAAACATCCACAAGCGCTTAACATCCATCTTTCACTTCCATTCTTCACAAGCATTTCATCAAACACTACAACTTCATTCCCAACTTCATTTACTTCAGTAGGTATATACATGAGATTTTTGAAACTCATCCTTTTTCACCACATTAGCATAAGATGACCCGTTTTATCTTTGTTATTACTATTCTCATTCACTTCAGCATCAATATTACTAACATTTGCATCAATATTCTCATCAATATCTATAACATCAGTATTATCAACAGAGTTACTTACATTGCTATTGTTTACAGTTGTCATCACCTCCTTAGGCTCAGCAGTATTCAATTCGACATTCATCATCTCATCTCCTTTCTTACCAGTAGCACTTACTTCACTATCCACATTATTACTTACATCTTGTACTGATGATTCAGGCATCATAGATGTAACTTCCTTGTTCATACTCATAGAAACTGAATCTACCCCCTCCTTATTCATGGCTTCCTCTCTAGATTCACTTGTTTCCCCATTTCCAATAACCCTATCATCCTTTGTTGTCTCTTCCATCACCATCTCAGAACTTTTAGAGCTCAGATTACTAACAACATAATCATTAAAACTCACCGGACTCTTCTTATTCCTAATAGACGTTCTTTGTTTCTTTTTATTTGTCATGATAACAAAAATGAGAAAAAACAGAACAAAAACTCAATTTGGGGGTTTTCTTAAAGCTCAACAAAAATGAAATTGAAAAAGATCATAATGAGCGCAACAACAATACGAGTCGAATGCATTATTCAGAATTGAAATTCGCTGAGTTTTCCGATTAGAATTGAAGGTTTAAGGTGAATTTTAATGGTGGGAAATGGCGGGAAAACGGTTAGAGGAGAGAGGTTTCGACTTGCATCTTCCATATAACGAAAATCTGCTACATGATCGCAGGAATAGATTTAAGCAAGGTAGTTCGGCCTTTGACTCTCTTTGTGCAAAGAATGTGTTCATCCGTAGTCGTTGGAGGAAGAAAAAGAGGTTTCCATCTTGATCACATCCATCCTTTTCAAGTCATGCCATTTTGGATCACCTTCCGGATATTCATGATCCAAAGTTCCATCTTCTTAGCCCGCACTGTACTCATCATCCATCAAATAAGGAAACATAACATCATCCATATTATAATCAAATTACGCCATTTTATGTGATAACAAGTAGAAGTTATGTGATAGCAAGAACCAAAATGAATGTCGTGAGAACCAACAATCAAGACACCTCGAAAAATATATCGAGGGAAAAAGCGAGGAACCCACGTGACTAGAGTGACCGACCAATAAAATCGCAAGAACCAATCACAATCATAAGAGAATTATACCATTTGCCATCGGCAGGAACAAGTGCCTTCACGTGAGACAACAACTAGCCAATCAAATGAGTATACGAATTAATTATCAATCACAAAAAATATCGAATGTCTCGTGTGACCAATAAATGTCTTGACTCCAACGTGACCAATCAGTAGTGAATCCTCACGTTAGCCAGTCAACACTTCAGCAGAAATAAAATATCATAAAGCGAGACCCACGTTGTATCAATTGACCAATCATAAATCAAGAACACACATAATTTGATGTATACCCGTGACCTTCAGCAGTAACAAAACAATATCAATTCAATACAAGATCAGAGTGATAAAAGTAGTGGGATCGGCTATTGAATCAGCAGACTGCAAGAGTTGACCCTACACACAACCTCACGTGACCTTTGCAAATTTGTTTGACCAATCAAAACAAGCATCAATTAAATAGTTGAACAGTAAAAGCCTTGTACTATTTTACATGAGCCACCAGTTAAATTTGAAAAGAGTATCACTCATAATGAATTCAACCCACGCGCTTGTATGAGATCAGCCACCAATAAAAACAAAGTAAAATCAATACGAGGTTACCTTGATTGAGATAAAACAAAGGTCGATCCCTTTTAAAAATTAAATCAGATCTGCTGCGTCCTTCTATGCCTCTTTTGGCCTGCCGCCGTTTCGCTTTTTACACTGCTCCGAAAATCCCAATTGCAATAAAACTTTATCAACCCTAGATCGAGAGCCACGAGGCTCTGATACCACTTGTTGAAACTAGCAGACCTTGATAGATCTTAAGCTCGCAGATCGTTAGTATTGCTTATGTAATCACAAACAAACTAAAAGAAAATCTCTACAACTTGTATTCTTTAGCGGAATATAAACACAAGTATAAACACGAATAACTAAGAACTCTCTGATCCTCTATGGATCGTTATATTGATAATAATCACGTAAACTTCTAGTACATAATTCATTCTATTGTGTTCCTTTTATAGGCAAGGAACCCTAACTTGTTCACAAAGAAACGTAAAACTAAATAAGATATACACAATCACTTCCTAATAAAGCTCATGCATATCCTAACTAACTATAGAATATGCGGAATACTATCTCCGCAGAAACAAACTAATAACTATATAACCCAAAGTAATTATGTCTTCGGTAGAATCCATACACTTCAAGAGAATCCTTTCGTGAAACTTCAAGATAATTCATACTTCACATAATTCCCAACAATTACATAACAAAAATAGATAATTTAAAGTCAAAGTTGAAAAAAAAAAAAAAAAAAAAAAAAAAACTCTAAAATTCAATAGTGGACATTTATTTAGGGACGGAGGTAGTATTATTTTTAACTTAAATTCATTAACAAAAAACTAAAATTTAACAACAGATGAAAATTCAGTGTGATCCAAAATATATAAATAAATTATCCTAAACCATTCAACAAATGAAAAGAGTGAGTAAGTAACCAACCTGAGCGAGAGTGGGTTTGGGTAAATTGAAAAAAAAGGCAATGGCTTCTGTTCCGCTTATTTTTCCCTCTTTATCAAATACGAATCAAATTTTGACATTTTTTTCAATTCAATCAAATTCAAGATCTTAAACCAAACAATGAAGAAAGGAAGCAGATCGTGTCAAATTATTATTATGATGTTGTTTTCGTTGCTCTATTTTAATTTTACATTTAACTATCAGATCGATCCAACTCACACAAAGGAAGTAACCCGAACAAAGGGAACTTTTATTTGGTTTTCCTTTTCTTTACTACTATTTGCACTACCCTTAATATGTATATGTATGTATACAATGTAAAGTAATTAAAGTGTAACTGAAAAAGTTTGTAACATTTAAGATGACAATAACATAATCTCAATTTCAGTTTAAGAAATTTGGATTAAAGTATTAATCAGAACAGAGATTGAGATGAATCTGTAAACTATAAAAATATTTGGTTAAAACGGAAACACAAAACAAATAAAGTACTACAAGTATGCTAACCCAATTTTTGTTACAAACTTGTTGAACAATTTTTTGATCACTCATTTATATCAATCAACTCAATAACTCACACAAACTGTGTGTTTTATAGCAGAGTGTGTGGATGTTTTTTTTAAGTAATTATGTTGTCATTAAATATTAACAAAAAGTTTACTTTTCTTTTATATAACAACATTAATAAAAAGTTGTCGTACATTATAATTCAAAAAGTTGATAAATAGTTAAAAGCACCGAAAATATTACACCACTAAATGACATTAAAAACTGAAATTGTGAAAAACGAGTTGACTTCAGAATATTGGGTATAAAGTTTACTTTGAAATTTGTGCCATAAATGAGATTGTGGAAAACTGCCAAATACCCCATGCTTTAATTATTTTATACATAATGCATTCAAAACTTATACTTTGGGTATATATGACATTTTGATGTTTAGATTAGGTATACATGGAATTATCCCTTAAATTAGATAATGGTAATTGAGATTAACAGTAATTATACTTTTCTTGTTTTGAAAATTTTAAGCACACTTATACCTTCTTTATATGTAATAGAGATGGGTTAGCTATTAAACTGCCTATAATAGTACTCATAGTTACGTTTGGTTGCGTCGATAACCACTAAACCCATATACAATAACGCATGTTCGGTTAATTTTGGAGATTATTTAGTCATCTGCTTGACCAAACCAAAATTTGGTTATTTTATGTGAATGCAAATGTATTGTGGGATATGCTTATGTGAATGCAAACGTATTATGTGAGTGCAATCAAATAATATGTTTTCACAAAATCTAGTTGAAACTAAAGGTTGGTTTGGTAGAACAGAATGAAATGTTAAATGAATGAAATAAACAATGTAATATAATAATTGATGAAATATAATGATTAATTGCCGTTTATTAATCATGTTTGGTTGGTATGATAGGACGTAACGAAATCGACAAGAAAAATACTAAAATGCACATTGTTGATAGAAAGTTTATTTAATATGGTTAGTTAACGACGAGCTTTAATGTAATTTTGATTCCATTACAAGAGGGACCTTAAAGAATGAAAATGATAGTTTTTGATGTATTCGGTCATTCTTTATAATGAATCATTACATTGTATAATTATTAACAAAAAAGATTTTTTCAGTCAATTATAATAGGGGCAATTGCATATATACCCACTAAAACTTGCATATTTGCATATATACTCAAAACTGCTTAAGTTTCATTGTACATTATATATTAAAAACTTGTATTATGGGGAAATATGCAAGTTTTTGAGTTTTAGTGGGTATATATGCAATTCCCCCATTATAATAATCCTTTTCATTTCCACTTTGATTATAACATACCAAATACTAACTAACTGAGGGACCATAAATGTAGCTTAGAGCAAGGGGTGTCGTGGTTTCACCAATTCTCTTCATTTGGGTCCCACGTGTGCCACATCACCTCCACATAACTCCAACACACTAACTAAAAAATACCCCCCAATCACAACTTACTCACTTCTCTTCATTTGGGCCCCACCCACCCTCATTTTAATTCTTTTCCATATTTTCCAAACACAATTAAATTCATTTCATTCATATAAAATAAAAATACAACATAAAAAAAATACACTGCGAAATAAAAAAACATACGAAATTTAAAATACATAGCGAAATAAATAAACATACAAAATTTAAACTAATCTTGTTGTTGCTGATGTAGCTGCCAAACATGCTCAATGATATTTCGTTGAAGTCTTGCGTGCGTTGCTTTATCACGCAGTCCTTTGACATTCTTTCGTTGTACATCGCATCCCTCAATCCATGTCCGTTGTATATTTGATCGCGGACAAACATAAATATCGTTCATTTCGGATATCGCAAACTTTTGATCATTCAAAATCATGTTATGCAATATGATGCACGTGTACATGACTCTTCTTAGCTTGTTGATAGTCCAAGCACGCGCCAGTTGGCTTATAATATGCCAACGTCCTTGAAGGACCCCGAAAGCTCTTTCAACGTCTTTGCGAGAACTTTTTTGTTTTTGTTTAAACAAGGCATTTTTCTCCGAATATGCAGTCGAGAATGATTTGACAAAAGATGACCAAGTTGGGTAAATCCGTCGGCTAGGTAATACCGAGTTCAAATGTTGCACCGTTTACTTGAAACGGAACCTTGGGGGTGATGTCATCAAGAAGGTCGTCGAATAACGGTGAATTATTCAAAACAGTTAAATCATTATTCGCACCCGATACCCCAAAAAATGCATGCCAAATCCATAAATTGTATGATGCAACGGCTTCAAGCATAATAGTTGGATATTTTTTATCACCTCTATGAAATTGCCCTTGCCACTCAACGGGTCAGTTTTTCCATTCCCAGTGCATACAATCATTGCTCCCAAGCATTCCCGAAAACCCATGGACCGTGTTATGTGCGTTATATAAATTTTGAATGTCACCCAAATTAGGCTTTTTTAAAAACTCGGGCATAAACAATTCAATTACACACATAGTAAAAAAATCTAGACAATCGCGTGCCGTGTGTGATCCCATTTGCAAATATTCATCAAATGCATCAGTGCGGTGCAGTAGGCCAATTGGCGTCTGGCGGATGTGCATTTCATAATTACACTCATACTCATTACACCACACGATCGGGTGGGACTCTAAAAAATCAAAATGCGGTGGAAGAGGATCAGCAGTTTGAGTATGATTTTCAATACCTTGTACTATTTGTAAGAATAGTTCATGGCTCATACGAAATCGACGCCTAAAATAGGACTCCGGATATTTTGGGCAATCAGAAAAATAGTCTGATATAAGACGTTTTCAGCAATTTCACGGTCACGGTAGATGTAATTACGGCTGCGTGAACTTTCAGCTTCATCTTCTCCCAACGATTGCCCATAACCTGCAGCTTTCAGAATCATCTTGATATCTTCTAAATCATCAAGACCGGAATCCAAACCACTCATGTTTTTTTTGCTTAAGATGTAAAGAGTTGAAAGAGTAGTGTGTGAATGATTTGAAAGAAAAGAGTGTGGTTGATTTTATGAAAATGAGGTATTATTTATAAGAGGGTGGGTAAAGTTTTTATTTTAAAAATAAAAAGTTTTTTTTTTGAAATCAAACCGTTTGAAATGCAGCGGATATATTCGATTTTAGAACTTGTCGTTTTGTGTTCGTTGTAACGGCGAAACACCAAGTGGCGAAGCCACCTGGTGTCGTGGCGAGCCACGAAATGAAGTGGCGAGGATCCATGTAGGATTCGGCGAGAAGTGGTTGCTCCCACACCCCATGCTCTTAATCCAATAGATATATTTGCCTATCTTGCATTGTTTTTGAAATTTGACATGTAGCTTCTTAATCCAATAGATTGCATTGTATTTAAAACCAAGGGACCAGAAATGCAAATAAATTGACTTGGGAGTTGGGGTCAACCAACTTGCCTTTACTCTTTGTAATTTCATTTCATCTTCCAATTTGATTGTATTCATACCAACAGTACTTCACTCTCAAAGATTTTCATCCATTGGTAAACTGTAAGTCTTCTTCTTATACTCTAATTATACTTTTGATATTGTCTCATTTTATAACATTTCAATATAATGTTTCATTTTGTATTTGCTCGATCATCTTATAGCTTATTGTTCTATGTCTGTATACAAATCATTTTTTTATTTAATATCATGTGTTGTTATTATTTCAAGACATTAGAAGTGATTATTTGATCCAATAGCATTATTAAGACTGAATTACACATTTTGGGTAGGTTTAGTCACAGGAAACATTTTATCTCAACAAAACCTATTAAATATAGAAAACGTGCCTAAACTTGAGACGTTGTAGTCGTCCAGTCACTATAATTCTTTATTTTTGTGTAGCTATCATTTTGAGACATTACAATTGATTATTTCATCTATTGCCCAAATGACCACATTTTAATAACTTGTCGGTGTGAATGATAGACAACAAACAACAACAAACCCAAAATCCCGCGGAAGGGGTATGGGAGGTAAAATGTAGACAGATCCTACCCCGCCCGGGATAAATCCGAGGGTAGAGGCTGCTGCCAACGAGACCTCCGGCAAGTGCGGTGTGCGAGTGAGAGATGAGAGAGAGAGAAGAAAGCATAAGACAAAAAAGTAACAAGCACAAGCAAAAACGAAAACAAAAACAACGTGACGGGGCACAGGAGAGAGCACATGCAAAGGCACAAAAACAAGAAAAAACAAAAACAAAGGAACAAAGCCCTAAGAAAGCAAGCAGACCAAAAGGAGCAGCATAGGCACACAAAAAAGGCACCAAAACCTAAAGGAAAGGTAGAGCATAGAAACAAGGCACCAAAACAAAAACATGGCAAGAAAAGCAGGCAAACCTAAGAAAGACCAAGCTAAAGCAAAAGCAACGCATGGGGCCTAGATCTACGGCAGAGCAAAAAGGGGGCGCCAACGACCTAAAACGCCGGGGCAAAGCAGCAAGAGACGCCTAAAAGCCTAACACACCAAAACCACCTAAACCCCCTAAGGACCCTAGCAAAATCTAACCGCAATTCCCAATCCTATCTCTCCACACCTTCCTATCTGAGGTCATGTCCTCCGACAAGAGAAGCTCTGACATATCAAGCTTAAGTCTATCTTCCCACCTGAGATTGGGTCTGCCCATTCTTCTCACTCCATCTACTACTAGCGCCTTGACCCTTCTAACCGGCGCTGTTTGTGGTCTCCTCCTGACATAGCCGAACCACCTCAACCTGCCTTCTCTCATCTTCGAGATAATATTTCTGACTCCAAGTTTTTTTCTGAAAACTCCGTTCGGGATCATGTCAAGCAAGGTTTTACCACAAGTCCATCTTAGCATTCTCGGTTCGCCACCTCTACCACAGTTAGCATGGGCCTTGAGATGGGCCAACACTCGGATCCGTACAGCATAGCCGGTCTAATCGCCACTCTATAGAATTTCGCCTTTAGCTTTAATGGGACGTTCCTGTCACAAAGGACTCCCGACGCCGCCCTCCATTTCGCCCAACCAGCTCTGATCCGGTGGGTTACGTCCTCATATATCCTCCCTGATTTGTGAATCATCGAGCCTAGATATCTAAATGACTCCTTGGGTGGCAGGATCTGGTCGCCGATATGAATATCCTCGAGGTGGCCTGGCTCGATTCTCCCAAAAGCACATCTCAGGTATTCGGTCTTATCTCTGCTCACCCGAAGGCCGTTGTCTTCCAGCGCCTCCCTCCAGCGCTCGAGCCTGATGTTTAACCCTTCGGCTGATTCTGCCACCAATACAATGTCGTCAGCAAAGACCATGCTCCACGGGATACCTTCTTGAATCCCTCGAGATAAGTCATCCAGGATAAAGGCAAAGAGGTAGGGACTTAAAGCAGATCCCTGGTGGAGCCCAACTCTCACTGGGAAAAACTCTGAGATCCCCACGGTGGACCGTACACGGGTCTTGGCCCCCTCGTACATATCCTTAATGACTCTCACATACCTCCTTGGGGTTCCCTTATCAAAAAGAGTTCTCCAAATCAACTCTCGTGGGATACTATCGTATGCCTTTTCAAGGTCTAGGAAAGCCATATGCAGGTCCTTTTGTCTCTCTCTGTACTTCTCCATGAGGCTCCTGAGAAGGTGAATAGCCTCAATTGAAGACCTTCCTGGCATAAAGCCAAATTGGTTCTCAGAAACCCTCATCTCCCTTCTCAGCCTCCTCTCAATAACTCTCTCCCACAGCTTCATGGTGTGGCTAAGGAGCTTGATGCCCCTATAGTTGCTACACACTTGCACATCCTCTTGTTCTTGAAGATGGGGATGACTTGTTGAGTCTCCATTCCTCACGAAATCTTAACGCCGGAGAAGATCTTGTTGAAGAGGCAGGTCGACCATTCTACCCTCTCGGCCCGGGCATCTCCACGCTTCTATGGGGATTTGGTCCGCCCTACCGCTTTGTTTCTTCCCATCTTCAAGTGCAACCTTCAATTCGGTTGGTGATCCTCGAATAGTAGCATTCGGGTCTTATATTAGTGTTCTCTTCTTCCCACTACCTTGATGCTTCCTCCATTGAAAAGTGAGGAGAAATACTCTCCCCATCTTTTCCTAATATCTTCTTCGACCACAATGGTTCGTCCGCCATCATCTTTGATATATTTGACATTTCCTAGATCCCTCCTCCTTCTCTCTCGGGCTTTAGCAATCCTGAAAATATCGTTTGCCCCCTCTTTGGAGTCCAGTTTCTTGTACAAATCTTCGTACGCCTTGTCCTTTGCCTGAGACACTGCCTTTTTCGCTTCTCTTTTGGCTACCTTATACCTCTCCTCCGCGGCTGTAATGTCAGCTTGGTGACCCTCTTGACACCGAAGAAATTCTCTGAATCTGGATTGTTTCATTGCAACTTTGGCTTGCACCTCCTCACTAAACCACCAAGATTCCATGTTGGGTGGTTGGGTCCTGGCGGTCCCCCTAGCCACACCGAGTGACTCTTTAGCCGTGTCTTTAATGACGTCGGCCAAAACGGTCCACAACTGGTTCGCATCTCTGGCGGTCGAGTCCGCCGCCCGAGTTGAAAGTCCCTCATAGACTTTTGTTCTGAAAGACTCTGCCGCCCCATGATACGCTTACGCAGCGCGTTCGGGGTCAAAGGAACTTCCTTTTCGTCGAGCAAGTTTTTCAACACCCTAGGCAGTGAACCTAATCGTTGTAGTGTAGTATTAGGGTAGGCCACGGGTATTGATATCGTTCTCTGGGGAATAGTAATGCTAGTGAGAAGTTACTACGCTAAGGTTAAGGTTGAGGAAGATTATTTTTATCTTTTTATGTTTTTAGGAAATTGAAAGGTACGAATCTCGGGTATTGGATTTGGGGTTTGGTATTTCTACCGATTACTCTACTATTATCTAATTATCTAAACTAAGGTGGTGGTAGTCTATGTCTAATTAATGTGTGCTCGTATGATAGTTTAAAGATGTGTTTACTTAGGTTTTACTACTCCTTAATTATCTCCTATTGATGGTTGAGTTGTCACGTCCTTATTCTTAGTTGCGTTGTGTGTCTAAAGTTGTAGGGTATGCGTTTCTCCCTGGCTCTTTGAACTTACCAAAGGGTCTCGTCTACAAAACCCACTAGGGATAATAAACTCTTACTCTAAGGCACTCTTTGGATGGTTTAGCTTACAACTAATCAGGTAATTATATTCTAAGGTTCACAAAGATGAATCAAGCATTAAGTACACAACTAATGACCTATCGCATTACTAGATCATTAATCAACTAAGATAAGAAACAACCAATCAATATTTAATAATTAGGTTTCATATTCCCTAAGCAAACACACAAATAAATTAGCCGGACATGGAGAACATGCAAGCATACACACAAATAATCAAAGACATAATGGAATTGATGAAGTAAATACTTATCTTGATGTAAGATAGGGTTTGAAACCCTAAAATACTGTACAAGACACCCTTGGTTCGGTTTTAGGTTTTTTCTCCTAAAAGACTCTCCTAAAACGGAAAAATTTGGATTCTATATATAATATTACATATGCGATGGCGTTACCTTATGTTGTGTGACGCCGTCGTGTCGCCGTCATTAGGGTTTCGTCTTGGCCACGTTAACCTTGCGGCGGCGTCACCTTATGTCCGTGACGCCGTCCTCTCTGACTTCGGCGTCGTGCGGGTTGCATCTAGGCCGTCCGAGTAGCGACGACCTACTCTTTTAAAGCTGATGTCGTCACTTGAAAATAGGGTTTTGGCTTTTGTATCGTCACAAAAATCCTTCGACGGCGTCATGAGATAAGCGATGGCGCCATCGCCTTGTTTTCAGCGACTTTGAGTGTCTCGATCGACTTTGGCCATTTTCTTCATATATTCGCGCCTTTTCGTCCAAATAAGTGCCATTCCAGCATTTTGCCTTCAAGAGACCTAAAAAGTGAAAAGGAACGATATTAAGCAATAACGGATACAAAGTGATCAAATAAGGGCTTAAACGACCCTCAAAATGGTACCTTTAAAACCTTATCAAATATCCCTACACTTGTTATTTGCTTGTCCTCAAGCAAATGTGCTTTAACCAATTAATTTATAAGTTAGGGTCATGAAGCATTGATTTAAAACGGTCCACAACACATATAAGCCCATAAAAGTCATAACAAGCACGGAAATTACATACTAGCACCTCACATAGGGTGTTTGGATACTCACATCTCTCTCGGTGTATATATGAAATATAACAAATAGGAAATGGAAGATAAACACTCATTAACCGGTCCTAGTACATAGATTACCATAGGCTTGAGAATAGATCAAACCTCCATCGCTTTGGCGTAAGCACCTAGGAAAGACTATCAAAGAGGTCTTTTAAAGGGTTGTAATGTTAGGCTTACGGTAGGGAAACAAGGGTTTGGTGGGATAGGCTATTTAGTGGTGGCAAGTCAAAAATCTCTATGTTAAATGCATACGAAGAATGGCGTTGCTAATCCAAGACTCGACACTCTAAAACTCTAGGTAACGAAAATAAACAAACATAAATTTAAAGGATAGATGTAGGATGGTAGCCCGTATGTTTTTTTTTTTTTTTTTTTTAATCACTCTATTATTTTTTTTTCTCTTTTTCTAATTTTTTTTTCGATTTTTTTTTTCATACACTTTTACTCTACCATCCTCTACGGTAACATCAAAATGATAGGGATTTATAGGCACATCCCCACACTTGAGTTTTTTTTATTACTCTAACACTAATTTGACCCGAATTGAAAAGATCAAAACACTTGGGGTATATTATTACGCAAACAAAGGGAATTTTAATTTAACGTTCCCTTCCCATCATTTCATAAATTTTAACTTTTCCCATGAATCCCAATCGTCCCAAAACTGTATACAAAGGATATGACTCGACTTAGCAACTCATGCAAGAAACCAAATAATTGAACTAAGGGTTTATGGTGATATCAAATATTTGCACTAAAAGTGAGTGCATAAGGGGTAGGCTAAGGCGATTTGGGTGTATATTTGGGGGTGGGGTGTAAACAATGCTCTTCATTGATATTCGGATAAACCGAAACATCACGAGAACCGCGAAAAGGATAGGCTCGAGGGTTAACTAGGGTATCGTGTACTAAAGATGAGTACAACGCAAAGGGTGTGGGGAATTACTCAACCGATGTGGAAGAAGTAATTATATTACGGTATCAAACAAGGGTTATCCTAATGCCTCTTATCATCTAGTTATTCCTAACTACACAAGTGTAGTCTCACTTGCGATCTCGGAATGCATCACAAAACAAGTTCTAGAATCTAATATACTACGGTTCACACTCTAAGCATTGAAGATGAATGCTTTTAATTCCTACTAATCTAAGGGCGATCCTCACATTTTGGGTGGAATTTGGGTGGTAAAGGGTTTTTGTGCTAGTCATATAACTTCCTATCCGTGAGACGCTTTTGTTAAGACTAATGGCCCACTCCTATATATCATGAAAAATTTTAAATTTGGTGCCAAAATTACCCTAACCGACATTTTCTCATGGTTTATTACAAAAGTGCAATTGGACAAAGCAAATAATCAAGGATAAGCATAGTTTCAAAGTTCTAGTTTTATTTTCCCTCCCTACACTTAAACTAAACATTTTCCCCAATGTTCCCCGAAAGTATCAAAGTTATGATAAAAGAAGGTAATCAAAACGAAAGAAACTAATACTCCCCTGATTAGCTCGGTAGGATCCGTGTAAAGTGGTGGTTAAATCCTTTCCAAGAAGAATTATTGTGTGAAAAGCTCCTTCCAATCTTGTGTAACTTCTTCTTGACAAACTAAACACGCACACTTGAACAAAACAAACGAAACCTTCGCGTAAAATCGGCGGTAATAATATATATAAGACTCGATTTAAACAAGGATATAATGCTTGTGGAATGGATGTTTCTGAATTTCTAAGAAAATTAAGACACGGAAAATTCCAAAATTTATAAGGAGCTCGAAAGCGAGAAAAAGTGATCGATGTTTTACTCCTTCCCGGCGCCGTCGGTTGCAATCTGACGCCGTCGGTTATCCCGACAAAAAGCGTTCGCGATTTTCTAAAAAATTACGGAAAATTTACATCTTTAGAATCGGAAAAATTTACGCAAAACATCCATTATGACTCGATACAAGCATTTGACTCGAACAAACAAACATATATATCTTTTGGTTAATTGTTATTCTCATGTTTACGTTTCTTTTGAAAATGTGTGTAATCCTCCCTACACTTATCCCTTATGTAAAGTACCTTTATATGCAATTAGGACGAGGTTAAAAACAAAATAAATTATTTTTACAAATTTAAACATGAGGATAAACAATTAATAAAAGATATATGACACTAACAAGCAAACAATTAAGCATGGGTTGCCTCCCATGAAGCGCTTTTCTTTATTTAAGAGTCTTGTAGCTAGACTCGTAGTCGTGCTCCTACGTTACTGCGTTACCGCCCTCTTCACCCTTTGTTTTCCCTTCATCGAAAGGGTGTAGACGCTGTATGCTCACCGTGGATTCCTTGCCAACGCTGTCAATTATGGTGACGGTTTTATCTTTTAAATTGGTCTCCATAATCGTGAAAGGCCCAAACCATCTTGGTTTGTTTCTTCCTCGTAATGCCCTTATCCGAGATCTATACAAGAGCACTTTTTCTCCTTTAGAAATTCCTTAGGGTCCTTTTGTACCTTAGGTATTGAGGTGGGATTGCTTCCTAACTTTTATCGGGTTTCCACAGCGTCGCATACAATCCTTGAACCATAAAGTCTCTAAGCCCTTTTCCCGATCATTCATCTTCTTCTTAACATTGTTGCGGGGCTTTTCGATTTCAACCCGTAATCATTTCCATGATCTTAAGAGGGTATCTTGGAATGATGGGTATCATAGCGTACCCTTCCCTTTTGAGTATCATGATGGCTTCTCCGCATTTGATGGTTGCCTTGGCGGTGGCGAGAACGGTGTCCCAAGAATGAGGGTGCGTTTTATCTTCCTCAACATCAATGATCACGAAATCCACCGGATAAGCGATGTTAGCCACCTCAATTAGAACATCTCTGATTCCTACGGGGTGGACATAAGTATGATTAGCTAAGGAAAGTCTAAGGTCGGTCTTGGTGGTTTCTCCTTAGTTAACTTATTATAGATTGACAATGGCATTATGTTCACATCGGTCCCTTGATCGGCCAAGGCATTTATATTATCAATGTCACCGATACTAACTGGTATCACGAAATTCCCTGTGGTGTCTCGTTTTCTTGTTAACGGTTTTTTTTATAACCAACTCATACAGAGGTTCCATAGGTAAGGCGTCATATTCTTCTTTCGTCATTTTTCCTTCAAGAGCATCCCTAAGAACTTCATTGTACCTAAACTTGTTTACTTGGTTTGCAATGGTTTTCTTGTTAATTTCGTGCTTAAGGTAGTGCTCAATGGTCTCAGGTTCATCATTAGGCACAGACTCCTCCTTCTTGCTTTCCTTAGTTTTCCACATCTCAACCCTTGCATTCTCGGGCATAATGGAAACGGCGTTAACAAATGAAGTGGGAGGGCAATGGTTGCTTCTTCGAGCACCTTTTCGGGAACCTTTGTTTTGGTAAATTCAATTACCAAATTCATCATTCTGTCATTTTGCTTGCATTTCCTCTTTCGCCTATAAACCTCCTCTTCAAATCGGCTAATCTCTCCGTATGAGCTGTCATGTACTCCTCATTTGATCCTTGAAGCTTGGTGAAAGTCGTATTGGGAAGTAGAACGGAATCACCTTCGGAACTTGGGTTTTGCTCACGACTTGGGGACTCGAGAAGAAGGTGTGGGGCGGTTGGTGGAGTTAGCGGTTGTGACTTCTAGAGGAATTTGTACGGGGCTCTTTTACGCCTTTCCATAAGATAATCAATTCCTCTCTCAATGGCACTCAATTGCTCCTCGAGGGTATCGGAGGATTCGAAGGAGTTGATATGGCATTAACCACGTTAATCGGAGTTTGGGAGATTCATTACAATCTTCGTAGCTTTGATCGGCAAGCTCCTCTATAATACCCCAAGATTTCTCTGCTTTAAAGTCATTGAGCCTTCCGCGGCTCGATCAATGGATCGTCGAGTGATGAAATCAGTATGATCATAGAAGATTTGGATTTGAAGCCAAAGATCAATGCCATGGTGGGGAGTCTACGGAGTAGTTCTTTGAATCGAGTCCACGCTTTGTAGAGACTCACCTTGGAGTTCTTTGAAACGTCAAGATGTCTCGCCTAAGTTTGGTGGTTCCCCGGTGGGAAAAATTGAGCAAGGAAGTGAGAGGTAAGATCATCCCAACTTGAGATGGAGCCGGCGGGAAGTTGCTCAAGCCAATTACTAGCTTGGTCCCGTGAGAGAATTGGAAGAGGCGGCGCGTGGTCTCCCGAGTAGTAGCATCAAGGTCGATGGAATCGACAATTTTGAGAAATCCCTCGGATCTTGATTTGGATCTTGAACGAATTCCATGGAATGCACATCCGTTTTGCACCAAACGGATGGTGTCGGATCGCAGGCCGTAGTTTGGGCTTGGTCGGGAAGCTCAATGGTGTTCCTATAGCCTAAGTGGCTTGGTCTTGAGTATTCACCAAGAGTACGGGCTCTTGGCGGGTCATTTGGTGGTGAGTTGATGAGTGGTGGTTGGTTATCATCTTCCATGATGAAAAGTGATGGGTGTTACAAACAAAAGTAACGAAGAAGGGGGATAGACTAAGAGGAAGCTAAAAATGAGAAAAAATTTACTTGATAGGAATCAAGAAAAGAACCTAAGCGAGGTGGACTACTAACTAGCTATTCTATTCCCGGCCGCGCCAAAAACTTGATACGCTTACGCAGCGCGTTCGGGGTCAAAGGAACTTCCTTTTAAATCGAGCAAGTTTTTCAACACCCCAGCGATGAACCTAATCGTTGTAGTGTAGTATTAGGGTAAGCCACGGTATTGATATCGTTCTCTGGGGAATAGGAATGCTAGTGAGAAGTTACTACGCTATGGTTAAGGTTGAGGAAGATTATTTTTATCTTTTTATGTTTTTAGGAAATTGAAAGGTACGAATCTCGGGTATTGGATTTGGGGGTTTGGTATTTCTACCGATTACTCTACTATTATCTAATTATCTAAACTAAGGTGGTGGTAGTCTATGTCTAATTAATGTGTGCTCGTATGATAGTTTAAAGACTCCTTAATTATCTCCTATTGATGGTTGAGTTGTCACGTCCTTATTCTTAGTTGCGTTGTGTGTCTAAAGTTGTAGGGTATGCGTTTCTCCCTGGCTCTTTGAACTTACCAAAGGGTCTCGTCTACAAAACCCACTAGGGATAATAAACTCTTACTCTAAGGCACTCTTTGGATGGTTTAGCTTACAACTAATCGGTAATTATATTCTAAGGTTCACAAAGATGAATCAAGCATTAAGTACACAACTAATGACCTATCGCATTACTAGATCATTAATCAACTAAGATAAGAAACAACCAATCAATATTTAATAATTAGGTTTCATATTCCTAAGCAAACACACAAATAAATTAGCGGGACATGGAGAACATGCAAGCATACACACAAATAATCAAAGACATAATGGAATTGATGAAGTAAATACTTATCTTGATGTAAGATAGGGTTTGGAACCCTAAAATCTTGTACAAGACACCCTTGGTTCGGTTTTAGGTTTTACTCCAAAAGACTCTCCTAAAAGCGAAAAATTCGGATTCTATATATAATATTACATATGCAACGGCGTCACCTTATGTTGTGTGGCTGTCGTGTCGCCATCATTAGGGTTTCGTCTTGGCCACGTTAACCTTGCGGCGGCGTCACCTTATGTCCGTGACGCCGTCCTCTGACTTCGGCGTCGTCTGGTTGCATCTAGGCCGTCTCGAGTAGCGACGACCTACTCTTTTAAAGCCGACGTCGTCACTTGAAAATAGGGTTTTGGCTTACAGATCGTCACAAAATCCTCCGACGGCGTCGCGAGATAGCGATGGCGCCGTCGCTATACTTTTTCACCGACTTTGAATGTCTCGATTCGACTTTGGCCATTTTCTTCAGATATTCGCGCCTTTTCGTCCAAATAAGTGCCATTCCAGCATTTTGCCTTCAAGAGACCTAAAAAGTGAAAAGGAACGATATTAAGCAATAACGGATACAAAAGTGATCAAATAAGGGCTTAAACGACCCCTCAAAATGGTACATTTTAAAACCTTATCACCCCACCATACAGATTCTTCCATAGGATCCTCGCGCACCTGGTCACAGCTCTCCTAGATTGTTGCCTCACGGAAAACAAATCCAAGACTAACAATTTGTGTTGGGATGAGCATGTCTCGCCAGGGAAAACCCTGCAGTCCCTACATGCTCTTAGGTTTCCTCTTCGCACCAACAGATAGTCAATCTGAGTGTTGTGACCCCCACTCTGAAAGGTGATCAAGTGCACATCTTTCTTCTTGAAGAAAGAGTTCACTACTGCCAAGTCGTGTGCCAAGGTAAACTTTAAAATAGATCGACCTTCATCATTCCTAACTCCAAGGCCAAAACCACCATGGACCCCCGCGTAGCCATCTGAGGTTGCTCCTACGTGGCCATTCAAGTCACCTCCTATAAACAAACGTTGGTCTGAGGGGCACTCCCTAACAAGCTCATCGAGGGAGTCCCAAAAGGTCTTCTTCTCTGTTTCGCTCCGACCAACCTGAGGTGCATATGCGCTAATTACGTTAACGGTTTCCCCTTCGATGACGAACGTAACCGCCATGATCCTATCGCTCCTCCGGATCACTTGCACTACATTATCCTTTAGGCCCGCTGCCAAAATAATACCAACTCCGTTTCTCGCTGTGTTGGAGCCCGAGTACCAAAGCTTGAAGCCGTTACCCTCCCTCGAGCTGGAGCCCTTCCATCTAGTCTCCTGGAAGCACGCAATGTCCACCTTATGTCTCCTCAGCACATCCGCAAGCTCGAAAAGCTTACCGGTCAAGGACCCTACATTCCAAGCTTACCGGTGTGAATGATAGAATATTATCTAAATAAGATTAAATTGCGAAATCACACATTTAGTTTGTGTCTAGACTCTAGATGTTGTTGTCGTTCAATAACTTATTTTTGCGTTGCTATCATTTTAAGACAAGGTATGAACCAGAGTCACATACTTAGTAAAATGATTTTTTTATGAATTGTAACATATACGTGATTGTATATACCTGTGGGTATAAAAATCTTACTTTTTAAATGTAATTTGACCTATCAGCATATCAGGTGATAATGCCTACTCTTTCTGAATTTCTTTACTTGTGAATGCAGCTCAATCTCATTATTGAAAATGGCTACTACGTCCATTCCTCATCGGTGGAAATATGATGTCTTCGTAAGTTTTAGAGGTGAAGATATCCGCAAAAGCTTCATGGATCATATGTTCAACGACTTCAAGCGAAAAGGGATTCATGCCTTTAGAGATGATAAAGAGTTGCCTAAAGGAGAAGAGATATCTCCTCATCTCTACGAAGCCATCGAAGAATCAAGGTTTCTGATAGTTGTATTCTCCAAAGATTGCGCTTCTTCATCATGGTGTTTGAGGGAGCTTGTCAAAATACTCCAGTGCAAGGAAATGGGAAAGCCTAAACACGAGGTTCAAATAATCTTTTATGATGTTAAACCTGACGTGGTGAGGAAGCAAACCGGAAGCTATGCTGGAGCATTTGCGAAACATGATGTTTCAAATAGAACAGATGTGGATAAATGGAAGGAAGCTTTATCCATGGCGGCTAACTTATCTGGATGGGACCTCCAAGACATGACAAATGGGTAAATTTCTTGTTTTTGTGTAGTTATCTTGTAGCTAGCTTAACGCTATGTAGTTTCTCTTACTTATTGTGTCTTTGTGGTTAACACGTATGAGTACAAGTTCATCTATTCCATTTCCGGAGAAATCCTAAAAAACTTATGTGACGGACCCTTAGATGTTGGTGAGAACCTTGTTGGCATTGATTTCCATCTCGACAAATTAGACTTGTCACGCTTCACTGGGTCAGATAAGGTTAACATGATTGGAATATGCGGTATAAGCGGGATAGGAAAGACGAACCTTGCCAAAGCTATATATAACTTGATGTATGTCTACTTTCAAGGAAGTTGCTTTTGTGAAGATGTCAAAGAAGTCACGAAACGTCAAGGCCTGATTCAAGTCCAACTGCATATGATTGGACAGATCATGAAAGTAGAAGATCTGAATATACCAAGTGTTGCTAAAGGAGCTATGGTAATAAAGCAAAGGATGGCATGTAAGCCGATCCTGCTTGTTTTGGATGATGTGTTGGTTTTCCAGGATGCGAGACCAACCTTTATGCAACATGCGATTCTGATTTGACATAGTTCTGGTTCGAATTTGTTGCACAAAATAGAAAGGGTTGTTTGGGACAGCGTATAAATTGCAGAAAGTAAGAAACTGAATGTGTAAAACAATGTGTATTTGATATTGATTGAGTGAGTACATCATTTTACAGGCCCTATGCTATATATACATATGAAACATTGCAAGAGAGGCAGTTATGCCGCTTCACAAAGAGATACAACGGTTTATTAATAACTGCTATCCCTAACCGCTATTCTAATAGCCATACATGGGCCTTACTAACATAAAAACCTGCTTGGACTATGGCCCAAACATTCGACCCACTAAACTAAATACACATACTAATCTACTGATTTTGTTATTAACGTTCAACACTTCCCCCTAATAACAAATTCTCACAAACACAGTCTTCTTATTCTTTTGCTTTCTTCTCCATGGATTCCTTAATGTTGCAATCTTCATCTTTGTTGAAACCAAATGTGCCTTTTAACCTTTCTTGATTTTGCCTTGCCCATAGTCCACTAATGCTTGGTCCGGTCATTTTCCTTGGCATCTCCTTGTGCCAATATTCCAGTCCATTGGAATTCATTGCCACTTCATAGTAGCATCCTAAAAGACTTAAGTGCATTCTGTAGCACTCCTCTAAACCATCCACATATTCTTTTGGGAATCCCATTGCATTGGCTACCTTAGTCCATTTGTTTTTCCTAACATCTTGGGTGTGACCACCCATTCCCTTCACAGTGAGATAAAGGTCTAAAAGACAAATTCGTATTCCATTAATATTAACGGGCATGGGTTGCTCTGCTACTTTCATATAGTCCTTATAGAACCATGCTAGTAATCTCTTGAAGTGGTTTTTCACCTCATCTTTATATTCGACACTTATTCTTTGATTGCAAACCATTGTCATGAACCCAATGAGACTTTCAATTTCACATTTAAATGATACCAATGCTTTCATCGAATCAAAAGCCTATTTCCTGATCGTGTCTTGCCTTTCTTGTCCTTCTACGCAGTCTATATCATTGCTGCCAATGCTTTCACTGCTGCTGTCTTCATCCCTTTCAGTCATATCGGTTGTGTTTTCATCTTCAATTTGAATTGGCCTCTCCCACGATCCTCCAACCTCGCTCTGATACCAATGTTGGTTTTCCAGGATGCGAGACCAACCTTTATGCAACATGCGACTCTGATTTGACATAGTTTCTGGTTCGAATTTGCTGCACAAAACAGAAAGGGTTGTTTGGGACAGCGTATAAATTGCAGAAAGTAAGAAACTGAATGTGTAAAACAATGTGTATTTGATATTGATTGAGTGAGTACATTGTTTTACAGGCCCTATGCTATATATACATATGAAACGTTCCAAGAGAGTTAGTTATGCCGCTTCACAAAGAGATACAACGGTTTATTAATAACTGCTATCCCTAACCGCCATTCTAATAGCCATACATGGGCCTTACTAACATAAAAACCTGCTTGGAATGTGGCCCAAACATTCGACCCACTAAACTAAATACACATACTAATCTACTGATTTTGTTATTAACGTTCAACATGATGTAGATGATCATAAGCAGTTAGATTCACTTGCGGGTTCAACTAGTTGGTTTTGCCCAGGAAGTTTGATTATATTCACAGGTAAAAATAAACAGCTACTAAGATCTCATGGAGTTGATGAAATCCTTCACATGGACTTTCTAGACGAGAATCAATCCTTCACTCTTGGTTCTCGTGCCTTTAAGACAAAAGATTCTTCTAGAGGCTTGAAAAAGTTGCCAAGGAAGTTGTGAAATATGTGCAAGGTCACCCTCGGCCCTCAAAGTTTTGGGTCGTTTTTATATGGAAAACAGTCGTCGGTGGGTTAGTGAGTTGGATCAGCTCAAAGTACATCCTAATAAAGAGATACAACAAGTGTTTCGATTAAGTTATGATGGGCTAAACAACCAGCAGCAAAATATCTTGCTTGATATTGCATGTTCATTCATTGGAGTAAATAGTGATTTTGCAGCAAGTGTACTAGATTGTTGTAAATGTTTTGCAGATGCAAATATACAAGTTCTAGTTGATAAGTCATTTATCACGATCTCGAGCAATAATTCACTTCAAATGCATGACTTGATTCAAGCAATGGCAAGGGAAATTGTATTTGAAGAATCTTGCACGCCTAGGAACCGAAGCAGATTATGGGTGAATTCATCAGAGATCTACAATATCTTGAGTGAAAACCAAGTAATAATTGATTTTTACTGCATATGCAACTCATTTCCATATGCTTCATAATACAATCTAGTAATGCTATTTCTTGTATGTAGGCTGTTAGCCGTAACATTTTTATTAGAAGTGATGGTCATTCACATTTAGGAACTTTGTAACGTGTGTTAGATATCATACTAGAATAGTCAACGGGCTCGTGGATTGGGCTAAGCTAAATGGCTAATAGTTATGTAAGCTAGCCTTTTATCATTTGTTATCCAATCCAAGTCCACGAGGCCCAAGCCCAAGCCCATTAGGGCGTTTATGTCTTGTACTATATATACCCCTCAAAGTCTCATTTGAGGGGTGTGCTTCAGTGTGTGTGTGTGTGTGTGTGTTTTCTTTAAGCAATAAACATCTTCTTGTTTCATCTTTCTCTCTTGTTTTCATACGTACCATCTTAAGTCACCATCTTTCCATCTTAATCTTTCTTCTTTATTTACGCATAGCTTTGTGTTTGTGTTTCACGTGTCCTACGCGTAACATGTTTAACGTGTTCATCTTGTGATAAGGTTGATAAAAGTAAGGTCCTACAATTGGTATCAATCGCCTAACAATGGTTTAGGAGTGTTGTGTTACGTTTTTTGTTAGAACTTTACACATAAAGTTGCGTTTTTTCTCTATAAACGTGGGCTTTTTGCATAAAGTTTTGATTTTTACGTGTTGTTAAGCATAAAGTTGTAGTTTTTATTGATCATTAAGTGTTTTGTAAGAAGTTTGTGCAAAAGAAATCGTTTGGAAACGTGTTTTTGGTGAAAAAATTCGTGTTTTTACAAACTGGGCATTTTTTACGCGTAAGCATACTTTTGGTCAAAACCCTCTTTTTACGCGTAAGAAAAGTCAAAACCCTAGTTTTCTATGTGTAAGGTTTTACGCGTAAGAATTGAAGTTTACGCATAAGCTTTTGGTGAACCATCTTCGTGCAACAACGGTTACTCAATGCTTCCTCACTTGGATAAGTTTGTGGAACACTTCGACTTGTGGATATCTTTCACGCTTGGACAAGTGTGAAGGATTTTTGTTTTAAACCTAATCTTACGCCTAAGCAGAAAGCTTACGAGTAAGCACTCTACGCATAAGTTAAATCTTACGCGTGGGTACTCGCTTCTAAGTAAAAGTTTACGCATAAGACTTACGGTCAACCTTAAGTTTCGCGTAAGTTAGGTTTTACGCATAAGGAATCCTACGCCTAAGCTTTCTACGCATAAGGAATCCCGCATAAGCAGTGTCTACGCATAAGCACCAATTCCTACGCTTAAGAACAAGTTTACGAGTAAGATTTTGAGCAAAACTTCAAACGGCTATAACTTTTGAACCGTAACTCCATTTTCAGCGTTCTACCCATCAAAACGACCGTGAGAACGAGGAGATTGGCACGCCGAATAAACTAAAGGGTCAACTTTCAAGTCCTAAAAAAGCTCCGAAAAGAAGTTATTGAGGTTTTTCAGTTTTCAGACCCAATTTTCACTACAACAACCGAGAGTTATTTAAATGTTTTCTAAAACATGTCGTTTCTCAAAATTTCTCAAAATAAAGGCTTTCGTATACTTCAGTACGAAACCCATACCAAAAATGATGACTCTTGATTATTTCAAATCAAAACTCGTGTTTTTAAAGAAAAAATCGAGTGTACGCTTCAGTGCACTACATTTATAACTGGTGAGAAATCATCATCATCTTGAGCACCTTTTTCAAGATTGTTCAAAAAGATTTTCAAAATATTTTGTGCTCAAGATAACTCCCTCTAGAACCCTTTAATTGATTATGCTTTATTAAAGGGGGAGTATAAAACAAAAATGTTCCAAATTCATGCTTAAATCAAATCCGTTTGTCTCCCCACAAGATTCTAAAATGATGCTTAATCCGTTGATATCAAAAATATCACGAATATGCTATTTTTGAGGGGGAGAAGACGTGATTAAAATGTGATCAAAAATATTAAATGATCGGTGTTTGAATCTCAAAATGAGCTCGACTCAGACAGAACCAATGAATTGACGGGAATTAAAGTCAGTAAATGTACCATCTCGAGAAACTTGTGATAGACATGCACTTTCATGGGTCTAACCTCCTTTTCAAGGAGTGTTTACAACTTCAAGGTAATTATTAGAGCTAGTTGTCACCTAAAAACTGACAATGGAACTCTTTAACTAAGCTACGTAACCATGTCTCGTGGGGAATTGTCTATCATGAGCCGATCAATTCAAAAAGTGCGAACTCTACCCTCTTTGTGCAGATTTCTTTCAAAACTTATAAGCAGATGTGAAGGGGGAGTGTTTTTGAAAATAAAACTCTCGGAGTGTTTCAAACATGTTTTCAATCATAAACACTCTAAGAGATTATCAAGAAAAATGGTTTTATGGCAACATGGGACAGTCATGGAGTTATAAGGTGACTAAGGATAGGAACATTTGTCCTATGATCCGCCAGAGCCGGAGGGATCTACCGAAGGACATACCCATAGTTAGTATTAGAAGTCCTTAGGTATGATTGAAAAAATGAGTAATGTGAGAAAGGAGAAAGAAGAGGTTGAAGAATTAAAAAGAAATGTAATGAAAAAAGGGTGAAAAGAAATAGCCCTCCATATTCAACCTTAGGGTAGAAACCGGGTTCAATTCATATGCTACTAGTTTTCACAAAGATGAAACTAGTATTGAAAACAAAGTCGTCATGGACCCAGTGATGCACTGATAAGGTTTTAAAATGTACCTTTTTGAGGTGTCAGTTAAGCCCTTATTTGATCACTTTTGTATCTGTTATTACTTAATATCGTTCCTTTTCACTTTTTAGGTCTCTTGAAGGCAAATTGCTAGAATGACACTTATTCGGACGAAAAGGCGCGAATATACAAAGAAAATGGCCAAAGTCAAGAATCGAGACACTCAAGTTTCTTTGAATTACAAGGGACGTCGGGTTATACATCTGACGCCGTCACACCACTTTTGTGACTCAAGAGCCAAATTGCTTATTTACAAGTGACGGTGTCGGGGCTTTAAAAGAGTAGGTCGTCGCAACTCGGGCGGCCTAGATTTGATCCAGACGGCGCCGAGAGATCAAGGGACGGCGTCACAAGCATAAGGTGACGCCGTCGCAAGACTAATGTGGCCAAGACGAAACCCTAATGACGGCGACCCAACGTCCACAGACAAAGGTGACGTCGTCGAATGTAATCTTATATATAGAATCGAATTTTTAGTTTTCGGTGTGTAGTCTTTTGGAGTAAAACCTAAACCGAACCAAGGCTGTCTTGTATAGTATTTTAGGGTTCTAAACCCTATCTTACACCAAGATAAGTGTTTTACTTCATTAATTCAATTATGTCTTCAATTATTTGTGTGTATGCTTGCATGTTCTCCATGTCCCATTAATTTACTTGTGTGTTTGCTTAGGAATATGAAACTTAACTATTAAATATTGATTGGTTGTCTTTTATCTTAATTGTTAATGATCTAGTAATGCGATAGGTCATTCGTTGTGTAGTTAATGCTTGATTAATCTTTGTGAACCTTAGACTATAACACCTAGAGTAGTTGTAGGCTAAACCATCCAAAGAGTACCTTTGAGTTAGAGTTTATAAATCCTAAAGATTTTGTAGACGAGACCCTTTGGTAGTTTCAAAGAGTTAGGGATAAACGCATACCCTACGACCTTAGACACGCAACGCGATTAAGAATAAGGACGTGACAATTCAACCATCAATAGGAGATAATTAAGGAGTAATAAAACCTAAGTAAACACATCTTTAAATCATCATACGAGCATACAATAATTAGACATAGACTACCCTCACCTTACTTAATTAGATAATTAGATAGTAGAAGTAATCGGTGAAATACCAACCCCCAAATCCAAACCCGAGATTCGTACTTTTCCATTTCCTAAAAACATAAAAAAATAAAAATAATCTTCCTCAACCCCAACCTTAGCGTAGTAACTCCTCACTAGCATTCCTATTCCCTAGAGAACGATATCAATTCCGTGGCTTACCCTAATACTACACTACAACGATTAGGTTCATTGCCTAGGGTGTTGAAAAACTTGCTCGACGAAAAGGAAGTTCCTTTGACCCCGAACGCTACCGTGTAAGCGTATCAAGTTTTGGCGCCGTTGTCGGGAATAGAATAGCTAGTTAGTAGTCCACCTCGTTTAGGTTTCTTTACTTGATTCCTATCAAGTAAATTTTTCTCATTTTTTAGCTTCCTCGTAGTCTATCCCCCTTCTTCGTGACCTTTGTTCGTAACCCATCACTTTTCATCATGGAAGGTGATAACCCCCCTCAAATCATTGTCCCGCCAAGAGACCGTACTCTTGGTGAATACTCGAAACCTAGCCACCAAGGTTATAGGAACACCATTGAGCTTCCCGACCAAGCCCAAACTACGGCCCTGCGATCCGACACCATCCGGTTGGTGCAAAACGGATGTGCATTCCATGGACTTCGTTCCAAAGATCCTAATCAGCATCTTAAGGATTTCCTTAAAATTTTCGATTCCATCGACCTCGATGCTACTACTCAAGAGACCACGCTGCGTCTCTTCCAATTCTCTACGGGACCAAGCTAGTAATTGGCTTGAGCGACTTCTACGCCGCTCCATCTCAAGTTGGGATGATCTCACCTCTCGCTTCCTTGCTCAATTTTTTCCACCGGGGAGAACCACTAAGCTTAGGAATGATATCTTGATGTTCCAACAAGGTCAAGGTGAATCTCTCTACGAAGCATGGACTCGATTCAAGGACTTACTCCATAAAGTCCCTCATCACGGCATTGATCTTTGGCTTCAAGTCCAACTCTTCTATGATCATGTCAACTTCCCCACTAAGCGATCCATTGACCAAGCGGCCGGTGGAAAACTTAGTGATCTCACCGCGGAAGAATCGTGGAGTATAATAGAGGACCTTGCTCTCTTTGACAACAAAAGTTGGAATGACTCCCGTGAGTTGCCCAAAACCGTTAAGGCAATCTCCTTGCCTCCAATTGACTCACAATCTTCCGACCGTAGGATGCTCGAGCTTGAAGATCAAGTAAAATTCCTAATGAGCTCCTACAAAAATCCTAAGTCTTCACGCCATGTGAACAAAGTTTCTTCCTCGTGTGAGCCGTATAGTGACCCTCACACACGCACTTGCACCCAATTCCCCGAACAAGCTTCTGTTGACTCGCATCCTCGCAGATTAATGGAACGGAGGAAGATTCCCTACAACACCCGGACCTAGGACTTTCAATGACACCCGAGAAGCATGGAAGGGCAAGCCCGACTTCTATTGGGGACAAACCAAAGAATTCACTTCCAATGATTTCTCATGGCCCCCATCTCATGGCCCTACCCAACAAAACATTGAGGGGATGTTGCAACACCTAGTCGCATCCCAAGAAGCTCAAATAGCTAAGCTCTCGGACCGTTTTAACCAACAACAAGCCGAGATTGAAAGCCATGACCAATAGTGATAGGAAGGTTAATTCTATCTCAACTCCGAACCTTCCGGTGTAGAGATTAAGGACCCAAGTAAGTTAGCTAAACACGTCCAATTCGTCAATACCAACACCTTAGTGAAACCTAATAGAACAAATGACGAAACGGGCCATGAAACCATACTTGAGGATAATGAAACAACCGAGGAAATAGATGAAGTAGAAAATGACTATTTCAATAAATTTCCTAGGGAAGAAGAGCTATCTCGCCACCCTCACTTAGTGCGTGACCTCCGTCACATGTATGTTAGGAAAATCCCTAGGATCAAGTTTGGGAACCCTTGGAATCTTAACACACCATGTTGCATAGGACACCTTTTCGTGGCAAAGGCCTACATTGACCGCAAATCACCAATAAACATAATGATTAGCACCTACTATAATTGGGTAATGAAGAAGCCTATCCCAACTAGGCAAGACCCCGATAATCCTAGGGTTAGGTGCAATTTTCTTGGTAGAATCAAGGGATTACCCATTTATGTAGGTAATTTCACGTTTCCTAAGGAACTTCATAATTGTGGATGACATTAGCACGGCCATAGATCCTAGCTTGTCCCACGTTATTCTAGGAAAGCCTTTCATAGAAAATACTAGGATGACTTATGATCCCTCATTAGGAATAGTGCGATTCAAGGATGAGACCGATGATGTAGCTTACCAAATTCCGTTTAAGATTGAGAAGTTTTCATCACTCTCCAATGATAAAAGGAACTTAAACTATCGGTCTATTATAGGAATGATGAGGATAAGGAGAAAGGAGTAGATTATGTTATGGCCAAGGTTTTGGATTCTATAAGGATTGCTTGAACTTAGGACCGAATATAGAACCGATTGGGAGAGGGCGACCTCTTAGAAAGGTGCATCATAGGGCACTTTTACAACATGGAATCCCCCAATAGAGACCGTCATGAGGAAAGAGGTGACGGTAATGAAATCAAGTAAGGGCACGACTACGAGTCTAGCTACAAGACTCATAAATAAAGAAAAGCGCTTCGTGGGAGGCAACCCATACTTAATTATTTGCTTCTTTGTGTCATATATCTTTTATTGATTGTCTATTCTCATGTTTAAATTTGTAAAAATGCTTTATTTTGTTTTTAACCCCATCGTAATTACATATAAAGGTATTTTACATAAAGGATAAGTGTAGGGAGGATTACATACGTTTTCAAAAGAAACGTAAACATGAGAATTACAATTAATTAAAAGATATACATGTGTGTTTGTTCGAGTCAAATGCTTGTATCGAGTCATATTGGATGTTCTGCAGAAGATTTTTCCAGATTCTAAAGATGTAAGTTTTCCAGAATTTTTTCTAGAAAATCGCACCGCTTTTGTCAGATAACTTTGACGACGCCAGATCGCAACTGACGGCGTCAAGAAGGAGTAAAACAACATATTACTTTTTCTCGTTTTACGAAATGTTTATAAATTTTGGAATTTTCGGTCTTAATTTTCCGAAATGCAGAAACATCCATTCCACAAGCATTATATCCTAGTTTAGTAGAGTCTTATATATATTATTACCGCCGATTTTACGCGAAGGTTTCGTTTGTTTTCTTCAAGTGTGCGTGTTTAATTTATCAAGAAGGAGATACATAAGATGAGAAGGAGCTTTTCACGCGTTCTTCTTGAAGATAATATAACCACCACTTTACACGGATCCTACCGAGCTAATCGGGGAGTATTAGTTTCTTTCATTTTAATTACCTTCCATTATCATAACTTTGATACTTTCGGGAACATTGGGGACAATGTTCGGTTTAAGTGTAGGGAGGGAAAATAAACGGAACTTTGAAACTATGCTTATCCTTGATTATTTGCTTTGTCCAATTGCATTTGTGTAATAAACCATGAGAAAATGTAGGTTAGAGTAATTTTGGCACCAAATTTAAAATTTTTCATGACATATAGGAGTGGGCCATTAGTCTTAACAAAAGCGTCTCACGGATAGGAAGTTACATGACTAGCACAAAAATCCTTTACCACCTAAATTCCACCCAAAATGTGAGGATCGCCCTTAGATTAATAGGAATTAAAGCATTCATCTTTAATGCTTAGTGTGTGAACTGGTAGTATAATAGGTTCTAGAACTTGTTTTGTGATGCATCCCGAGATCGCTAGTAAGACTACACTTGTGTAGTTAGGAATAACTAAATGATAAGAGGCATTAGGATAACCCTTGTTTGATACCCGTAATATAATTACTTCTTCCACATCAGTTGATTAATTCCCCCACACCCTTGCTTTGTACTCATTTTTAGTACACGATACCCCTAGTTAACCCCTAAGAGCCTATCCTTTTCGCGGTTCTCGTGATGTTTCGGTTTTCCAGAATATCAATGAAGAGCATTGTTTACACCCCACCCCCAAATGTACACCCAAATCGCCTTAGCCTACCTTGTATGCACTCACTTTTAGTGCATTATTGTTATCACACTAAACCCTTAGTTCAATTATCTAGTTGCTTGCATAAGATGCTAAGTTGAGTCATATCTTTTGTATACAGTTTTGGGACGATTGGGACTCATGGGAAAAGTTAAAATTTATGAAATGACGGAAAGGGAACGTTAAATTCAAATTCCCTTTATTTGCGTAATAATGTACTCCAAGTGTTTTGATCTTTTCGATTCGGGTCAAATTAGTGTTAGAGTAATAAAAACTCAAGTGTAGGGATGTGCCTATAAATCCCTATCATTTTGATGCTACTGTAGAGGATGGTAGAGTAAAAGTGTATGAGAAAAAAAAATCGAAAAAAAATAGAAAAAGGGAAAAAGAAAAAAAAATAGAGTGAAAAAAAAAAGAACATACGGGCTACCATCATGCATCTATCTTTAATTTATGTTTGTTTTTTCAGTTATCTAGAGTTTAGAGTGTCGAGTCTTGGCTTAGCAACGCCATTCTTCGTATGCTTGTAACATAAAGATTTTTGACTTACCACCACTAAATAGCCTATCCCACCAAACCCTTTGTTTCCCTACCGTAAGCCTAACATTACAACCCTTTAAAAGACCTCTTTGATAGTATTTCCTAGGTGCTTACGCCAAAGCGATGGAGGTTTGATCTAGTCTCAAGCCAATGGTAATCTATGTACTAGGACCGGTTAATGAGTGTTTATCTTCCATTTCCAACTTGTTATATTTCATATACACCCGAGAGATGTGAGTACCCAAACACCCCATGTGAGGTGCTAGTATGTAATTTCCGTGCTTGTTATGACTTTCTTGGGCTTATATGTGTTGTGGATTGTTTTAAACCAATGCTTCATGACCCCTAACTTATAAATTAATTGGCTAAAAGCACATTTGCTTGAGGACAAGCAAATACCAAGTGTAGGGATATTTGATAAGGTTTTAGAATGTACCTTTTGAGGGTCTGTTAAGCCCTTATTTGATCACTTTTGTATCCGTTATTACTTAATATCGTTCCTTTTCACTTTTAGGTCTCTTGAAGGCAAATTGCTGGAATGACACTTATTCGACGAAAAGCGCGAATATCTGAAGAAAATGGCCAAAGTCAAGAATCGAGACACTCAAGTCAGCTTGAATTACAAGGGGCGGGTCGGGTTATACATGCGAAGCCGTCGCACCACTTTTGTGACTCGGAGCCAAATTGCTTATTTACAAGTGGCGGTGTTAGGCTTTAAAAGAGTAGGTCGTCGCAACTCGGGCGGCCTAGATTTGATCCAGACGGTGTCGAGATCAAGGGATGGCGTCACAAGCATAAGGTGACATCGTCGCAAGACTAACGTGGCCAAGACGAATCCCTAACGACGGCGACCACCGTCGCACATTAAAGGTGGCGCCGTCGCGAATGTAATCTTATATATAGAATTTGAATTTTTAGTTTTCGATGTGTAGTCTTTTGGAGTAAAACCTAAACCGTACCAAGGCTGTCTTGTATAGTATTTTAGGGTTCTAAACCCTATCTTACACCAAGATAAGTGTTTTACTTCATTAATTCAATTATGTCTTCAATTATTTGTGTGTATGCTTGCATGTTCTCCATGTCCGCTAATTTACTTGTGTGTTTGCTTAGGAATATGAAACTTAACTATTAAATGTTGATTGGTTGTCTCTTATCTTAATTGTTAATGATCTAGTAATGTGATAGGTCATTCGTTGTGTAGTTAATGCTTAATTAATCTTTGTGAACCTTAGACTATAACACCTAGAGTAGTTGTAGGCTAAACCATCCAAAGAGTACCTTAGAGTTAGAGTTTATAAATCCTAGAGATTTTGTAGACGAGACCCTTTGGTAGTTTCAAAGAGTTAGGGATAAACGCATACCCTACGACTTTAGACACACAACGCGATTAAGAATAAGGACGTGACAATTCAACCATCAATAGGAGATAATTAAGGAGTAATAAAACCTAAGTAAACATATCTTTAAATCATCATACGAGCACACAATAATTAGATACCCTCACCTTAGTTAAATAGATAATTAGATAGTAGAAGTAATCGGTAGAAATACCAACCCCCAAATCCAAACCCGAGATTCGTACTTTTCCATTTCCTAAAAACATAAAAGAATAAAAATAATCTTCTCAACCCCAACCTTAGCGTAGTAACTCCTCACTAGCATTCCCATTTCCCTAGAGAATGATATCAATTCCGTGGCTTACCCTAATACTACACTACAACGATTAGGTTCACTGCCTAGGGTGTTGAAAAACTTGCTCGACGAAAAGGAAGTTCCTTTGACCCCGAACGCGCTGTGTAAGCGTATCACGCACTGCACTAAACCTTCTAGCCACTCAATTCCTCTTAAAAGGATTTGTTTCATTCTCACTGGGAACCCTACATAATCTATCAACTTTCTCTTAGAGATTGTTGGTATTGAAGAAGGAGACCCTCTCCCTAGTCTCCGCTTAGGAAAACCAAAATGCACTAATCGAGTCTAGAGCCACGGGATTCATCCAAAGATCTCATAGGAACACATGACTTGACATCGCTTGTTGTTCATCAATAAGGACACAAGTGATATATTCTAGAGTCATACGCAGATCTTAGCAATCTGCCAGAACATTTATGAGAAGTTTCACATCTGTGATCTTCAATGATTGAATGGAAACTCCCACCACTGCCTCGCCTGTGTATTCATGTTTCTCTTGATCAGTCAACCGTTCATAGTCCACCTTTACCACACGAGCAAGTCCGCTATTGCCCTTCTTTTTCAAGTGAATCCTAAGTAACATCAAATTTAGCATGTTAAAATTAACCATTCTTCATGTTTCTCTTTTTCAGAAACTATTAAACCAAATTTATTTCAAAATCAAATTTGGTTTATATAGTTTATCTCGAGCTGAACCACCATAGGATGAACTACAAAGCTTGTTAGAGGTTGTTTATAAATCAAATTTAACCATGATTTGGTTCATATAGTTTATCTATTCGGTTTAAAATTAAGCATTCTTCACGATTTCCTTTTAATGCAGGCATGGTTATAGATAAGCTGATATAAAGAGCTGATTAAATTTGATGAGTGATACGGTTTCGAGATTTAAATCGGCCCGAATCGCCAAAACCATGAGCGTGCGAACTAGTCTCTAAGTTGAACCAGCCATAGGATGAACTACGAAGCTGGTCAAAGGTGGTTTATATATCAATATTAGCCATGATTTGGTTTATGTAGTTTATCTATTTAAAAGGAACTATTTAACCATCAAATTTAATCATCAAATTTAACCATCAAATTTAATCAGCTCTCTACAACCATTCTTCCTGATTTCCTTTAAAGAAAATAAAAAATAATTCACAAACAAAGAAAGACACCCACTCAAAATTGTTAAATTTATTTTCACATCGCTTTCCTCTGTTAATAAACTCGATTTCCATGCTGTTCTCGTTGGAACGGACTTCCATGTTTAGGTTGTTCTCGTTGGAATGGACTTCCATGTTTAGGCTGTTCTCGTTGGACATGACTTCCACGTCGATAAGCAAATCTGTAATCCACAGTTTATAGATTTACTAGCTTAAAGACTCGTGAAATTCATGGGTATTTTAAAGAAAAGCAAAAAGATAGATAATTAGTATGTTACGCAATTACATAATAAGTCGTTAGTAAGAAACACATGAGTATACGCAGTTGAAAATAAAAAAATTCGTACAGATGGTATAGTAACCAAAAAAAATATAAAGTTGCATAATCATATTTTGTAGATTTTTGTGATGATAAAGTTGTACTTGTTGCTGAAAACTAATACATGCTAATTCAATTGTCGACCCTCTTTCATTATTAAAATTTATGGTATTTGTAATCAAAGTCATCATCTCCCAATTAGAAAAATTGTTTTATTGGGGGTGGTGTTATCCTTAAACCTACCCTCGTGTTATTTGCACCTTCCTGAATTGTTAAAAATTATCATTATTTTACTTTGGCATTTTTTTCATTCAACTATTAATTGCACCCCTCTAATTAATACCATAATTGGGAAGAAATACTTTCCCCGATGCCTGTTATTTCTGAAACAAACTGACAGAAAAATATATTTAGTGTATGTTATTCTGACAAAAAAAATTAATAAAAAAATCAAAACAACATTAGGGGAGGTGCAAATGTGAAAAACGGAAGGTACAAATGAGTTTCCCTTTTTTCTTAATAAACGACTTAAGTTTTACAATATTGTTGCACATAATATGCTAAAACATTACTCAATTTTATAATTTCTTTTAAGTTGTACATGCAAGAATATACACTTCTTCAACATGGAACTTTAATTTATATAACTCATTGATACATACCCATTTCAATCGTTCTTTTTTTACAAACATTCTTCTGATTTAGCTACAAAAAGAGAAAACCAACATGCTCACAACATTATAATCTGTTTTAGTCACTATAAGCCTTTTATATAGTAAATGTCGTACATAACGCTATGTTCTCGATTTTATTGGTGGAGAGAAAGGGAAAGATTTTTTGGAGATGAGAGGAAAGTAAAGAATAGTAAATTACACCAAAATTACTCTCATAATCTTCTTGTCAAATTAGGATCAAATGGAGTAACGATGACTTTAAAGTATTTTTTGCTTACATTCTCCTTCTTTTCTTTTTAACTCAGTAATACAAGATTAAAATCAATTTTTTTTCCTCTCCTCTTCTTTTCTCTCTTTTTTCCCTTCTTCATTTCTCTTCTTTCCATATAAAGTCATTTATTTCAACTACAAAGACCATGTGATAAGAATTTAAAAGGTACACTTTTGAGGGGTCATTTAAGCTCTTAATTTATCACTTTTGTATCCGTTATTGCTTTATTTCGTTCCTTTTTACTTTTTAGGTCTCTTGAAGGCAAATTGCTGGAATGACACTTATTCGGACGAAAAGGCGCGAATATATGAAGAAAATGGCCATAGTCAAGAATCGAGACACTCAAGCTGCTGGAACTGAAGGGAACGGCGTCACTGCTTAAATGCGACGCCGTCGCGACACATCTTGAGACGACTCAGAAGCCAAATTGCTAATTTACAAGTGACGGCATAAGGTTTAAAAGAGTAGAGCGTCACAACTCAGACGGCCTAGATTTGGATCCCGACGGCGTCACGAGCATAAGGTGACGCCGTCGCAGAGTTGACGTGGCCAAGACGAAAACCTAATGGCGACGACCCGACGGCGTCATAATTAAAGAGTGACGCCGTCGCAGATTGTAACACTATATATAGAATTCGAATTTTCAGTTTTTACGGAGGTAGTTGCGTGGAGTAAAAACCGAAACCGAACCAAGGTTGTCTTGGGCAGTATCTTAGGGTTCCATACCCTATTTTACAACAAGATAAGTGATTTAATTCATTAATTCAATTATGTCTTCAATTGTTTGTGTTTATGCTTGCATGTTCTCCATGTCTGGCTAATTTACTTGTGTGTTTGCTTAGATCTATGAAACCTAGGTATTGAATAGTGATTGGTTGTCTCTTATCTTAATTGTGATTGACCTAGTATTGCGATAGGTCATTCGTTGTGTTTTTAATGCTTGATTGATCTTTGTTGAACATTAGTTTATAATTACTAGTGGAATTGTAGGCTAAACATCCAAAGATAACCTTAGTGTTAAGTTTATGAATCCTAGAGATTTCGTAGTCATTAACCTTAGGTAGCTTCAAAGAGTTAGGGAGAAACGCATACCCTAAAACCTTAGGAAACACAACGCGTTAAGAATAAGGACGTGACAATTCAACCATCAATAGGAGATAACTAGGGAATAATAGCATATAAGTAAACACATTTTTAACTATCATACGAGCACACAATAATAGACATAGACTACACTCACCTTAGGTTAGACAATTAGATAAGTAGAGTAATCGGTAGGAATACCAAACCCCTAAATCCAATACCCCGAGATTCGTACCTTTCTATTTTTCTAAAAAATATAAAAAAAAGGTAAAAAACATAATCTTCCTCAACCCCAACCTTAGCGTAGTAAATTCACACTAGGATTCCTATTCCCCTAGAGAACGATATCAATTCCCGAGGCTTACCCTAATACTACACTACAACGATTAGGTTCACTACCTAGGGTGTTGAAAAACTTGCTCGACGAAAAGGAAGTTCCTTTGACCCCGAACGTGCGTTGTACGCGTATCAAGTTTTTGGCGCCGCGGCCGAGGAATAGAATAGCTAGTTAGGAATCCACCTCGTTTAGGTTTCCTTGCTTGATTCCTATCAAGTAAGATTTTTTCTTATTTTTAGCTCCCTCATAGTCTATCCCCCTTCTTTGTGACCTTTGTTCGTACCCTCATCACTTTTCATTATGGAAGGTGATAGCTCATCATGCAACAACCCACCACCAAATAAATCAGTTTCACTTAAAACCCAACCCAATAACCAACACAACCGCCAAAGCCGTTATGTAAGTAGAAACAATGACCTTCAAGATTTGCAAAAGGTATTTGACAGTACAATTAGGGATGCTGTTGAGAAAGTGGTTAGCGCCTATGTTGTTGGCTCTATGATCAGCAGTAATTCGGATAATAGTTTTGTCAATAATAATGTGAATGAGGAGGATAGTGCTTACTTAAATCTTTACCCCACTAAGGAAGAGGTTGCTTACCATCAATACATAATAGACAATCCCCGATCACCCATCATTAGGATATGTCCAAAGATTAGGAGAGGAAATCCTTGGAACCTAAAAATCCCTTGTATGATTGGATATAGGAATGTCGAGCATGCTTACATAGATACGGAATCTCCTATTAATGTGATGTCATCAGCTGTTTACAATGACATTATGAATGAGCGACTTAAGATTAGGAGAGATCCTAAGTATCCGTGTGGGGTTTGCAACTTTGTGGGAAGAGTCAAAGATGTACACGTCTTTATTGGAAATTTCACCTACTTAGTTGATTTTGTGGTCCTAGAAGACATCGGATGTGTCATTGACTATAGCTTATCCCAAGTAGTGCTAAGAAAACCGTTTGTTGAAAATTCTAAAATGAGCGATAACAAGTATGAAAGAACGGTCAGGTTTAAGGAAGGAGACGATGAGATCACTTATAGGATGTCTTGGAAGACGAATGGATATGGCCCTTTATCCCTTTTTGAACGAGACAACATTAGAGCTTTTGAGGAAAAAAGCGAAGACGATGTTGAAAAAGGTTTGAACTTCATGTGGGAGAAAATGAGACTTTATTATAAGGATTGTTTGACCCTAGGGCCTAGGTATAGAGTGAATGAAAATTTTGTCAATATGATAGAATTTTCATTGAGAATGAAAAACGAGACTACGTAGGGACACGACTTCGAGTATAAATAAAGAAAAGCGCTTCGTGGGAGGCAACCCATGCTTAATTGTTTGCTTGTTTGTGTGTCGTATATCTTTTTATTGATTGTTTATGACTTTATTCTCATGTTTGAATTTGTAAAAATGCTTTATTTTGCCTTTAATCTCGTCTTAATTACATATAAAGGTATTTTACAAAAGGGATAAGTGTAGGGAGGATTACACACGTTTTCAAAAAGAACGTGAACATGAGAATTGCGATTATTTAAAAGATATACATGTGTGTTTGTTCGAGTAAAATGCTTGTATCGAGTCATAATGGATGTTTTGCGGAAATTTTTCCAGTTTTTAAAGATAACAATTTTCCGAATTTTTCCGAAAAATCGCACCGAGTTTCATCATGATAACTGACGGCGTTAGGTCGCAACCGACGACGCCAGAGGAGTAGAAACGACTTACTACATTTTCTCGTTTTCGAGCTACTTATAAATTTTTGGAATTTTCCGGTCTTAATTTTCCGGAAAATCAGAAACATCCATTCCACAAGCATTATATCCTAGTTTAGTAGAGTCTTATATATATTGTTACCGCCAATTTTACGCGAAGGTTTCGTTTGTTTTCTTCACGTGTGCAGGTTTTATTTATCAAGAAGAAGAAACATAAGATTGGAAGGAGTTTTTCACGCATACATTCTTCTTGAAGAAAGATTTAACCACTACTTCACACGGATCCTACCGAGCTAATTAGGGGAGTACTAGTTTCTTTCGTTTTTAATTACCTTCCATTATCATAACTTTGATACTTTCGGGAACATTGGGGATAATGTTCGGTTTAAGTGTAGGGAGGAAAATAAAGCGGAACTTTGAAACTATGCTTATCCTTGACTATTTGCTTTGTCCAACTTCATTTGTGTAATAAACCATGAGAACTATCGGTTAGGGTAATTTTGGCACCAAATTTAAAATTTTTCATAACATGTAGGAGTGGGCCATTAGTCTTAATGAAGCGTCTCATGGATAGAAAGTTATATGACTAGCACAAAAACGCTTTACCACTTAAATTCCACCCAAAATGTGAGGATCGCCCTTAGATTTGTAGGAATTAAAGCATTCGTCTTTGATGCTTAGAGTATGAACCGGTAGTATAATAGATTCTAGAACTTATTTTGTGATGCATTCCGAGATCGCTAGTGAGACTACACTTGTGTAGTTAGGAATAACTAAATGATAAGAGGCATTAGGATAACCCATGTTTGATACCCGTCTTCCACATCGGTTGAGTAATTCCCCAACACCCTTGCGTTGTACTCATTTTTAGTACACGATACCCCTAGTTAACCCCTCAGAGCCTATCCTTTTCGCAGTTCTCGTGATGTTTCGGTTTTCCGGAATATCAATGAAGAGCATTGTTTACAATCCACCCCCAAATGTACACCCAAATCGCCTTAGCCTACCTTGTACGCACTCACTTTTAGTGCATTATTGTTGTCACACTAAACCCTTAGTTCAATTATCTAGTTGCTTGCATAAGTTGCTATCGAGTCATATCCTTTGTACATAGTTTTGGGACGATTGGGACTCATGGGAAAAGTTAAAATTTATGAAATGACGGGAAGGAACGTTAAATTCAAATTCCCTTCATTTGCGTAATAATGTACTCCAAGTGTTTTGATCTTTTCAATTCGGGTCAAATTAGTGTTAGAGTAATAAAAACTCAAGTGTAGGGATGTGCCTATAAATCCCTATTATTTTGATGTTATCGTAGAGGATGGTAGAGTAAAAGTGTATGAAAAAAATCGAAAAAAAGTGATTCAAAAAAAAAAAAAAAAAAAAAAAAAAAAAACGCCTACCATCCAACATCTATCTTTAAATTTATGTTTGTTTGTTTCAGTTATCTAGAGTTTAGAGTGTCGAGTCTTGGCTTAGCAACGCCATTCTTCTCATGCTTGTAACATAAAGATTTTTGACTTGCCACCACTTAATCGCCTATCCCACAAAACCCTTTGTTTCCCTACCGTAAGCCTAACGTTACAACCCTTTAGAAGACCTACTGGGTAGTTTTTCCTAGGTTCTTACGCCAAAGCGATGAAAGTTTGATCTAGTCTCAAGGTTATGGTAATCTATATACTAGGACCGGTTAATGAGTGTTTATCTTCCATTTCCAACTTGTTATATTTCATATACACCCGAGAGATGAGAGTATCCAAACACTCCATGTGAGGTGCAAGTATGTAATTTCCGTGCTTGTTATGAATTTTGCGGGGCTTATATGTCTTGTGAATTGTTCAAAACTAACGCTTCATGACCCCTAACTTATAAATTAATTGGCTAAAAGCACATTTTCTTGAGGACAAGCAAATACCAAGTGTAGGGATTTTTGATAAGGATTTAAAAGGTACACTTTTGAGGGGTCATTTAAGCCCTTAATTGATCACTTTTGTATCCGTTATTACTTAATTCCGTTCCTTTTTACTTTTTAGGTCTCTTGAAGGCAAATTGCTGGAGTGACACTTATTCGGACGAAAAGGCGCGAATATATGAAGGAAATGGCCATAGTCAAGAATCGAGACACTCAAGCTGCTGGAACTGAAGGGGACGGCGTCACTGCTTAAATTCGACGTTGTCGCGACACATCTTGAGACGACTCAGTAGCCAAATTGTTAATTTACAAGTGACGGCATCAGGTTTAAAAGAGTAGGGCGTCACGACTCAGACGGCCTAGATTTGAATCCCGACGGCGTCAGAGGTTGAAGCCGACGGCGTCACGAGCATAAGGTGACGCCGTCCCAGAGTTGACGTGGCCAAGACGAAAATCTAATGGTGGCGACCCGACGGCGTCACAATTAAAGAGTGACGCCGTCGCAGATTGTAACACTATATATAGAATTCGAATTTTCAGTTTTTAGGGAGGTAGTGGTGTGGAGTAAAAACCTAAACCGAACCAAGGTTGTCTTGGGCAGTATCTTAGGGTTCCATACCCTATTTTACAACAAGATAAGTGATTTACTTCATTAATTTAATTATGTCGTCAATTGTTTGTGTGTATGCTTGCATATTCACCATGTCCGGCTAATTTACTTGTGTGTTTGCTTAGATTGAATATTGATTGGTTGTCTTTTATCTTAATTGTGATTGACCTAGTATTGCGATATGTCATTCGTTGTGTTTTTAATGCTTGATTAATCTTTGTTGAACATTAGTTTATAATTACTAGTGGAATTGTAGGCTAAACATCCAAAGATAACCTTAGTGTTAAGTTTATGAATCCTAGAGATTTCGTAGTCATTAACCTTAGGTAGCTTCAAAGAGTTAGGGAGAAACGCATACCCTAAAACCTTAGGAAACACAACGCGTTAAGAATAAGGACGTGACAATTCAACCATCAATAGGAGATAACTAGGGAGTAATAGCATCTAAGTAAACATATTTTTAACTATCATACGAGTACACAACAATAGACATAGACTACACTCACCTTAGGTTAGACAATTAGATAAGTAGAGTAATCGGTAGGAATACCAAACCCCCAGATCCAATAACCTGAGATTCGAACCTTTCTATTTTCTAAAAAATATAAAAAAAGATAAAAAAAAAATAATCTTCCTCAACCCCAACCTTAGCGTAGTAAATTCTCACTAGCATTCCTATTCCCCTAGAGAACGATATCAACTCCCGAGGCTAACCCTAATACTACACTACAACGATTAGGTTCACTGCCTAGGATGCTGAAAAACTTGCTCGACGAAAAGGAAGTTCCTTTGACCCCGAACGCGCGTTGTATGCGTATCACCATGATCAAAGACCCCTAAAATCAACCCGTGAATTAGTGCAGAACCAAAAACACCTACAAAGACCATGATCAAAGATCCCTAAAATCAAGTAACTGTAATGAAACTTTATTGGGTAAATTAATTAAGTAAAGGTCTACTCGATCATGATTAGTATATACTTTGTTTAGTTGCAAAATTGAATGAAAGTCGGTACAAGAAATAACGATCATGCACTCATGCACTAACAATTAACGTGTTAAAAGCCATTTACAATTGTCAATCTGCTGAGTATATCTCAATAATTCTTCTGAGTGTAATTCTAAAAGAGATACTTGAAATATATCATATCATATCTTTTTGTTTACATACAAATTGTAATGAAAGCCTCACATAAGTTTTTTGCAACTTTTCTTCGTAACAATAACAAAATGGTAGTTACATAAACCTCTAAATAGAAAAGCATTTGTGCAAATACCAAAACACTATCTTCGTAACAATTACAAAATGGCAGTTGTATAAACATCAAAATGCAAAGTATTTGGGCGAATACCGAAAGAGTAGATTTTTGTGCGTTAAAAAATGATCAACAAATAATATGCGATACTCATATGAACCTTTTAATTTAGTGGCAGACATATGTTGTTTCGCCAAAATTTAACTATAGAGTTTCTCGCAATATAGTACATGATACATGATAAATTACTTTAGTTAATAGCAAATGTACAGAACATGTTGTAATTGTTTTCCATTAGCAATCATCCTTCAATGAATCATCACAAGCCTTAAATACAAAGAAAATATATTTAATAGGAACTAAAATCAGTTAATAACATTGATAACAAATAAAAAGCTTCATGTTTGATGAATTGCTAAAATTTAATAAAATGATTTTCAAAGTATCAGTAATCCACCTAACCAAAATCCATGGCCAAACAGATGAGTGGCTGCAAAGAGCATTCATACGAAAAATACATCATAAATCTATATGAAAACAAAAATAGTTAAAAGAACTATATGGTGACATTTTTTCATTATAATACGCCTGATTTAAATTTCGATGAAATACCTTTAGAACTGTGGCATTCGATCATTTTCTAGGAATTCTTTTGGGAACATTTCATAAACTGAAAGTAACTAAAGAACATGAACCCAAACAATAGCACAACTTATTTGGTTTTATAGCTCATTTTTTTAAAGCAACCAACACATTAAAAAATTGATTTCAAACACCAAAAAATGATATTACCTTGACACGGTGTGTTGTTCTTGGCATGGTGGGAACGTCCATGGAAAAAGTTATTACGATAGATTGACAACATTTTTTTTTTTTTTTTGAGATTTCAAGATTGCATGCAAATCGTATAAAAGATAGAGGATAAAAAATTATACACAAAATAAGTGTATCAAAGCAGATTTAATAACAAAGTACTATATATTTTCAACATTTAATACGTCCCAAAATTTTAATTCATTTAAGGTAACCATATGGATAGGAAAAAATGTGTATCAAATAATAAAAGTACAATTTTTAACTTATATAAAGTATGATTTGAGAAAGGAAAATCTGTTGGTAAAGTACAATTTTCAACTCATATAACGTATGATTTTTTGAGAAAGGAAAATATGTTGGTAAACTACAATTTTTAACTCATATGTAACGTATGATTTTAAAAAAAAGGAAAATCTGTTGATATTCGTCATTTAGGATAGGCAAATACCTATAGGTATCCATTTTGCGAACAATTCGGGATGTGAGTGATGTAGAAAATAATGTTTGTCGTTCGAAAACAAAGAAAAAACCTAATCAAGACATAGAATATGCAAAATGGAGACAAATTCATAGCAAAAATCACGTAGCAAACTTCAATAAAATCATTACCTCATGATCTGACATGGATAATAATGATGATTTGGTGAACTGCCGTGGTTGCCTTAAAAAATCAAACCGATTGAAAATCATGTATTATGTTGTTCTAATAAACTTTGTTATAAGCCTTTCATGCCCCATCGTAACCTCTAAACATAATGTAGTATTGTGGTAACACAAGTTGTTTCACTACTAAAAGTAAAACCAATAAAAAATCAAACCGATTGAAAATCATGTATTATGTTGTTCTAATAAACTTTGTTATAAGCCTTTCATGCCCCATCGTAACCTCTAAACATAATGTGGTATTGTGGTAACACAAGTTGTTTCACTGCTAAAATGAGAAAGGTGAGAAGAAAACACAACCACACATTTCATATGCACCTACAAAAATAGATGTATTCTCCTTAAAATTCCCTATATTTGAAATGTGTCTTATTTAAAATGTGTGGCTGAAAATCATTCTTATTTTTCTTATTTTAGTTTTTTTTCATTGAATCCCTCATCATAAATATGTGAAAAATGAAAGAATGCACTACAAATAGGTAATTTCCAAATAATTAAATAGGCAAAAACACATCGAAGAATATTGAAACGCAACTGAATGCTCAATTGCTTAGAAAATATGCAAATGCTTTAATACTGCAAACAATGATAAAGTTTCAACCAATGAATTTACATAAGTATGAGGGTGAAAGCTAAAGGTACGCAACGTACTTTTTCAAAATTACACATCTACGTAATATATTTTGTTAAGGGTCAAAGCTAGCTAACATACTTTCAAATTTTGTTCGATCTAGCTAATATGACCTGTTGGTAGTAGGTTATCAGGTCACCTTGTCGAAAAATTTGCGCAGTTAGTCCTCTAGGACTAACGACCGTTAGCTAGATGATAACGACTGTTAAAAAAAAAAAAAAAAAAAAAAAAAACTTTTAATTTTTTTAAAAAAACGTAAATTTAAAAAAAAAAAAAAAATAAAAATTTATAAAAAATTTTTATTTTTTAAATTTTTTAAAAAATGTAATTTTTTTTTTAAAAAAAACGTAAAATTTTACGTAAAAATTTTTAAAAAAAAACGTAAAATTTTAAAAAAAAAAAACGAAATTATTTTTAAAAAAACATAAAATTTTTTTAATTTTAAAAAAAAAAATTAAACGAAGATTTTTTCTAAAAAAACGTAAAATTTTTTAATTTTTTTAAATTTAAAAAAACGTAAAATTTTTGAAAAAAAAGTAAAATTTTTTAAAAGTTTTTTTTTTTTTTTTTTTTTTTTTAACGGTCGTTATCATCTAGTTAACGGTCGTTAGTCCTAGAGGACTAATCTGCGCAAATTTTTCGCCAAGGTGACCTGTAACCTAATACCAACAGTCATATTAGCTAGATCGAAAAAATTTGAAAGTATGTTAGCTACCTTTGACCCTTAACAAAATATATTACGTAGATGTGTAATTCTGAAAAAGTACGTTGCGTACCTTTATTTGTATTAACAGATTTGAACATTTATGACATACACTATGACATACACACGATTAAAAATTAATATGTGAAAGAAAACAATTACTACGGAGTAAATGATAATAAATTATGAATATACCTTCTTGTCCGAAATAGTCATCTCAATATTGAGGAAATCAAGTTTCTCGTACATAAGGTGTCTCATTTTCAACAACGTACAATTATCACTTGAAGGATAACATTATCTTTCAATACACTTGAATCATCACGGAGACGAAAACAGATTTGCTATAGTCTCAACAGAGATGAAGAAATATATGAAGAAGAATGGGCTACGAATGAGAAAGTCAAAAGGGTTTATAAAGCAAGATATGTAATTTTGAACATAATTGGCTTATAATAATGGTAATACTCGCATTACTAAAACAAAGACACAACAATGCTTGAAAAAAATACGGGATAACTTTAAAAAATTAAAGTCATGCGTTTAACTTATTAAAATCTTTATCAAATGCACAATCAAACTATATTGTACATCAAATTGTTTTAAATGACACTCCTTTTTTTATAAGAATAAAAGTTATTTTAGTAAAATATTTCAAATAATGCAACACAAAAAATTCTATTGGTTGATTAAATCTGTAACAAATCTATTTCAAATAAAGTAACCAAAATTCATTGCCAAATGATTAATTAAAAAATAATTATTTTATATCTTTTCATTGTGTTATAAAAGGCGAATATTTTTTGGAAGATAAAGTTATAAAAACAAATATGACAAGACTTGTGTCTTGTTAAAAGAGGTAACCGAGTAATTAAAAGACACGAGTATCTAAGAATGTAACACGGTTTCTTTCCCTTGTTGGCGACATTAATATGAGGAAATATCCTCAAGAACACCTTGAAGCACCACAAGAAAGAAGTAGGAAAATAGTTACATACAACTTTGTCAACTTATGAGAAACCGAGGGACTGGAAGTGAATCTAAGTTGACATGGAGTCAACCCACTTGTCTTTACTCTTTTTAACTGCATATATTTCATTTTTAATTGCCTTCATTCACGTACCAAATCTCCCATAGAATTCCATATATCCATCGTAAAATTGTAAGTCATTCTATCTAAAATTGCTTTTCTTATTGTTTGCTCATCTTATAACTCATTGTTCTATGTCTGTATGCTAACTATACTTCATTTCTAAACATGAAACGTATTATTTGATCTAATGACTCATAACGTACTAAACAACTTATTAGCAAAACTATTTGTTCAGTAGTAGTTGGCTAAAAGAGTGATTTCCCTTTAGTGGTTATGAGTATGTTTATTTGGTTTTGGTCATTTGATCGTTGGATGGTCATATTTTTAATTTCTAGGACCACTGAAGTTAGAATCGTTGTAGTTTTAGATTTGTGTGGTCCGAATTATTGTTCTCGTCATTTGGCTGAAGTTATGTTGTACTCCTACCCTAGGAATAAAAATAAAAAACCGGAAATTCTGATTTGATAACCCAATTTATTCAATTCCCAACTTTGCTAGTTTTTTAAATTTAATATTATAGGCTTCTTTATATCAAAGTGAGTAAGGTGTCTGTTATGTGTTGTAAGGCGGTGTAATGGTCGCCCGACCATCACATGCACCCCACAACGCTATATCACCTTTTTAACACTCCACCTTTAAAGGCTAACCAATCACATAAAAATATCTCATTTTATACAAACTTACTTCACAATATACCACACACACCTACAAACAAAAAAAAAATTCGTTAGGTGGTCTCAACCACCCAACCAACACAAACAAGTGGACTCCGCTCGCCAAGGTGGAGGGCCGTCATGGTCTTGGTGTGATAGTCTTAAGGAAGTAAAGAGCATCTTTTTGTGATAACGAAACTTTGTGCTTTTAAGTAAGATTAGCTTTTTTTCTCTCTCTTTGTATCACTTAAAACAAAATAAATGAATTCTTAAGGGTGCGTTTGGTATCCCACTATGGGAATGAGACTATGACTATGAAAGTGATTAAAGGTGTTTGTTTAAGATGAGGGGCCCACCACTATGGTAATGAATGATAGATGTAATCAATACTTCATATACATCAAGTGAGCTAGGTATGCAACTTTCATAGGTGAGAGACCCACCACTACTATCAAACTCATACTCATTATCATTCATGGCAGCATACCAAACGCACCCGAGTTTTTGTTGCATGTTTTCAAACTAATTCCCTTCTTTTATATGCACATTTATTCTTTATTTCTATTATTTTAAAAACTGAATATAAAAGTTGTTTGGAGTTGCACATTTAATTTGGGAAATTTGCATTTCTATGACCTAAGACGTCATTTATTTCTAATATGATACACATTTGTGGCATATTGCTAAACCTAATCCTTAAAATTTTGAATTGGCGAAATCTTTGGTCATACAAATACAAATTTCCCTTCAATTTAATTATAAACTTTGACTGATTCTAATATAGTCTTGCTAGTTTATTATTTGTAGAATTATAATATAGGCTTCCCACTAACTTCTTGTAAATCTTTTGCGTTTCTAATAAAGTGATGTTTTATAAATAAAAAAAATAATAAAAAAAATAATAATAATAATAATAATCAAATGCTCATCACGATAATGTAATTTTTGTAGGTTAATGATTCAAGGTTTTTGAGATATGTAATTTTTATGGCTAAAAGTGAGTTTTAAAAAGATGACGATGGAAGGGGTGAAAGTTAATTTTTGTAGGTTAACGGTTTACGGTTTTTGAGATATGTAATTTTTATGGCTAAAAGTGAGTTTTAAAAAGATGACGACCGAATGGGTGAAAGTTAATGTTTTTTAATGTTTGATTTGGTCTTTTGATCAAATGTTTTACATAGTTAAGATGACTCCCTCAAAATATGTCTTTACCAATGCGAATTGGATTAGTACAATTTAACCAAAACGACATTCATATATTTTTGGGATTTGTGCTAAAAGTTTAATAATAATAAAAAATAAAATCAAAAAATTGTCGCTTAAAAAGGTATAGTCCTTGAAAAAGAATATTATTTTTGGTGAAGATATCTATAAAAAAGTATGACCCTTGAATTATTCAATTTGATAAAGTATGTGTTTTCCACAAAGTATTGTTGAAATTTGACATTGTAGCTTAATCCAATAGATTGCATATTGTCTAAAACTGAAGGGCCAGAAATGCAAATAAATTGACTTTGGAGTCAACCCCAGTTGCCTTTACTCTTTGTAACTACATTTCATCTTCCATTTGATTGCAGTCATTCACTCTCAAATACGTTCATCCACTCGTTAACTGTAAGCTTTCTTCTTATACTCTAATTATTACTCATTTTATAACATTTCAATACAAGATTCAATTGATCTAATTTGATATTTACTTTTTATCTATTTTGTCACTTTGTTTTTGTTCATATAATTATAACTTGTTGTTCTATGTTTGTACCCAACTATAAATAAAGCATTAGAAGTGAAAATAGAATTAAGTATCACTTATATTATGGTGGTGTTTGATAACAGCTTAATGTGTCTTAATTGAAAAACAGGTAAGTTAATTAAGTCATTAAGTCATCAAATGGATGTTTGTTTAGTGCTTAAAATTAACATGTGACTTTCTAGAAAAAGTCAGGGAGATGAGGTCTATAAATTAAGTCATCCCTTTATCTTAATTTTACATATTTATCCTCCCACTTTAACTTTATTTCAAATAAAAGGTATAACAAGAATTTTTTAATTCGATAACTTTATTAAGCACACAAAACAAACAACCATTTATTCATTTACAAACAGACAACATATTTCTAGACAAACACTTTAATTTAACCGGACTTAATAAAAAAAACTAAACAAACAGGCCCTTAACTTTGTCTAGTGGGCCGAATGTTAAATTCTTCACTGTGTTCGGGTAATTATTAAGGCATAGGATGTAGAGTATCACAAATATGTACTAACATTGTCCAATTTTTTACATAGTATGAAGAATAAAAAAAATAATCTTATTAGTTTTTGATATTTTGATGAAATGCCTTTTGTACTTCAACTTGATTTTCATAACTTCAAAATCACTATCTTTGTTATTCATAATGCCTACTCTTTCTGAATTTCTTTACTTGTGAACGCAGCTCGGTCTCATTATTGATAATGGCTACTACGTACATTCCTCATCGGTGGAAATATGATGTCTTCGTAAGTTTTAGAGGTGAAGATATCCGCAAAAGCTTCATGGATCATTTGTTCAATGATTTCAAGCAAAAAGGAATCCATGCCTTTAGAGACGATTATTGATAATGGCTACTACGTCCATTCCTCATGGTGGAAATAAATTCCTGTCTTTTATTTATATAAATAGCTTTCATGTAGGAGACGCCCACCAGGGGTTTGATGAAATGCACGAGTAGAAATCATTTAGTATTGCCATTAGCTATAACTCTACAATCTGTTTGTAGATTTTTTTGGATTTTAAGACAGGTCTAGAATAGATTATTGTGTTTTGAAGTGGCGATATGAACAGTAAGTTAATAAACCTTGCTGCAGTTTATATCTTCGGTATCATGTTAAAACATGCATATCTTTGCTGAAAACGCTCTTCTTTGATAACTACCTTCTGCATCTGTTCCTGGTTGCACTAATAGCTTAACTGCTTAAGATCAGTTCCTTGAGTTAGCTGCCTGGACATGTTACATGTGTTTCAACCCATTTACATACGGGTCAGATTTCAACCTGTTTCCCGGATATACATCTTTTCACATGATTACACATTCAAAAGAGGCACATAAGCGATATTGACTTTGGTTCAAAAGATTACTCATCGCCAGTATTAACCACCGCTTATGTTCCAAGATTGCCTTTCCCTTATCCTTGGTCTACACCTTCTTTGTACATGGGACAAACACCCAAACACATATACACCCAGGTTCTTACCTTCTGTATCACTTCACCTGCAAACTTCCCCTTCACTTCATTCAGCGAATGAACTTGTAAGTTATCTACCTTTAAATAAGACATGTGAATGAACTTCTAGGTCTTTAATAAGTTTGTAAGTTTTCTAGGTCGTTTCTGCAATTGATTCTACTTGTGTTATAAAAGCAAATATGAGCGAAAGCCATTAAGGCGGGAAAATTTGTTATTTCTCATTAAGTTCAAATGAGCGTACAAAGTCTTATTTACAGACTTTCACGAGTCAAACTAACAAAGTCGACTAACCTACTAACTATAAGACTAACACTATACTGAATTGAGCTAGTACAAATACAATTAAGATCTAAGACATCACAATCATATATTAGATAAAGTCACAGAACAATATGATCTTATGATGAAGCTTGAACTTGGATGGTCTTGTTGACTTGTTCTGCTGTGAGATGTGAACTTGATGAGTTGCAGCTGAGCGGGTGATATGTTCTCTTTTAAACCTGTTCTGTACTATTTGATCAGTTAGTTACCTTGTAACAACCTTTTACGTACTGACCCATTTTTTTGCACTAACAACTTCAAGAACTTGGTTCTTTAGATGAAAATAGGAAACAATCTGCAGTGGACTCTCAAAACATTTATACCTTATGCACAATTTTGTGTTTACACTGGCGAACTGTTCCAGATTATGGGAAGATTAAAATACATTCCAAGTTGAGATACCTATACTGACGAAACTATTATTTGTATCTGTTTGATCTCCACTTATTTATTAACACATATATAGTTAAGATTAAAGTACCAAGTTACAAACTTTAACTTGTGTACCAACTGCTAGATAAACATACTTCATACTAACTTTCTCGCCAATGTCATGCTACTAGCTATATATATTCACAAAATTTTGATGCTAAAGTAACTGTTGCAAAAGAAAACATGTAATTGAAACTAACAAAATTGTTACCAAACCAAGACACACGCAACATACTAAGTTTAGTGAGAGCATCCAACACAATCTGCGCCTGCTCCTTGACGACCTCCAACCTTAATTTATTTGAACTTTAAGATCATTTCTGTTCTTTTTCAAACAAAATTGTTACCAAACCAGGAGGTTCAAATTATCTTTTATGATGTTAAACCTGATGTGGTGAGGAAACAAACTGATAGCTATGCTGAAGCTTTTGCCAAACATCAAGTTTATAATACAACAGAGGTGGATAAATGGAAGGATGCTTTATTCATGGCGGCTAACTTATCTGGATGGGATCTCGAGGACATGACAAATGGGTAAATTTCTTGTTTTTGTGTAATTAGTTTTGTAGCTCTACTAAAGCTTAACACTATGTAGTTTCTCTTACATATTGTGTCTTTGTTGTTAACAGGTATGAGTACAAGTTCATCGATTGCATCTCCAAAGACATCCTCATAAAGTTATGTGACGGACCCTTGCATGTTGGTGAAAACCTTGTTGGCTTAGATTTCCATTTCGACAAATTAGACTGGTCACGCTTTGTTGGCTCACATAAGGTTAATATGCTTGGTATTTGTGGTATAAGTGGAATAGGAAAGACGACCCTTGCCAAAGCTATATATAACTTGATGTATGTCCACTTTGAAGGAAGTTGCTTTTGTGAAGATGTCAAAGAAGTCACAACACAACGAGGTCTAATTCAAGTCCAACTCCATATGATTGGAAAGATCATGAAAATAGAAGATTTGAAGATATCAAGTGTTGGTGAAGGAATTATGGTTATAAAGAAGATGGTGTCATCAAAGCCGATCCTGCTTGTTTTGGATAATGTGGATGATCATGAGCAATTAGAAGCACTGGCAAGTTCACCTGATTGGTTTTTCCCTGGAAGTCTTGTTATCTTCACTAGTAAATACAAACAATTGCTAAGGTCTCATAAAGTAAATGAACTTTATGAAATGGAGACTTTAAATGATTATAAAGCTCTTGAGCTCTTTAGTCTATATGCATTTGGTAAAAGGCATCCAACAGAAGATTTTGAAGAATTTGCTTCCCAATTTGTGAAATATTTGCAAGGTCACCCTTTGGCTCTCAAAGTTTTTGGTCGACTATTGTATGATAAGTCTGTGCATGTTTGGAAAAGCGAGTTGGATAGACTCCAAACATATCCTAATTCAGAGATAGTACAAAAACTTCGACCAAGTTTTGATAGTTTGGCATCTGATCAGAAAAGAATGTTTCTTGACATTGCATGTGCCTTCATCGGGGAAAAAAAAGATTTTGCTGCAAGTGTACTAGACAGTTGTCATTGTTCTGCAAACGCTATTACTGAAGTTCTAGCTGATAAGTTCCTGATAACATTATCTGAAGATTGTCTTCAAATGCATGAATTGATTAAAAGCATGTCAAGGGAAATTATACGTGAAGAATTGAGGCACAATCATAGAAGATTGTGGATTTCATCAGAGGATTACAATGTACTGAATGTAAACAAGGTATGACTATAAGCAATTGCGTTTATTGATTTTTTTTTTTCTTTTTTTTAATAAAAAGTAGTACAATCTGATGATCGTTTATTTGTATCTAGGTAACAGAAGAAGTTGAAGTTCTAGTCCTTTTGCTAAAGAAAAACTGTCAAAATATTCCCATAGATGGACAAGCCCTTACACGTATGAAAAACTTGCGGATACTGAAAATTTGCTTTCCGGAAGTCGAAGGACATTGGCAACAATTTACAGTAAACATTTCTGGAAGACTGGATTTGTTGTCCAATAAATTAAGGTTGCTTCATTGGCATGGATTGCCTATAAAGTTCTTACCTTCAGATTTTTATCCGGAAAACATTGTTACCATCGACCTGTCGTACAGCCACATAAAACATCTTTGGACAACACCTAAGGTCTACTATAATTGCTTTGTAGCATGTTATATTTCCTGTTTATACCTAATGTATCTAAAATTTGTCCTTTTTGTTTTTGTTGTTAGTGTTTTATGAGGTTGAAATTCATGAAGCTAAGGTATTGTTGTTACCTAACAAGTACCCCCGATTTCTCAAAGATCGCAAATCTCGAAGAGCTAAATCTTGAAGGCTGTGAGAACTTGGTTAAAGTTCACCCCTCTATTGGAATGCTTAAAAAGCTTGTTGTCTTAAATATGAGAAACTGCAAACGCCTTAAGAGTTTCCCTTCCGAACTGGAAATGGCTTCTCTTCAAATTCTGATTCTCTCGGGTTGCTTAAAAATAGAAAAACTTCCTAAAGACTTAGGCAGGATCAAAAGCTTAATGGAGCTTGATATTGATCGAACTTCCATTACAGAACTTCCTTTGTTTGATTCGTGGGTCTAGACGGTGGACTTCAATTCGTGGCCCTTTTGGTTTACAAAGTAAACAACATCCCCAAAGATCAGTTTCATTAACAGGTTTCCATATGTTAAAGTCTCTGAATTTCAGCTACTGCAAATTAGTACAAGTTCCTGTGAGCATTGGGGGCTTATCATGTCTAAAGAAACTAGACTTGGCAGGGAACAATTTATTAGAAGTGCCTGAAAGCATCGGAGGCTTATCATGTCTAAAGGAACTATACTTGCAAGGGAATAATTTTACTAGCTTGCCTGGAAGTTTGAGTCAACTTTCTAATCTTCGACGGCTTTATGTTGATGGTTGCAAGAAGTTGGAAGTGTTGCCCGTACTTCCACCTAGCGTATGGAAAATTGTTGCATCTGATTGCATCTCCTTAAGAGAAGTGTCGAGATCACCTTTTAATCGAGGCAAGAAAAAAAGGGTCAGTGTTTTCAGAAATTGTCCAAAGCTGTTTAAGAATGTTACCATTGATAGCATGGGGTTTGTATCGAAGACTCAGTGTCTCGACTCATCTATAACTTCCAAAGGCTCTAATCACCGGCAAGACATTGACTTTTATCATATAGATATAGCATATCATGGGAATAGCATGCCAGAGTGGTTTACAAATAGAAGTAGGGAAAATCATTTAAAGGTTGAATTACCATCAGATTGGTGCTTCAATAAGTTTAGGGATTTGAACTTGTGTTGTTTTCAAGTGCAAAACCCTTGGAAATTTAAAGGAATCTCTATAAAGAACTTTGATGGAGCTCCTCTGGATCTAGAAGATATATCTTTAAAGAATTTTGATACTACAATTAACGATTATTTTCAGACAGAGGTGATAGGAATCCAGGATTCATATATGATATGGTTGCATTATTCAAAGTATATAAGGGAATGGAAGGAAGCAAAGAATTTTGTTACATTTTGTTTCGAAGAGGATAATGAAGATGTTGAGGTGAAAGAGTGTGGTGTAAGACTGATTGTGATGGAGATTTACAGCAAGACATCACAAACTTGAGTATGTTTCAAGACCTCCTAACTCTATCACAACATGGTGGGGCCATCAACCTATTTGCGCCTTATGCAATTACCAACTGGTCCTGGTAGTCCAATTCCTCCTCAATATATTTTAGTGTCGATTGTTTTGATTTTAAGTTTAAAATATTGAAAATGATTTACTTTTTCACCCACCCACTAGGTGTCTGATGAAATGCACGAGTAGAAATTATTTTTTATTTTACCAGCAAACCATTACTCTTCGACTTATTTGTAGATTTTTTAGATTTCCAATGAATTAATCATGTGGTGTTTTGAAGTTGGTATGTAGAGTTGATTCTTTAATGGATCTGTAAGATAATAAACCTTGCTGCAGTTTGTCTTTTGAAAATAAGATTATCTTCTAAGTTAACAATCTCGAGAATTTGTAGAGTTGATTCTTTAATGGATCTGTAAAGTTGCATCTATTTTTCTTCCCATGTGAGATTTGATTATTGTCGCTTCAGCAACCTTCCTACATGTAAGCTTTATCCTATACAATCCTTTTTTCCAGATATGTCTTGTTACTTTCTGATAGTCTCAATTGAAGTACAGATGTCGATTTGTCTTCCGGTCTTAGACCTTTCCTCTCCGGACAATCTTTATCGATTATACATTTCCTGTGACGGTTGGCAATTATTTTTTGAAGCACTGATCCACCAAATGTAACATGGACGATACCAGTTGCACTACAAAGTCCAAAACCGAGGAGAACTGCAATGCTACTCCCATCACAAAAAGGCATTAATCTATATTACAGGTCTACATAAATAAATATTGGATCACCAGGAAGAAAGATGAAAAGTGAACAAAAGCACTTGAGATGTTTGTGTGCGCGCGTGTATGTGTGCGAGCACGTGTTTTGTGTATAAAGTACATTGATGTAGTAGCATCAACACTATCATCCCTGTTCGTAACAAGTCCAACAACGCACAAAACACTTTCTCATGACAATTTTCCAAGACAAGCCAATCCATAGTAGGCAGAACACACGATATTAGATTTGACTACGCCTAATTCCAGCCTACCTCTTGGCATATGACTGTTAATTTACCAATAAAAAATTTAAACTTTAGCGTACATTATTTTTACGATAAGCATCTAACAATCAAAACCAGATATTTAAAGTAATCGCAATCCAAAACAATGCAATGAAATCAAAGACAAGCAAGTGATACAAACACAAACTATCAACCCGGTACAAAAAATAAATAAAAATGGTAATCCCCATACTCATCCTTCATGAAAACAAAAACCCTCTTCACAGTATAATAACACCACCAGACTCCAAACTAAAATGCCCATTTATCACTTTCATTTTCCCCGTTTGACTTTGGATCCGAGTCATCAAATGAGTATGTACGACCATGGTCAAAACCCACATTGCTACTCATTGAATCAAACCTTGCGAAACTACGGTCTCGTGCAGTGCTGCTCATCGAGTCAAATCTTGAGAAGTTATTATCCCGTGTGGAGCTACTCATGGAATCAAATCTCGAGAAGGTTTCTTGTTTGGGAGAGCCTCATTCAGTGGCACTGAAAGAGTCGTATCTCGAGAAATTATCAAAGAATTCTCTCTCCTCCCCCACTGTATCGTGGTGAGGTGCCAGCTCGAGAAGCTGCTGAGCCATGAACCGTATCATCAAACCCAAACGGACTCTTGTTCTGGAAGAAACTATTATTGCCTTGTAGGGAATCACTTTTCCTTTGACTTGCAGTGAAGCTATTGGAGTTAAAGAAATAACTCTCTCCATGCTTCTCATGTTCGGCATCCTGTATAAATAATGTTATTTGTAAGGGCATAAGTATCATTCATAATAGAGATAGGTCTCCTATTTTCTTTTAAACTCCAAAAGGCTTTGTTCTAGGTTTATATATTCCAAATTATGACATGCATACCAAAACGAATTGCAACTGATCTAAAGTGTACTAAGCTGCCAGTCCAGTAGAAAGCAATAACACAATGCTATTTCTTAGGCCATTTAGCAATTTAAAAGTAGAGGGAGCAATTCAACGCAATTATGTGGAAACTGGCCAAATGGTTTAAAGTCAACCAGTGTTTACAACATACTAATTTGACTTGTTCAAACATAATAAATAGGCATTGTAATAAATTTTGATAAACTTATCTTTAATCCAAAAAAGAACAAATTTATTTGCCAACACATCAACCCCAACACAATCCAAACCGATTACCCAGCCCATCCATGTGCCACCCAAAATTCCCAGCATTTTCCGTTCATTACTTCTTTTATGGCATGAGAATTATAGACTTATAGCAATGTGCTCGTGAGTCTGGTCCCATATTTTTGACGTAAGATAAAATGGGACAACACCCACAGGCCACAGCATGGTGAATAATAATGTTGAACTGTGGAAGAGGTATTAGCAATTGCTAAGAATGGTCAGATTTAGCAGCACAATAGACGAAGTCAAAGCAACTGAAACCATTTTATTGTCTCGTCGTATAGTTTTTTTTATCATTTTTCTAGGTGCAAATATAATTTATTTTGTTTGAGGCAACTTCTGCCACCTGTTTGTACTTCTCTTCATATTTCTTAGCAAGCATCTCTGCCTGGAATTAGATAATGACAAATCTCAACAACCACGAAAAAACCCAAATCAAAAGATAGAAAGAAGATATGATTTCAAATCGCCAATATACCTCACGTTTATCTGCTATTGCTCGTTCTGTAATCTCATTAAGGCGGTTATCACATCTGTTTTTGTATAACACCTGGTGAAGAAAGGAGGTGAATACACATGTCTTCTTCCCATATATAGTGTATAATGCAGTAAATTTATGGGCAGACATTGATCCATATATTGAGAAGAATGGATACTCACGAGATCTTGCATTTTGTTCCTGTAGAAGGCCATCGCCTCTAGAATCCAGAATTTCCTTCTTATCTTCAACCTTTTAACACCAATGGAAACCAACGACAGTGAGCATTCTAAAGCAGACAAAAAAGGTCACATGGATAAAATCTTTAAGCTTAACGGTTCAACTAAATCAAATTCAATCACAGCACAAATACCCTAGCAACTAAGAAAAGAATCCATGTAAACACCATTGACGATTTGTCAAAGCTAATCAATGATCTGAGGGAAGACAATTGGAAAGAGCTATGACTGCATTAGTCCATCAACTTCGTGATCCCACGACCACCCCTCGACCCCTCCCCCATAAAATGAACTGTTAGAAATATAGGCCATGGCTATATTAGACTGTAAATCACAGCTGTTAGGCATTCATTAGGTATTATATTATCTTAATTACCAATCTAGTTTACCTATGTATCAGTGATTTAACACGATACAATCATGTCAATCTGTTTACATGAAATTAACTGATTTATATCCAAAGTAAGGCACCTATTATAATTATAACCCAGATAAAGCATCTTCTGTTCATACATGAAATTAGAATTCCAATCAATCAGGAACAAAAAAAATTGGTTCGGTTGTCTCGAGCAACTGCAAGAGAAGTATTTTGATCACCATTACTGAGCTGATGTGCATGAGTTATCATGGAGAGTTTCGGTCCTTTCGGCTGATTATATTGCGTTGGTTGGCCACCAGGCATGGGAGGCCTCATATTAGCATGCAACATTTGTTGGCCGCCAGGCATCCTTGGCTACTGGGGCAGAACCTGAAGAGAAAAGGTTCAATAACATTCAGAACAGGTTGTCTTGATCAATAAAACGATAGAGCTACTCATTTTGGAAAGTAGCAGTATCAGTAATAATAGTATTTGGTTTACATTTTCATGTGTTCACATCGTCTACAAATAATTTCATTTTATATATTAAGTGAAGGAGTGAACAATTAATGTGTCTCCACTTGATCCCTGCTTAAGAGATGAATCACTGAAAGTTCGTTATGGCACAAGGGAAATGTAATATCAGGAAGTGTTGATTGCAGAATCAGTAGCCAACTTTGTTTCCACCATAAAAAGTCTCAAAAGCTTAAAGAACATCAGTGGCTCGGTACAAGTTAAAATTTGGCATTGACAGCAGGTAAGTGATTACTCATCAGTCATCACCACCTCAAAAATCTCAACACGGTTTTATTTAGATTTTTCAGAAGTTAAAGGGTTTTATGAAAAAAATTGAAAGTTTGAAGGTTTTTATCAAAGATTTAAATGTTTAAAGATTTTTATCACAAATTATAAGTTTTGAGAGTTTTTTTATCAAATTATTGCAACTCCAAAATTTATTTCTGTAGCGTAAAACAATAGTTACCTAATCATTGTTTACCAACCAGGAGTACATCACCAACCAGCATATCTATGAAAATGCTGTGTGTCATCCCGACAACTCAACCCGGCGTGTTTCGACCCTTGCTAAAATTACCATGTTTCAACCGAACCCGTTTTGACACGTCTTGAGCCACCCGACCCCCCATTTTGCAACTCTAAAAATATATGTCTACATGATGTATAGAGGTATACCAGGATTAGCTCCCCAACCAGCAGGTCTGTAAGAAGGATTGGGTGGGCCCGTGAGAGACAGCAGAGTTTCATCAAGCAAGACATTACTAGGAAGTGTTGGTGGAAGATTCTGGCCTTCTCAGAATGCTCCATCAGATAGATACAGAACTCCCTCATGGAAAGCATGCTGTCATTATCTTGATCAGACAAGTCCCACACCGGTTTCAGAATTTCTGTCGAAGAATAATAAGAACATTACGTCTTGCCGTGTTTATAGGAAATCTATTATGGAAAGACATTTCACTAGAGAGTAAATCATTTTTCAAGAAAGAGTTGAATAAGGTATTAATGCTCTATTAAATTAGGCTAAGAGTATTTACCTCTTGGTAGTCTCCAACTTAAAAAATAAGCTACGAGCCTGATCACCAGTGATTTTCCCATCTCTGTCACAGTCAACTTCCATGAAAACTTTCATATACTTGTTACTACCAGCCCGCGTCATTTTTAGCCACTGAGGCAGCGATGTGTTGGGAACTTGTGTTCTTTCTGTATTAGGGACTTGTGTTCTCTCTTCCTGATATCCAAATTTAGCATTTTGAGACGCGGCCAGTTAATTTGGTCTTGGTAGAGATGGCCCCGCTGACTGTACTGGAGCACCTGTCGGTTGCATTGTAAAAGCATTCAATGCACCAAGTGGGTCTATCTTGGCTGGAGTCTGGGCTCAGAAGTTACAGGAACAGTTGCAGAAGAAACGGGTGGAATGCTTGCAGTTTGTGTTGGCGTTGAGGATGATGACGGTTTGGATATAGATTGGGAAGCAGAAAACAAATCACCACCAAACTTAGGGCAGAAGCAATTCCAGTTCCTCCAACAGATGGTCTAGGAGCTGCGAAGATGAGGATGATAGTGGCTCTTGGGGTTTTGGTACAGTAGCCCCAACACCTCTGCCCCAAGCCAATCACCTGAGACATTCGAGTTTGATAGACCAGGACCGGCCAGACACCACCTGCCGGAAAACTAGGACCACCAACACCCTGTGATGGAAGAGGACCGCTCTGAGGTGGCGGCCTCATTGACTGATTTCCTTGAGGTGCAAAAGACTGTGCAGAAGGTTGAGCAACTGAAGGAGGAGCCACTGAATTAGGAGGCCCCTGTGATCTTATGCCGAATTTTGAGTTTGCATTGAATTAACAACCCCGGGCTGCTGTGTAGGAGGATGTGGTCCCAATGCATTTAGTTGAGCTGGAGGCAGAGCTGCAAGATTAATCTGGGGAGCAGGGATTTTAGATGAAGCAGGTCCATATAATGTCGCCTTTACTATATCTGGTGTTAGTTCTCGTTTACTTTGTGCAACAGTTACAAGCTTAAGAGCGTTATAGAATTCCTGACGGCCAAGGAAGCCAGTGTGGCTCTGATCAGCATGCTGCCATATCTGCAATTAAATAATATATATTATCATAAGAAACATGACCCAGATGCATGGTTAAATTGTTCATTTTTGTCAAAGTATAGTCCTATAATCTTCTTAGGATTGTAATTTGTAAACATAGATAGGATTCAATCAGAGATCAAAGACATACAAGAAGAATGAGAGACTATTCACATCTATCTAACACAGTAATTTTGTATACATAGTAAGCGGCGTTATTTTGTATTCAGTCTAGATGTAACAGTTTTGACTCATCTATTTAACATAGGGTAGACTAGGGTTGCATTATCTCCAAGTCGAATGGGTCAAACAAGTCAAAAGTGGCTCAAGCATATTCACATCTTACAACCTCCCAAAATCATCGAACTAGTAATCATATTTAATACATTTGTTATTCATAATATTATAGGAGAGCGGCCAAGCCTGTTAACCCTTCTTACATGACGCAAAAATAAATAAATAAATGTCCACAATCAAATGTAAATTACTAGAATGTGAATAACAATTAGATATGCAGCTAAACGCTCGCCTAAATATAGATTTCTTGTCTAGTTTAACCTCGAAAGTGAGATCGCACCTGGCTCAACTGTACATGGGTAGAGACCAGAGAGCACTAACCCGTGCAAAACTCTTTAGGTTGGTATCATTATCACTTGCTATCGAAGGATTACTCTAAGGAACTATCAGACGGTTTGGACGAAATTGTAAGTTCTAAGACCTTTATATTGCTTTTACTTAAAAAATTAGAAAAACATTGGACTAGTAATTATTACCAAGGCATTGTCTCCCCATCATGCCTCCTCGTTTTCATACACGAATCAAGTTCAACAATTATATCAAAACTATTACTAGCCTCATCCAGACATGCCACGAGCAATATAACAATTTCATTTGCCGTCCATTAGCAATCCAAGACTACGCCTTTTGTATGTATAAAAGACCAAGATTAATTTTGACTTTCACTATCATATCGCCATCTTCTATAAAACAGGCTCATTTATAACTTCTTAGCAGAATTGCGTAGTTTTCACTTCAAGTTATTTTACGAAAATTGCAACATCTCACAAATTCTTATAAAATGGTTTGGGGATAAAGGTAACTACTAGTTGATTGTGATTGCTGCAATTCATTGATAAAATTGGGTATGTTATAAAAAAAAAGTCACTGATGTTGTCATTATATAAGATACCATCTACAAACATTTCTAGAACAACATGTAACTGCATAAAGTCTGTACTCGAAAATTTCATTTCATTTCAACCAAAGTACAGTTGTATATACTATATTAATTATATCTACACTAGGCTAACAAAAAATATATGATTTGGAATTACTAGTATGTATCCTAAGAGAGGGGGGAGTGGTCACCTAATACCCTAGGTGCCACCTCACCTCCATCCAATAAAAACATTACACATCAAAAGTACCCAATCTTACCCTAACCATACCCTAAGTGGAGGGAGTGGTCACCAATTTGTACCGATTTTTTTTTTTTTTTTTTTTTTTTTTTCATACATAAAATCACATACAATATTTAAAATAAAACATACCATTTCATTAAATAAAATAAAACATTACATAATACTTAAAAAAAAAAACATAACATAATACTTGAAAACATTACATAATTTGAAATTAAAACAAGTTGAAACTACAACTTAAAATTGCAAGCCCATTCGTGTTTGGTCGCAAGTTGACGTTTTGGTTCGAACGAATTCCAACATAGCGGATCGCGAATGTGATCATGCGGCTCCAAAAATACTTCATCTCCGTTGTTCATTCTTGAACTTCGCCTCGATTTGTGTAGCCAACAATTGTTTTGCCAACGCATCCTTCTCGCGTTTTCGCCATATTCCGCCTTCTTTTGTGTGTACGAGTTGATTTCTTCCGCAACACTTGAGATCGACGAGGATACAGACTTGCTTCTTTTCATCTTTCTTGAAAGTGGAGGGTGGGGTCTTCATTCATATCGGGACGGTGTTGCTTGCCGATTCATACTCCCCGACTTCCTTTTGAAGAGTTGCTTGTCGAACCGGAATAGCTTGAAAACATTCTTGCTCTGTCCATTTGTCATGACCTCGACAACCTCCCACGCCAAAGTATGAGTAAATTGTCTTTTCTTTGTCAGTATAGTAATCCAACTCAGACTTGCCTCACCACGCCCAAGTCGTTGCACCCACTAGCCTTAGCACGCGCTTCTACATTATATACAAAATAATAAAAATATAGCTTAAACAAATAATGTAATTGTAAATAATATAGTATAGATTATGTAAAATAAAAAGTATAGATTATGTAAAATAAAAAGTATAAATATAACTTGTACCGCTTGGAGGTAGTAGCCGTTGAAAATACCCATGGCTGTGTTCATTGTTTTCCACTTGGTATTCAACGAATGAAAAGTTCGTGAACTCGAACCCATACTTGACTCGTAATGCTTGAGAACCCGTTTCCAAAAACCGTCGGACTTTTGTTCATTACCGACAACACCACATTCGGAGATTTGAATCCATGCTTTCGCCAAAGCCTCCTCTTGTGCCGGCGACCAAAATTCACGGGCCTCCCCCGTGAAAGCTTTTTCTTCCTCTCGGATCAACTTCTTGAACTTCCTCATCTTCGCCTTCTTCGTTTGGTAGTGGTTGTGTTTCGCACGTACTCAACTTCTTCATCAATGTTTTGGAACGGGAAAACTCGCTTGTAGTAGTGATGTTGTAGTGTTGTGGATTCATTTGAGGAGGACCCATATTATATTGGAAAAGGGTGGAGATTGGGGTTGTGGAACGAAAATTCGGGGTGGTTGAGAATAAAATTGGTTAAATCCTAACGGAGTTTGTTGTGGTTGATTCGGGGACGGTTGAGAACGACCTTGACGCGAGGTGAAAGGTTTTTTACCTCTTCTTGAATCCATGGTTTCGCCAAAGTTTGAAAGATTAATGTGTGAAATGGTTTGGTTTGTGAATTGTTATTTTGAAAAATGAAGTGAAATGGTTTGGTTTTAAAGAGGAATTTTTTTTTTTTTTTTTTTTTTATGGCCAAATATAGCCGTTTGGTTTGTAACGTCTCTTCTTTTTCAAAAACACGCTCCTACCCACTCTCGGCTTCGTAACCCGTTTTTTGTACCCGAATTTGATACCCGACCTACCGGCGGCGGTGTTACCGATCGGGTACCCCTACCCGATTTGGTACCCGATGCCCACTCCCTCCCCTCTAACAACAGATAAAAATTAAGTGGGATCGAAAATGATATAAATAAATTATTAAATCCTAAACCAACCAACAATCGAATAAACAAGTTGTTTCTACAAAATGAAAAGAGTACCGAGCTACTGCTTCATTTCGCTTATTCTTCGGTCTTTATCCAACCGCTTTTTAAATTTTGAAATCTTCTTTTTTCAATTCAATCAAATTCAAGATCTTAAACCAATTAAGCAAGGAAGGAAGAAAGAAAGGAAGTAGATCTGTCAATTTTAATTTTACATTTACAACTATCACAAGTAACCCCACCCAATCAAAGGGGACTTTTATTTTGTTTTCCTTTTCTTTACTACTCCGTATTATTTGCAACTCTGTTCCCGAGTTTGATGAGGAAAGAAAAGAAAATGTGTGGAAAAAAGAGGAGAGGAAAAAAGAGAGGAGGATAGAATAGAATTGTATTTTGAGTAAACTACATCATTCGTCCTTGTGGTATACGTTGACCATCAAGTTTCGTCCTTTGACCAAAAAAATTGCACCGTTGGTCCTTAACTGCGAAACGTTACTCAGCGTTGGTCCCTCACCCTAACTGGTGTGAGTAACGGGCGTTAAGCCTATTTAAGTGGAGGGTATATTTGTCTTTTCCCACCCACAAGGACGAATGGTGTAGTTTTCTCTTATTTTTATATTCATGTTCATCTTCATCTTCTTCACCCACCAATCCACGACTACCACTCCCACTATACACCACCGCTCCCATCATTTCCGGCCACCTCACAAACCCCTAAATCAACACCTATAATTAATTACTGAAAATCTAATCCTCATTCATCATAAACATCAACACCCCATTTTTATATATTCAAAACCCATAATATGAAAAAGACATATGAAAAAGATTCTTGGGTTTCGATCATTAACCCATAATATTTGTTTCCTACTTTTCTACTTTTCTACTTTTTTATTTTTAACCTATAATATTTTTGACAAAGATTCATGGGTTTCGATCATTAACCCATAATATGAAAAAGACAAGTGAAGGAATTAATTATTTTTAGCAAAGATTCATGGGCACCATCAGATCCAGTCAAAAAGGAAGATGAAAAAGAAATTTTTTTTTTTTTCGTTTTCTTTCCTGACACCATTTTTGCTCCCTTCAACAGCTAACAAACGTATACATGTGGCGGCTTCAACCTACCATTTTTGCTCCCTCCAACCTGATGAAACAGGAATCTACGCAAGAGTAAAAATGTGGTCTACCTAGTCCAATAAGCACCATCGTATGACAAAAACCCCTCACCTTCACCACTCACTACCAAACCATAATAAAAATAAAATTAAATGGTTAAGGAATCGGTGATTTTGCAGCTTTGATGTTTGGATCATAATGACTAGGAATAATTATAAGATGCCTTTTTGTGTTATGTTTGATTTGATGGATTTGAGTGGCGGCGGCGACGGATCTAAGTGAAGGTGGATGTGGCTGCGTTTTTGGTGGTGGTGAAAGCACCGCGTCGAGATCTTTGTGGTGGTTCCGCGCAAGCAGAGACGGTTGGTGTTTTTGGTGGTGGTGGAAGCAATGCACAATGAGTGTTTGTGGCAGGGTGGTTCCGACTGGTGTTTGTAGCAGAGAGAGAAGTAATAAAAAAATGCATAAGTGGAGAAGATGAATTATTTTTGTGTTGATGAATAAGTGGTTGTGGAGAAGATTAAAATGGATTGGTGGGTGAAGAAGATGAAGATGAACATGAATATAAAAATAAGAGTAAACTACACCATTCGTCCTTGTGGGTGGGAAAAGACAAATATACCCTCCACTTAAAAGGCTTAACGCCGTTAGTCCAACCGCTTAGGGTAGGACCAACGCCGAGTAACGTTTCGCAGCTTAAGGACCAACGGTGCAATTTTTTTGGTCAAAGGACGAAACTTGATGGTCAACGTATACCACAAGGACGAATGGTGTAGTTTACTCTTGTATTTTTTTTGTTCCCTAGTTTAAAAGAAAAGAAGAAAAGAGACACCTTTGAAAGAAAAGAAAAGAAAATTAACAATTTTACAATTATACCTTTTATAAAATTATAACTAGATAAATTTTAATTCCTAATTTTCTTAATAAAACAAACACATAATCTATACTCCATATAATAGAAAAACGGGAAATGATGAAAAGTTAAAAAGTTGAATAGTTGAAATTGGTCAAATGAGAGAGAAATGCATTGTGTAATTAATACTATTATTAAAACACCTTATTACTTAAAAGTACAATAATTTATTCATATTGTACAACCAATTAAAAGCACATATATCAAATTAAAAATAACCAATTAAAACACCCATTACTAAAAAGTACACTAAAACTTTCATAACATGCATTTCAAAGAAGCTACAACAGAATCCAAAATATAAAATAATTAAACACACTAATTAATGATATTTTTAAAACACCTTAAAATGAAAAATACATGTTATTATACACATTATACAAATTAATAAAAGAGAAAAGTACAAAAATAAGCCAAAATCTTTTTTGAAGTCCCCTTTGTGGTTACTTTTTAACTCAATGTCCAAAATGGTCATGCGCAACCACTCGACTCCGCAGCTCCACCCAAAATTCGCCAATGCGCAACCACTCGACTCCGCAGCTCCATCCAAAAATCGCCACGTGTCCAAATGAAAGTACAAAAAGTGCAAATAATTAAAAAAAAAAGTACAAAAAGTGTACACGTGGCGAATTTTGGGTGGAGCTGGGGAGTCGAGTGGTTGCGCATGACCATTTTGGACATTGGGTTAAAACTTGACCACAAAGGGGACTTCAAAAAAATGGCTTATTTTTGTACTTTTCTCTTAATAAAACACACAAAACTTCATACAAGCTAACAAGTAGATGTTACATATAGGTTTGAAAACCAGACCGGACCAACGTGTCACACCCTCAAATTACTTGTTTTGCAGCGGAATGGAATACCTGGGGATGACTATCATAGTTACAATTATATCGAACGACCTAAAGTGTCGTTTTGAAAATATCGTTTGATTAAGTAAAATAATCAGAGTTTACAAAAACATAGGTCCCGAAAGATTTCCAATGTACCAAAAATGAGTTTGTTACAATCAAACGAAATAGTTAAGTGTATAAAATCCACGTGAGACGCGTCGTCACCACGACTCTATGATATGTCCACATGCATGCCATGAAGTGTATGCCTTAGATACCTAAGATAAAACATGCTAAAAGTGTCAACACAAAGGTTGAGTGAGTTCATAGAGTTTGCTTAACATGTAAAAGCTTTTAAAGAATGTTCATGCAGCAAAGGCAAAGTTTTTAGTCATTTAGAATAGTCCACAAAGCAAAGGCATTGTAAATCCACTCAGTTTCAAGTTCCGCCCATACAAAACTTGCAACCTGTGTGTTCACAACCCACTGCCAAAAGTAGTATGTCTAGTAGTCAAGTATACGTTGTCATAATATTTCACAATATAGCACCACGTATATAATAATGTATGCCAGGCAAAGCCCCTAGAATAAATAATATGTGTTCCGTAACATAGTGAACGAGAGGTTGGCCGATCTCTAATAGCACTATCCATACTACCTACTGATAGGAGACTAACAATGCGAATGTACGAACGGTACATCATACAACTATCATATACAATTAAGAACACACCGAACATAGGAGAATTTGCACTGCTCCGTACAAGGGAGACTTTAAGTCGATAACGCTCCGTAACATGGGGAGACGTAATATAAAGTGAGTACGGTTCATTAAGTTCAAAACAGGTCATAAGTTCATAATTAAGTCCAGGTGTTCCATTCAAAAGTTCGTAATTAAGTTCGAGAGTTTAAGTCGAGTTCAAAAGTCCAAAACAGTCAAAGAGCTCAAAACATATCAAAAGGTTCAAAATAGTCAAAGGGTTCAAAATCGAGTCAACAAGTTCAAAATATACCAAAAGGGTCCTTTACAAGTTAAAAGAGTTCAACTATATGTCAAAAGGTTCAAATCAATTTAAAAGAGTTCAAATATACATGTCGAAGGGTTCAAAATCAAGGAAAGTGATTCAAATAATAGCGTTTATAACATAGTAATCAATTTAGTTCGGGCATAATCTACTTACAAGCATAAAGAGTGAAACAAAAGATTAACAAGTTCATGTTAGTTCAAACAATATAGTTTAAGTTTAGATTCAACATATAGTTTGCAAATAATCGAAATTGAAATTAAAATAGTTGAGCATGTATCTCCCCCAAAGAGTTTGTAAAATGATTAAACGAGTAAAAGTGGGGCTACGAACTCACCTGATGCAATAATTATAATGACAAAAGTAGATACACTGAAATGTGGTGCGATCTCTATCTGCAACCTAATATGAATGATATGTTCTAATGTAAGTCACGAAACAATGTCGTGCATGCAAACTCATATGATATCCATACCACTTGTACATTTTTAAAAATGAAGTGTATCGTCGAAATATAAGTTTATAATGTCTTGTCAAGTTATAAAATACTTTACGCTTATATATGTTGGAACAACATCCCACAATAGTCGTTTAGAATTAGAACAAGAATTTATAGTTTTTCGTCGTAAAATATTATACTTTGACAACTCATGAAAATGACTAAGTAGCCTCGCAAAGCTAGTTGTAAAATAGTGAATATCGAGTGTTAGGAAACAAACTCAATGGTTTTAGAAAGCTTGTAACATTATCTAAAAGTCATTACACCGAACTTTTATCCTTACGAGTTCCGATCACAAAGAAAAATAATGGTGAAGTGAGGTAGTCGAGCTAAAAATGTAGTTTATGGGTAGTTTTCGAGAAAGTTTGAGTGGTTGTATTTTACTTGTTAGAACTATTTAAACTATTATTAGAATCCTATATACATGACTATATCTACGACCTTAACATCTAATACTGTAGAAACAATAAAGAGAAGCAAAAGATGCAAATCTTAGTCAATCAACACTAAAGTACATAGTATGCAGCAGTTCATCAATTATATCAAAACTATTACTAGCCTCATCCAAAGACGCGCCAAGGTCAATATTACATTTACATTTGCGGTCCAATAGCAAACAACCACTACGCCTTTTTATGTGTAAAGACCAAGATTAATTTTGAATTTCATCATCATATCCCATCTTCTATAAAATGCAGACTCATTTATAATTTAGCAAAATTGCATAGTTTTCACTTCAAGTTATTTTACTAACAAAGGAAACATTTCACAAATTCTTATAAAAATTGTTTGGGATAAAGGTAACTAGTTGATTGTGATTGCTGCAATTCATTGATAAAATTTGAGTATGGTTTAAAAAAGTCACCGATGTTATGATTATATTAGATATCATCGACAAACATTTCTAGAACATGTAATCGCATAGAGTCTCAGAGTCGAAATTATCATTTCATGGGACACAATGATTATTCATCATTTCATTTAATTTTGCAATAAGCAAAATTGGAAACCTTGACCAACGTGAAATGATGAAACTCCCTTTTCGGGTTACTATAGGTGTAGCAATCGAAACGGAACCAAAGGGATACGGGACGATACGGAACGGAAACGAAAATCAAAAATTCAAGATACGGAACGGCATAGATACGGCAAATAAAAAAAAATAAAAACTAAAATATATTAAAAAATCCAAAATAGATATATGTTGATGTAAATTGTAAACTCCAAAATACTACATCTTCCAAAAGTAATTAATTATTAATAATCAAATCATTTTAAATTGAAACTGAGATGTAAGTAACATCCACCTACTCATCCCAAAATAAAAATTTATTTTGTGACAATCTTAAAACAACAATGTAAACACATGAGATGTAAAAGGACTAGTAATATTTAAATTGAAATTGAGATGTAAGTAACATCCACCTACACATCCCATTATAAACGCCTCTCACTTTTTTTCTATCCACAAAACCTATTTCCTTCATAAGCGCCTCCCTTGTCACCAAACCCTTTAATCTCTGTAATATTTTACTTTCATTTTTTATGTATCTTAGAGTTTTCAATAACGGTTCATCATCAAATCACATTCTAATAGTGACATTCATTGTAAGTTCTTTAAAACCCAAAAGAAACGGCTTGGAAACTTCTTGAAAATCCAGAAACGGCTAGGAAACTTCACAGGAAACATTTCGGACGTTAGGGAAACGGCCTGGAAACGTTTCGGGGGCGTATCCGTTCCCACCTGTTTCCAAACGGGAACACCGGCCTTGTAGGCATTTCGGTGCCTGAGCATGGACAAAAGTGAAAACATCCAAAAATCTCAAATAACTCAATACATGGAACTATATGAGCCAAATATTTGTATTTTGTAACCCTTAGAGCCAAAGCAACAAGTTGCCCAAATAACATTCAAGTGAGTTAAACTCATGATCAGACATTATTAATAGGCTTCTAAAAGAGCCCATGGTTCAAAATTCAGGATAGAAGTAGAAGTCCAACTCTTTACACTTAGACACTCGAGTATCACAAGTAAAACCACAAGGTCAAAAACGACACAAGTGTCGACTACCAAAGTGGGAAGTTTCCGATAGTACAAAACTGAGGACTTATAAGTTAAATGGTAACTTAAATTTTAATTGCCCAAAAGTAGTTACATCTCAGTCAGCTTACTACCATCGTCCGCCACATATTTCATTAAAATAAATAATAATAAATAAATTAAAAAAAAAATGAACCGCATTTGATACTAGCATGTTTTTGTTCTAAAATCACACAATCAAAGTGCCCTTTTACATAGACAATGCCCCCTTTTAATTTTATCTACACTAGGCTAACAAAAATTTATGATTTCAAATTACTAGTATGTATCCTAACAACATATCAAAATTAAGTGAGGTCGAAAATGATATAAATAAATTAAATCCTAAACCAGTCAACAATCGAATTAACAAGTTTCTACAAAATGAAAAGAGTACCTAATTAAGACACCGCTTCAGCTCGCTTATTTTGTTTTCTCAATTCAATCAAATCCAAGATCTTAAACCAATTAAGCAGGGAAGAAAGAAAGGAAGTAAATCGTTAACTATCACATCGATCCAACTCACAAGTAACCCCACCCAAACAAAGGGGACTTTTATTTTGTTTTCCTTTTCTTTACTACTCCGTATTATTTGCAACTCTGTTCCCGAGTTTGATGAGCAAAGAAAAGAAAATGTGTGGAAAAAAGAGGAGAGGAAAGAAGAGAGGAGGATAGAATAGAATTGTAATTTTTTTGTTCCCGAGTTTAAAAGAAAAGAAGGAAAAGAGACGGCTCTTTTATGTTTTCGAGTTTGAAAGAAAAGAAAAGAAAAATAACAATTTTACAATTTTACAATTTTACAATTATACATTTTATAAAATTATAACTAGATAAATTTTAATTCCTAATTTCTTAATAAAACAAACACATAATCTATACTACATATAATAAAAAAATTGTTAAACATGAAAGTTGAAAATTTGAATGGTTGAAATTGGTCAAATGAGAGAGAAATGCATAGTGTAATTAATACTATTATTAAAACAACTTATTACTTAAAAGTACAATAATTTATTCACATTGTACAACCAATTAAAAGCACATATATCAAATTAAAAACAACCAATTAAAACACCCCTTACTAAAAAGTACACTAAATTTTTCATAACATACATTTTAAAGAAGCTGCAACATAATCCAAAATATAAAATAATTAAACACACTAACTAATGATATTTTTAAAGAGGAATGCTATAACCACTCAAAATTTACACGGTAAAACCCACATAATGAGGTGGCAATGATGTGTCAATGAGTTATTGGTTTAATTAGTGAGAAGAGAGATAAACTTAAAGAAAATACACCAATAAGAGGGTGACACCTCATAGTGTGAGTTTTTTTGTGTAAAAATTGAGTGGGTCTAGCATTCCCCATTTTTAAAACACCCAAAAATGAAAAGTACATGTTATTATACACATTATACAAATTAATAAAACACACAAAACTTCATACAAACTAAAAAGTTGATGTTACATATAGGTTTGAAAACCGGACCGGACCAACGTGTTCAACCGGGAACCGGTGTCGCCATCGGTTCGGCTAACCAATTAAGGCTATCCAGAACGAACCCGAGAGGACCCGTTGAAACCGATACAATATGGTGAATCAGGTCTCATCGAGATCTATTTATGCGGTTAATCATCACAGGTACCACGCCAAACGTCATGAGTACCGCTATCTATGTTATCTAATATATGACAGTTTTGTACCACCCCATTAAGCCGATTAAAATTAAATGTGCTGATGTGGCATTCCATATTTAACAACTTTGTACAACACCTTAATGCATCCCTTCACTCCACTACACCCAATGCACCTCTTTAACACACAACCACGTGACTTCCTAATACTTCTTGATTCTCGCTCCACCTTCATATACGGAAACTCATTAAAATTTTCCCAATCGGTTATAATATTCTCCAAATTAAAGTCAAAACATATATCAATCATACACGCCCCATTTATGCTTCAAAATCAAAATAAATCAGCTTTCAATTCAGTTTCTAAATCACCGATTCAAAAACACACATAATTGATTCAACCAATTTCAAAATCACTATGGATGATCTTGAAATCCACCCAATATTATCGGTAAGTTTTAATTGTATTGAATCAATTTGGTTTATATTATTGCTCATTTTTATGTTTATGATGTAACCCAGAATGTCACCTTCGTAATGATTTTCATATATTATGTTAATTTATTTTTATGTTTATGATGAAAAATTTAGTAATGGTAGACATAATTTGTTATTTCTGATATGAGTTTCGATTGGGAACCATTTTCTTTAATCATGTTCTTCTTATGGCTATATGTTTTTGTTTCTTTTGTAGGTTGTGTTTTATGATTCATGATTTTGGGTGTCAAATACATGCTCCATTATTGTAACAATTTGCATTTTTAGGATTTCTATCCATTCTCAAATTTTTACTATTCATCTCGAGAAATTACTATTCACCGGTTACTATTCATCATTTTTGAAGTCGGTTTGAGACTTTGAGAGGTTATTTCAAAATTTTACTATTCACAAAAAACTATTTATCCAGTAAAATTTTTATTTTTATTTTACCATCATGACAAGAAAGTTGATACTCGACAAGTCTACCTGACGACATACGTTGAATCAATTCAGAACCGATTTCACAAAAACCGTGTCCGAGAATTTCTTTAGGGTTTAAAAGTCATTCGGGCATCCCGATATGTCCATAAAACACTATAAACATTAGAAATATGTATTTCTACCATTTTACGACAATTCCACAAGTTTTGGAATTTTACGTTTTCCAGTTCTGCATTTTACGCAAAATACGCGTTTTTTGACCCGCGTTTTCGGCTTTAAACAACATTTAAGCAACCCGATGGAACTTACCACTCATTTTATATTTTATTATTGAGTATAATGATAAGTTTAATCATTTCTACAAGTTTCATATTTTTAGGATATCTAGTTTTATGTTTCGTGACATAACGACTTACAATTAGCGATTTTCAGGACAAAACTGACTCCGTAAACAAGATAATACCATATTTTAACCATCTAGTCATCCAATACTTATGGTGAACGACCATAGGAAGAGTCACCAAGACACTTGGTGTCTTGATGATAAGCTTGTCCAAGATTTCAACACCTTGCAACCTTAATACTTAAGTTTTGATTAATCTTGCAACACATGGATTACTTAGCTTGTAAGATTATGACTCATACAACTTAGCACCTCCTCAACACACTATAAAAAGGGCTCTCATCTCTTTCTTTCTCTTCACAAATAAATTCCCCACTTCAATTTCATAAATCCTTGATCCTTTGATTTCCATGTTCCAAGTTACATACCAAAGTTGAAGGCATAGTTATTCCCTACATGAATCTCTAGTTTGTTTGGGGATTTCATGGATGAATTAAGAGCTACACAAGGGTATAGGGGCTGATTACATAAGGTTTCTACAAGGGTTTTATCAAGGCTATCAAGGGTTGTGTTGATTGGTTGAAAGCTTAGGTTTAGTGGTCCTAGTTCTTTTCTTGACTTCCTTTCTTTGAAAGCCAAAAGTTGTAAGAAACCTTAACACACTCTCTTTCTCAACATCATTTATATGTTTCTCATACTTCATTTATATTTTATATGGTCTTTATATTGTTATCATGAGTACAAACACCACTAAAATATGTTAAAGGAATCATATGTTAGTCAAATGAATGTAAACAAGAAAACTAGTGACATATATTTTAGATACGACTAAGATAGTATAAACATGATATTAGAAACATACATACCGTTAAAGAGGACTTTAACAGGAATACATAGCAATTTGAATCACCGAAAACAAGTACACGAGTCAAAAGATACGGCCAAAAGAAGTTAGCGAAACCAAAACACCGAAACTGCCTAAAACAAGCTGTTAAGCAGCTTTCCGTTTTGAACGAGGCCCTTCTAGTTTGTTTCATCAAAAAGTTAAAACACGAAAGTTGTCCAGAACGACGTTTTCCTGCAATAGCAAAGAAGCTCGGGCCCTGAAAACGCTTAAATAGGCTATTATCCTTCAAAAACTAAAATCGCCTATATATAGTCTCACGACTATACTTTTGTCACAACTAAAGGCAAACCAAGAGGCCTAATGGCCTTAAGCCAAGACCACAATACGGCGAAGGCCAAGGCTGAGTCTCAAGACCATGGTACCGAGATCAGAAACCAAAGGCCTTAGCCTTGATAAACCTAAACATATAGAATACAATATGGATCTACTCCCTCGATAAATCATGAAACTATACTTGTAATAACCAACTTTACAATTTAGAAACTTGTAAACTTTTCTTTAAACACTTGTGACATAAATTATGACGATACTTGTGATAACCATTATGATTTCTTAATCATAACCAACCAACCTTGTAACTTGTGTTTACAAACCATATGATACTTATGATATATAAACAAAACATATGTTTTATCTACTAAGTGCTACAATACTAGGGAACTTCATGTGAGGGTTCATTTGGTTAAATGGATCGACGAGTTCTGGATTTACGAGTTAAAGTGTCCTAGCTCTTCGAACGCTTACTACGTGACCTCCGAATTATGATGGACCGAACGGTAGTACGATATATATAAACTAAACATGTTTTCACAACTAGACCATTTCTATAAATGACATACACAACTACCATCTACTACATCTTGATTAATATAAAGACGATATAGGCTTGTTATTACTTTCGCATCATTATTTCAAACCTAAGTCGCAACATCATATTCTAGGTTGCTCGTAGAGGTTCTCACGGCATATCCATCTTCCTCACTATACATTTGATATCATTAACTCACGGTGAGTTCATAGCCCCATTTTCTATCATTCACTTGTTTTACAAACCCTTGGGGACATATATGCTTTATTTTAAACCGAACACATTGCTTTCAAACTATATGCTTATCTGATTGTTTTATTGTCACCAAGTAACCATCATTGTCAAACAAAAGCAGGCTCAAGTACCATATACTTGAGGCAGCCGTATCAAACAAAAGCGGGCTCAAGTATCATATACTTGAGGCAGCCGTATCAAACAAAAGCGGGCTCAAATATCATATACTTGAGGCAAATTGTATTAAACAAAAAGCGGCTCAAGTATCATATACTTGAGGCACCATATCAAACAAAAGCGGCTCAAGTATCATATACTTAAGGCCTGTATCAAACAAAAGCGCTTAAGTATCATATACTTTGGATAGCGTATAGACCAAATAAATACATGTGAAGTAGTTCTAGACACTTAGTAGTAGAGACCATATTTTTAGCTTTGTGACTAGCATGAACTTGCTTTTCTACGCCACAAGCATCACAAAATGATGTTCATATTTTAAGTTTGGTAGATCTCTTTACTAGTTCTTTAGATGATAGCGATTGAAGAAGTCGATATTGGCATGACCCAATCTTCGATGCCATAAGGTCAAGTATCATCCATAGAAGTAAGGCAAAGTTTGTCTTTAGGTTCATTACCGATTTTAATGACATAGACTCCATGTTTTCTAATGCCACTTTCTATAGTGATACCGTTTTTCAATATTTTACTACTCACTAAAAAGTACGTTACACTTTTATCACATATTTGTCATATACTTAGAAGGTTGAAGTTTAGGTTTTCTACGTGACACACATCGTTAATGGTTAAAGATTTGTGAGAAATTGTACCTTTACCGATGATTTTGCTCTTGCTATTACCAAATACCACATTCCCTCCATTGAAGGATTCGTATGTGGAAAACAAGTATTTATTACCGGTCATGTGCCTCGCACCCGCTATCCTTGATCCATTCATCCAGATTTAGGTCGACCTTTAAGCATTCCTAAGAAAACAATTAACTCAAAAGTATGGTCCCCATTTGTTCATGGGTCCATTAGTGCTATACATTTCATTCATGTTAGGCATATATGGAAAAGGTAAGAATACATTCCATGGTGTAAAGTTTTGAAATGGAAAGCCATTTTGTACATTAGGATTCCATCCCATTTGATGGTGGTTACTTCTGGATAAAAATTATTAGGTCTTCTTATAAATGTGTTTGGTTTTGAAAACGACGAACATTTGTTTCTCATAAAACTTTGATTTTGTTTTAGTGGAGGTGGTTGTCTAACAAGAATGCGGGTTGTTTTCTTTTGTTAACGATAACAAAGTCGGTTCTAGATGAAGTAGCTACATTATTTCTATCGCTTGTTGAGAGCACGCACCCACGCATCCCTCGTTTTACACTAGACGGTTCCTTTTCAAGGGATCCGTGGGATCCGTGACTACAGTAGCTTGTTTTTCAGTTGCTTTGACAAATTGTATTTCTTTATTCTCGCTAGTTATGCATTAAGTTCCTGAAAACCTAAACCCTTTTGATTGTTTCCTGTTTTAACACCATCTAGTATTATATCTAGAGTATTAGTATTCATTCTAGCAATCTTGGAATCAAGATTATCAGCTAGTGTTTGAAGTTGAACACAAAGCTCACATTCCCCACTTGCTATCTTCCATTTTTCTAAACATTTTAATTTTCCTTTTAACTCAATGACTTTCTTTTCTAAACGTTCATTTTTGTTTTTCAAAATCTTATTTTTGTTAATTACTTTTAGACTAATTTTGCAAAGTTTATAATATTCACGATGCAATGATTAATCATCTAATGATGAGCTACTATAATAGAGAGATTCAGGACGTACCTCGTTTGAGTCATTTTCCATGAGACAAATTTCTTCGTTCTCCTCCTCACTCATTCCCCACGAACCACTCACGAACGCCTTTTGTTCGTCACATTTAGGACACTCACTAATGAAGTGATTAAGGGTCCCCACATTTAAAACATGCGCTGCTCATCCCTTGCTTTCTTGTCGCCTTTGCCTTTCGAACCCCCTTCTTGTCGCCACATGGTTGCTTGACATATCTTCCTTTTCTTCTAAAGAACTTTTGAAATCCTTACCGCCATGGCATATTCTTCGTCATCACTATCCAAGAAGAGTTTTCTTCATCGCTTGAGACCTTCTTGGATTTGAAGGCAAGAGATTTGTGCTTCTCTTCTTTTCTTTCGAGGCTTCGTATCTTTAGCGAGGACAAGCTCATAGACCTTTAGATTGCCTATGAGTTCGCCGAGGTGAGGATTGATAAGTCTTTTGATTCTTCGATGGCCGTTACCTTTGATCTCCACTTGGATGGAAGTGCCCTTAGATATCTCCTGACATGATTACGACTAGAGAAAGACTCATCAAGTGTTTGTAATGATGTAATTTTACTATTAAAGTTAGCAAAAGAATTATCTATACTATCCTCATCCGATATTGAAAATTGTTCATATTGTTGAACAAATAAATCTATTTTATTGTTTTTAACTTGTTGATTTCTTTGATGAGTTACAACTAAAGAATTTCAAATTTATTTTGAGGTTTTAAGCATAGAAATTGCTGTAATGATTCATTTATTGTAATAGTTTATTAGGATGGGTAAAAACCATGACCCATACCCATGGAGCATATCCATAACCCATGGAGTTAACCCATAACCCATTTGAATAGATGCATTGAATCTTCTAGATACATTGTATCTACTTGGATACCCATGGTCCAAAGTCTAGGAACCATGACCCATGACCCATAACCCATAACCCACGGATAAAGAGGATCGCCTCACGGATCCCCGGTTTACACTAGACGGATCCCTTAGGCAAGGGATCCGTGCAACATGAGGTAACATGAAATTGCCTATAAATAGAGAGCCATTTCTTCATTGTAACTCACCCTCTTCTTACAAACTCTCATATATTCTTACATTCTTCTAATCTCGCATCTCTTGATCTAGATAGTAGTTCTTCTTTCTTTGTTGTGATTCTCATATAGGTTCTTCTAAGGCGAGATCACAAGCATTCTACAAGTCATCCAAACAAGGGTCCTTGATTGATTTGTTCCTCCACACGATTTCTATAGCGAAGATCTTGTATTTCATATTTCACATATTTGTTGTGTTATAGTAGTGTTGGTTTGGTCCTCCGTGTTAACCACTCAAGATTTAGCTTTGTATCGGAAAAGTGTGTTTACGTTGTGAAGGCTTCTCCACCGAGTTGAAGGAGTTTTTGACATAGTGCTTGAACTCTCGAGTAGGTGACTCGGGGAGTGGAGTAGGGCAAGGAAGGTGTCCTTGTAGCCGAACCACTATAAATTGGTTGTGTCATTTCTATCCTTTACTTTACTTGTTTTCTTTACTTGCATTACTTATAGATCTATACCCTTATAGTTTTCCACATTTTTCCCTTTCACTTTGGTCCATGTGAGATAATCTAGTCATTTAATTTTGACCAGAGATCAAGAGTGCACTTGTAAGTTCCTTACAAGCAAGGTTATCAAGATCGCAATCTTACATAGGATCGTTTTTGTTCCCGCAAGATCGGGATCGTAAGATCCTATAAAGTGTTATTTTTTTTTTAAATCAATTACCAAAACCTACACCCCTCAAACCAAATTACAAATACCGACACTATAAATCCTCTTTACCAAAATCTACACATCAAGCAAACTAAAATTCTCGCTGAAAAACTTTGCTCGCCACTGTGTATTGACCTTTTTAGTACTTGATTTCTTTGAGGGAGGACATGAAAGGTATAGGTCCACAATGTTACATGGATGATTACAAGTGACAACCAATTTTTTGAGTTTTTATTTTTAATTAAATGTATGCTGGGCGGAGCCAGGATCTAAAGTTAGGGGGTGCCGACTTTTTTCTGATAAAGTAGCGATGGAATTTATATGCAAATAAATTGCCATGTTACGTAGTTTGTTGTTTCAATATAAATTCTATAAGCTTTCCATAATCGTGATTGTGATTATATGGGGTTATAGACAACATCGTGTCTTTGTTCATAAAACCGATTAGATCTTTTTTCTTATGTTGTTCATGTTTTAACTTTGTAGCTATATAAGAGTAAAAACTCTTGTGTACAACTAATACATAAATTTATATATGCGGTAAATATAAATAGTGCTAAGATCTTTCAATTCATACAAAACATCCGGTCTTACAAATTACAAGTAAATGCTAAGATAGTTACATTGTCCTAGCTTAAATTAATATGCTCAAAAGAAAAGATGGAGAATGGAGTTACCAAGATGTTTGAAGTTGTTGCCTAAGCAATTAACATTGAAATTGTTGCCTAAGCAGCTTAGCAAGTAAACTTTACTTGTATTTTTATGAGTGATGATTTTTTTTTGAATAGATATGAGTGATGATTGACATGCCTAATAATATGACTAACTTATATGCCTACTTCATTCAACATTTGACACATGTTTTGGTCATTTTCTCACTCTTAAATTTTACCATTGATGTTGACACATGTCTTAATCTCTCTTTTAGGCATATTGTTAGGCACACCAATTAGTCATCCTAATCATTTTCCTTTTTTTATTGCTTTGAGTTATGTTATTGCATTAGGCATGTGTAATTCAAATGAATATACTTTTGTACATGAATCTACCTAAATTATAAGCTTGTTGCTCTTTGGAAACATTTACAAAGTTATACTAGACAAATTTAAAACTTAAAAAAGAATAAAACGAGAACATTGAAAATATTGAAGATTGAGGCCGAATAATTGATTATCTACCTTAAAGACCAAAGAAAATAGGAACCAAATATATAACATTTATATATGATAAAAGGATTTTTAATAAGATAGTTAAGGAGCACGTGAAAATTTGAAGTTTTAAATTTACTGTGACTCTTATAATTCGTGGTTGAGTAAAGGAGTAAAGGGGAGGCTCATTGGCCAAATTGCATCTAATACGGGTTTTAGCCCTCTTCACCATAGAAGTAATTGGACAGGTTGGGGGAGGCTCAACACCCACCTGTCCCCCTATCTCCTCCGCCCTTGGCTGTAATAAATGAAAGGCTATAAAGTTGATATGAGGATTTGGAATAGTGGTGCATACTTCTACTTTTTACTAGTTACCTCTTATTTTATTTCCAAGAGATATTAAACATGTCACACAAACACATCATAAACACAGAGAGTTTATCTTCTTCCTCTATCTCCTTCCTCCCAAACCTGCGAAAAAAATAAATAAATAAAGAAACATCACAGTACCCGGACCTCTAAAAGAAGCTGTAAAAGAACAACGAAGAAGCTGCAAATGACAATATGTATCAATTGCATGTAAAAGAAGATGTGTAAATGACCACATATTTTCAAAGACAATGGGTGCTAAAAAACAACAAAGATAGCGAGCAAACACCCTTCCTCACCCTTCCGTTTGCTCGCCTATTTTCAAAGACAAAGGGTGCTAAAAAACAACGAAGAAAGCGAACAAACATCCATCCTCGCCCTTCCGTTTGCTCGCCTATTCTCAAAAGACAACGAAGACAGCGAGCAAAAACCCTCATCGTCCTTCAGTTTTCTCGCCAATTTCATAAGAAAACATAATTTTCGGATGCTAGAAGACAACGAAGGCAGCGAGCAAAAACCCTTCCCCGCCCTTCAATTTGCTCGTTTCGTCGATTTATGTAATACTCCTCTCGATGGTTCATTTTGGTAATCGTTATTCAATAATGTTCATTTAAAAATTTCACACTTTTTTTAGATAGGGATTGTAGTGTTATAGAGTTCCATGTAAAATTCCATATAAAAGACCAGTTTAAGTGATTGTGAATAAAAAACTCAATGTTTAAACACCGTAATCATATAAATAATGCAATACATGCAATTGCTCCATGTTACATTTGTATGATAAACGCTTTGGTTCAAAAAGAAATACGAAATGAGTAGATTTGAGTCATTTATAAAGGTAAAATTGGGTCAAAATTTAAAAAGTGAGCTTAATTTTTGTATAAATTTTGTTTAATTATAAAAATCATGCTTTGTAGTAGTATCGAGATCGATAGCGATCCTACACTCTTACTAGCTATATCACGATCTTATTCGATCTTATGCTAACTCCGATCCTACTTCGATCTTGCAAGGTTTTCTAATGTATGATCGTACGATCCTACGATCAAGATCGCGATCTTGATAACCATGCTTACAAGAATGACGAGTGCGCTTTCGAAAAAATTAAGACTGAACCTGTAATTATGCCAAACTACAGGGATGACTTTTGCAATTTACTCTTTATAAGAGTTGAGAAGTTGCACTTCTATACTTTCTAAATGTATACTTAATTTCAATACTTTCCAAATGTGCTAAAAGTTTGAACATTTTTCAACATTTCAACATTGACCACTTTTACTTTATATGTAGTATAGATGACTCTTTCTATGTTTGGGGATTAAAAATTTCAATAAAAAGTGGGATAATAGTTCATCTTTATTACTTAATTTAACGATTTAAACAACTATATGAAATAGTTCAAGTCTATTTAAATTGAGCTAGTAACCATTAAAAAGTACTCTGTAAATGAAGTTATCACCATATGCCTTGCACTTAATGATTCGTTCATGCTCAATTCGGTTTACGTCTACATGCTACATTACTATTTTAGTAAAATATTACTTTGGGCTAATCTTTCACATGGAAATCCAGCTGCTTACATATCATTGATCATGGCTGCTTCTTCCATTTCTCATCGATGGAAATATGATGTTTTTGTAAGTTTTAGAGGTGAAGATATCCGTAAAAGTTTCATGGATCATCTATTCAATGACTTCAACCAAAAAGGAATTTATGCTTTTAGAGATGACAATGAATTGCCTAAAGGAGAAGAGATATCTCCTCATGTCTATAAAGCCATTGTAGAATCGAGGTTTTTGATTGTTATCTTCTCTAAAAATTACGCTTCTTCAACATGTTGTCTGAGGGAACTTGTCAAAATACTTGAGTGCAAGCAGATTGAAGATCCCAAACATGATGTTCGGATTATCTTTTATGATGCGAAGCCTGATGTGGTGAGGAAACAGAAAAGAAGTTATGCCCAAGCGTTCTGTAAGCATGAAGTTTCAAATAGTACGGAGGTGGGTAAATGGAAAGAAGCTTTATCCATGGCGGCTAACTTATCTGGATGGGATCTCCAGGACATGACAAATGGGTGAATTTCTCTATGTTTGCTGTTTTCTCACAAACACCTTATTACTAAAGCCTAACACTGTTTAGTTTTTCTTTTTCTTCTATGGTTAATAGGTATGAATCCAAGTTCATTGATTGCATCTCCAAAGACATCCTCATAAAGTTATGTGACGGACTCTTGCATGTTGGTGAAAACCTTGTTGGCATAGAATTCCATTTCAAAAAATTAAACTTGTCTCGCTTCATTGGGTCATATAAGGTTAACATGATGGGAATATGTGGTATAAGTGGAATAGGAAAGACGACCCTTGCCGAAGCTATTTATAACTTACTGTATATTCACTTTGAGGGAGGTTGCTTTTGTGAAGATGTCAGAAAACAGCAAGACCTAACTCAAGTCCAAATGCAGCTTATTGATGACATCATGAAAACAAGAGAGCTGAAGATATCGAATGTCAGTCAAGGGATTATGGTGATAAAGAAAAGGATGTCATCGAAGCCGATCTTGCTTGTTTTGGATGACGTGGATCATCGGGATCAGTTAAAGGCGCTAGCGGGTTCAGCTAGTTGGTTTTGTGCAGGAAGTTTGATTATTTTCACATGTAAAGATAAACAGTTGCTAAGTAGTCACAGAGTGGATATAATCCACGACATGGACTTTCTAAATGAGGATGAATCTCTAAAGCTCTTCAGTTACAATGCATTTGAGGAAAAATAGCCTTCTACAGTCTTCAAAAAACTTGCTGAGAAAGCTGTGAAATATGTGCAAGGTCACCCTCTCGCCCTCATAGTTTTGGGTTCTTTTTTATACAGAAAAACTGAGGCTCAATGGGTTAGTGAACTGGACAGACTCAAAGTACATCCTAACAAAGAGATACAAAAAGTGCTTCGTTTAAGTTATGATGGGCTAGACCGGGAGCAACAAAACATCTTACTTGATATTGCATGTTTATTCATTGGAGAAGAATATGATTTTGTAGCAAGCATACTAGATGGCTGTAACTTTTTTGCAGATACAAACATGAGAGTTCTAGTTGATAAGTCATTAATCACAATCTCGAGCAAGATGACACTACAAATGCATGACTTGATTCAAGCAATGGCAAGAGAAATTGTTCGGGAAGAATCTATATTTCCTGGGAAACAGAGAAGAATGTGCATTTCATCTGAGGGTTGCAATGTATTGCGTAATAAGAAGGTTAGAGCGCATATGACTCTTTCCCTCTATATTAATACATAAAAGTATAAACAATTGCATATGTGAGTATAAGGAAAAAAGCCAAAAATACTCTATGTACTTCTCGTGAAAACTCATTATGCTTTCTCAACTTTTTTTATTGTCATTATACTTAACGTTGTTTCCATTTTCTTGTAGGTGAATTAATGCTTTTCACTCATTATGCTTAATTACTTTATGTATAATGACAATAAAAAGTTGAGAAAGCATAATGAGTTTTCACGAGAAGTACATAGAGTATAATGGATCGACACTTTATTGATTATAACTAAAGATTGATCGAGTTTATGTGTGATATTGCGAGTAATCCACATTTTGTCTTATACATGTTTTACAATGGCATCGTCATGTTCTGCTTTTGGCTTCTAGGATTCCCAGCTCGATGGCGATCGACACCTTGTGCTTGTAGGTGAATTAATGCTTTTCAATGGATTCTCCTCAGTATGTTTACTTCATCCTGTCGTTGCATACCTAGTAAGCAAAAGTACAAAGTTTGCCGGTCGCACGCTTTTGGTTACAAGTCCGGTTGAAACTGTGATTTTTAGTATGGGTCGATATGAGTAAGTCGACCCGCTAGCAAAAGTTGCCTTCTTATCTCTGCTTTATTCTATCCGAACAAGAGGATTGAGGTTGTATGTTATGTGGGTCAACTTTAACCCGCTCAACAAGTGCCTATACACGAAGAGACATAACCAATTAAAATGAAAATGGTTATGTATAATGACAATATTTGAAGTACATAGAGCATAATGAGTTTTTGGGGAAAGTACGTTAAGCATTTATAGCTTTTTTCCGTGACTATAATTGAAGCTACATATTCTTGCTTTTCCAGGTCGCATTAACTGATGCAGTTGAAGTTCTAGTCCTTCCGTTAGAGAAATTTAGTCAAAAGGTTCACATAGATGCTACAGATTTTGCACATATGAAAAATTTGCGGATCCTGAAAATCTATCAAGAGGATAAATTTGTGCAAGAATCTGAATTGAAGAGCTACAATGTGATAATCTCAGGAAGTTTTGATTGTTTGTCGAGTGAGCTAAGGCTGTTTTGTTGGCATGGATTCCCTTTCAAGTACTTACCTTCAAATTTCTATCCAGAAAACATTGTTGTCATCGACCTTTCTTACAGCAACATAAAACAACTTTGGACAACACCAAAGGTATTTACTTGTTCATAAATTTGTTCCTATTTTACACCTAAAATATTAAGAACTTATCTTTATTCTATTGATGTCAGTGTTTAAGAAGGTTGAAGGTTGTGTGAATTTGGTTACAGTTCATCCGTCAATTAGAATGCTCAAGAGGCTTGTCGTTATAAATTTTAAAAACTGCAAACGCCTTAGTTTCCCTTCCAATAAGAAAATGGACAAACTGTGTGAAGACTTGGGCAATATCAATACCTCAGGTGAGCTTCATATAGATGGAACTCCTATCGCAGAACGTCCATCTTTTGTACGCTCTCTTACAAATCTTGTATATTTCTCACTTGGTCAACGTGTGAAGATTTGGTCTAGATGGTGGACTACTTCAATCTTCCGGTCTTTTCATGGTCTAGATGGAACTGCTAAGGCAGAACGTCCAAAATATTTCCATGAAGGACCCTTGCATGTTGGTGAAAACGTGCTGGTTGGCAATCCAGGTGCTTCTTTCATTGCCCATCGATGGAAATATGATGTATTTGTAAATTTTAGAGGTGAAGATATCCGTAAAAACTTCATGGACCATCTGTTCAACGATTTCAAGCAAAAAGGAATTCATGCATATAGAGATGACAGAGAGTTTCCTAAAGGAGAAGAGATATCTCATCAGCTTTACAAAGCCATTGAAGAATCGAGGTTATTGATAGTTATCTTCTCCAAAAATTACGCTTCTTCGACATGGTGTCTGAGGGAACTTGTCAAAATACTTGAGTGCAAGGGCATGGGAAAGCCTAAACAAGAGGTTCAAATAATCTTTTATGATGTTAAACCTGACGTGGTGAGAAATCAAACTGAGAGCTATGCTGAAGCTTTTGCGAAACATCAAGATTTAAAAAGACCAGAAGTAGCTAAATGGAAGAAAGCTTTATCCATGGCGGCTAACTTATCTGGATGGGATCTCCAGAACATGACAAATGGGTAAATTTCTTGTTTTTGTGTAATTATCTTGTAGGTTTATAGCTCTACTAAAGCTTAATACTGTGTAGTTTCTCTTACTTATTATGTCTTTGTGGTTAACAGGTTTGAGTCCAACTTCATCGATTCCATTTCCGGACAAATCCTCAAAACATTATGTGACGGACCCTTGCATGTTGGTGAGAACCTTGTTGGCATAGGTTTCCATTTCGACAAATTAGACTTGTCACGCTTTGTTGGGTCAGATAAGGTTAACATGATTGGAATATGTGGTATAAGCGGAATAGGAAAGACGACCCTTGCCAAAGCTATTTATAACTTGATGTATGTCCACTTTGAAGGAAGTTGCTTTTGTGAAGATGTCAAAGAAGTCACAAAACGAAGAGGCCTGATTCAAGTCCAGCTGCAAATGATTGGAAAGATCATGAAAATTGAAGATTTGAAGATATCAAGTGTCGGTCAAGGGATTATGGTGATAAAGAAGATGATGCCATTGAAGCCGATCCTGCTTGTTCTGGATGATGTAGATGATTATAAGCAGTTAGAGGCACTAGCGGGTTCAGCTAGTTGGTTTTGCCCAGGAAGTTTGATTATTTTCACATCTAAAGATAAACAGCTGCTAAGATCTCATAGAGTGGATAAAATCCATGGCATGGAATTTCTAGATAAGGATCAATCTCTTGAGCTTTTCTATACCTATGCCTTTGGCAAAGAAAATCCTTCTACATGCTACGAAGAACTTGCTGTGGATGTTGTGAAATATGCGCACGGTCACCCTCTAGCCCTCAAAATTTTGGCTCGTTTTTTATATGGCAGAACTGAGGCTCAATGGGTTAGTGAACTGGATAGGCTCAAAGTATATCCTAATGAGCATATACAACGAGTGCTTCGTTTAAGTTACGATGGGCTAGACCTCCATCAGAAAAATATCTTACTTGATATTGCATGTTTACTTGTCGGAGAAAACAGGGATTTTGTAGCAAGCGTACTAGATGACTGTAACTTTTTGGCAGACATAAACATGCAAGTTCTATTTGATATGTCATTAATCACGATCTCTAGCGATATGTCACTTCAAATGCCTGACTTGATTCAAGCAATGGCAAGGGAAATTATTCGTGAAGAATCTATCATGACTGGGAAACATAGAAGATTGTTCGTTAATCCATCAGAGATTTACAATATCTTGAGTGAAAAGAAAGCAAGAAATTTTCTTTTACGGCATAAATACCTAAGTATTTCCAATTGCACATGCTACTATGTTCCATATGCCTCATAATACAATATATAAATGTTATTTCCTGTATACAGGTAACACAAGCAGTTGAAATTATTAACCTTCTGCAAATGAAATCTAGTCAAAAGTTTGATATAGACGGTGAAGCATTTGCGCAAATGAAAAACTTGCGTATTTTAAAACTACCAATGGATGATTTGGTGAACTGATATGAACCGAGTCGATAATGAGGTAAAAGAACAATAAAGATAGATGATCAACTTTCGAGAGGCCGATCTCTCTCCCAATAATGAAGTCAAATAACTAAACCATTAATAATCTTCTGCATAATCTCAATTACAACCCTAATACCCTATTTATAACTAGAAGGGTACCCGCGCAATGCGGCGGCGGGTACCCGGTGATTATTTTTGTGGCGAGCATTCTGGTGGTTGCGCTTTAATTGTGGTTGAGGATATGCCCGGTGGTGGTGGTGTAACACTGTGCGGATGGAGAGGTCCGGTGGGATTGTTTACTATGGTGGTGGTGTAATTGTTTGTGTTTTATGTGGATATTTACATTAAACCGGCTGTTACAAAATAGGCCGCACATAAAGACCCTTAAATTTTCAGTTGTAACATATGTGTATGTATTGAACAATATGGAGACCTTTTTATTAAAGGGCTTTTAAAAGCCTTAAAGTCGTATTGACCATTTTGTATTAAAAGGCTTTTATTACAAAACGTATTGACCATCACAATTAAAAAGTATTGACCAATATTGTCAACAACATTTACTAAATGGCTTGTTATTTCTTAATAAAGAAATGTTTTTTGTCTTAAAAATTTTAAGACTACTTTATATAGAAAGTCCCAAACCTTTTATAAAGTAGTATAGATAAAAGGCCCTAGACTTAACTTGTTCACTAAGAAAATATAATAAAGGAAACTAAATAAACTAATTAATTAATTAATAATAATAATAATAAACTATTGAATGCAGGATCGTATCAATACTCCCGCCCCCAAAAACACCTTGTCCTCAAGGTGTTGCTTGAAAAGTTGCTTTAAGTGATTCCGGGATCCCATATTCTTCTTGAAGACAACATTATAATGTGGAAGAAACCCTTCAATAAAAGGCCTAGGATCTTCTAGAAACCGGTCTTTCATTCCAACCGGCTTCATGCGATCGATGGCGGCTACCTATTGTCACCCATGTTACGGAATTTGACAAGCCCGGTTGTTTACAATCTGTTTTGCTTCCATATTCATTGAAAACAACATGTGTTTCCTCAACATCGTCAATCTGTAACTCATTTACCACCTCCTTCAGGTTTTTTGAAGCAATATAACCCATCTGATTGTTGACTCTAGTCATTGTTACTAAAGGAATGGGTTGTTCATCATAATTTTGGCTCCCTGAATTTTTTTGCAACCAATCCTCCTCCACAATACTACTATCTTTACTACTTTTTTCTGCTGCAATCAATTTGGCTGGAACCAAGGTGATGATGTGGCTTCGCTTCCGATCTCTTTTAGGATCACGCCACCTCTCCCATTCTTCAACCTCCTTAGTGCGCCCATTGAAATCGCCAATTTCTTCAATAAATCTATAATTTCTTCATGTCTACGGGCTGATTCAACTCTCATAGCCTCCATTCTTTTCTCGAAGTTACTCATGACTAATCGGATGCTAAGCAATAACTCGGGATGAACAAGTAAATTCCGTGAACGGTAACCGAGTGAACGGTAACTTCGATTTTTTTGGAAACCCTAGAATCGAATACTCACGAAACCAATTGATACAATAATTTATAAAATCCTTATCAAGTGCTATTTATAACTACCATTACCAAAGCATAAAACTTACTAGGGCTGAATAAGAAAGAAAATCAATAGCTTAATAAATGAAATTGCATATTGTTTAAAACTGAGGGACTCTGAATGAAAATAAAGCTGACTTGGGGTCAACACTTGCCTTTACTCTCTCAAACTGCTTCTATTGTATTCTCCATGTTTATCTACTTTTTTCTTTATTGTTCTACTTTTGTAAACAGGGATATGTTTATCTTATAACTCATTGTTCTATGTCTTGTATACCAAGTATAAAAGTTTTTATTTTTTGCAAGTAAACAACGATTAGGGATATTCACATGCAATTTAAATATTAAACATTTAAGATTGAATATTAGAGCCATGTTACACGCAAAACACACACTTACTATAATCATATTGATCCACATCTAACATGTGAGTGTATTACATAGTCTTCTTCCTCCTTGTGCTAAAAAAAGCCATTAACGAACCTTTCAAATTTTCAAATTATGCTAAATTGTTGAAACTGAGTGGTGAAATTGATTAGATTAAGGAATTGTGGCTGAATTTTGATCTGAGTTTTGGCGGGACAAATTTGAATGGTGGATTTTTGTTAATAATGTCAAATAGAAATAAAAAATCAATCACCACCTTTGTTAATATTCTTAAAGTCGAGGACTAGAAGTGAAACTAAAGTTGACTTGGAGTCAACCAACCACTTGCCTTTACTCTTTCCAAGTAACTTCATTTGATCTTCCATTTGATTGCATATCACTAAGCAAATACTTTTACTCAACTCGAACTTCCATTTTGATTGCATTCACCCAAAGACTTCCATCGGTAAATATTTCTTTTCTCCAATCTCTTACTTTTTTTTTATATATACTTTTTTGTTCGTTGCATATCTTATAGTAACTCATTTTCATTTTGAAAGTTTTATAATTATTCGATCTAATAACTAAACAATTCGACCGGTTATATCTAATAACTAAACAATTCGACCGGTTATACTTTTCACTAAGTGATTGTGGTTATATGTATGTTATGACGGGTTTGGTCCTTTGATAGCTGAACTGCCGTACGTGTTTGTAATTTCTACCAAGTTAGAATCGTTGTAGCTTTCTATTTGAGTTGAAAAATCGTCGACTTTACTCTTTCTAACGACTCAACTGGACAGCCGTTCAGTCACTTAAATTTCCATTAGTAAATTGCACGTCAAAAGTATTATATACTAGGTAGTATTTACACGGCCCTGAATCCTGTTCATGTTCAAATACTTACTGAGTAGTTGACCTCGGGTGGTTATACGTAAGTTTGGGTTTTGTCCTTGGATTGTTGGGCTGTCATATTCGTAAGTTTGGTAGGATCATATCGTTGTAGTTTTTAGGGTCATCCGATCGAAGTTATCATTTTTATCTCAAAAAGAAAAAAAGATATTTCAAGTCCAATATTTCAACAAGTTTTTGCAAACCAGAATTTTATATTAATATGAACAATAATACTCTCTAAATAGTATTACAAGATTGAATTGCAAACTCACACATTTCGTTTTTGAAATGCAATCTTTCAAGCTTTTTTTTTATATAAAATTGTCTAACATATATAAGCAACTAGCTTGTATGTCCTGTCTACACGTTACTTGGTATAACACAAAAGCACTCGCATGTTTGATTCTTCTTGGTCATGGATTCTTGGTATTAATTTAGTGTTTCATCTCTTTTAGTATTTTTACTCATTCTGATGATCTTTATGCAGCTCGATCTCATTATTGATAATGGCTACTACGTCCATTCCTCATGGGTGGAAATATGATGTCTTTGTAAGTTTCAGAGGTGAAGATATCCGAAAAGCTTCATGGATAATATGTTCAATGATTTCAAGCAAAAGGAATCCATGCTTTTAGAGATGACAACAGTTGCCTAAAGGAGAAGAGATACCTCCTCATCTCTACAAAGCCATTGAAGAATCAAGGTTTCTGATAGTTATCTTCTCCAAACATTACGCTTCTTCATCGTGGTGTCTGAGGGAACTTGTCAAAATACTCAAGTGCAAGCAAATGGGAAAGCCTAAACACGAGGTTCAAATAATCTTTTATGATGTTAAACCTAATGTCGTGAGGAAGCAAACTGGGAGCTATGCTGAAGCATTTGCACAACATGATGTTTCAAATAAAACAGAGATGGGGAAACAAAAGGAAGTTATCTGTTGCATTCATTAACCACGAAATTTCAAATAAAACAGAGGTGGATAAATGGAGGGAAGCTCTATCCATTGCAAACTAACTTATCTCCATGGGATCTCCAGGACATGATAAATGGGTAATTTTGTCTTTTTTGAAATTAGTCTTGTAGCTCTACAAAAGCTTAACACTAAGCAGTTTCTCTTACTTATTGTCTCTTTGTGGTTAATAGGTACGAGTACAAGTTCATCGATTCCATCTCCAGAGAAATTCTCAAAAGTTATGTAACGGACCCTTACATGTTGGTGAGAACCTTGTTGGCATCGATTTCCATTTCAACAAATTAGACTTGTCACGCTTTGTTGGGTCCGATAAGGTTAACATGATTGGAATATGTGGTATAAGTGGAATAGGAAAGACTACTCTTGCCAAAGCTGTTTATAACTCGATGCATACCTACTTAGACGGGAGTTGCTTTGTGATAATGTCCAAGGAGTTGAAAACGACAAGGCCTAACGCAATTCCAGATGCAAATGATTGGTAAGATTATGAAAACAGATGATCTGAAGATATCAAGTGTTGGTGAAGGTTCTATGGTCATTAAGCAAAGGATGGCATGTAAGCGGATCCTGCTTGTTTTGGATAATGTGAATAACGTGGAGCAGTTAAAAGCACTAGCAGGTTCACGTGATTGGTTCTCCCAGGAAGTTTCATTATTTTCACGGGTAAAGATAAGCAGTTGCTAACATCACATAGAGTGGATGAAATCTATGAAATGGGGTTTTGGATAAGTGTAAAGCTCTTGAGCTCTTCAGTTTACATGTATTTGGAATAAGGCATCCTACAAAAGTTTTTGAAGAATTTGCTTCCGAAGTTATAATACATTTGCAAGGACACCCATTGGCTCTCAAAGTTATTGGTCGATCATTGTATGGAAAATCTATGCGTGTTTGGAAAAGCAATTTGCATAGACTCAAACATATCCTAACTCAGAGATAGTACAAAAACTTGACCAAGTTTTGATGGCTTGGCATCTGATGAGAAAAGAATGTTTCTTGACATTGCATGTGCCTTCATTGAGGAAAATAAAGATTTTGCTGCAAGTGTATTAGACAGCAGTCACATTTCTGCAAATGCTATTATTGAAGTTCTAGCTGATAAGTTCCTAATAACAGTATCTGCAGATTGTATTCAAATGCATGAATTGATTCAAAGCATGGCAAGGGAAATTATACGTGAAGAATTCAGCATGCCTGGAATCACAGCAGATTGTGGATTTCATCAGAGGATTGCGATATACTGGATGTAAACAAGGTATTAAGTGGCATATTATTCCTTTTCAACATAAACATTATATTTTAGTATAAGCAATTGCCTTGTTGTTCTTGTTTTTTTTTATTTTTTATTTTGATTTATAAATAAAAAAGCAAGTACAATCTGTTGATCTGTTATTTGTATCTCAGGTAGCAGAAGTTGAAGTTGTAGTCCTTTTGATAAAGAAAAACTGTCAAAATATTCCCATAGATGGACAAGCTCTTACATGTATGAAAAACTTGCGGATACTAAAAATATGCTTTCCGAAGTCGAAGGACGTTGGCAGCCATTTGCAGTAAACTTCTCTGGAAGACTGGATTTGTTGTCCAATAAATTAAGGTTGCTTTATTGGCATGGATTGCCTTTACAGTCCTTACCTTCAGATTTTTATCCGGAAAACATTGTTGCCATCGACTTGTCTTACAGCCACATAAAACAACTTTGGACAACACCAAAGGTATTTTACTTGTTCATATGTGTGTTTGTGTTCTACACCTAATGATATACAAACTTATCTTTTTCTATTGATGCCAGTGCTTAAGAAAGTTGAAAGTAATGAAGCTAAGTCACTGTTGTAACCTAACAACCACCCCGACTTCTCGTAGATTACAAGTCTAGAAGAACTAGATCTTGAAGGCTGTGTGAATTTGGTTACAGTCCATCCATCAATTGGAATGCTCAAGAGACTTGTTGTCTTAAATATGAGAGACTGCAGACGGGCTGTGAGTTTTCCTAGCAAAGTGGAAACGGATTCTCTTCAGTTTTGAATCGCTCGGGATGCTCCAATGTCAACCAACTGCCTGAAACCTTTTGGTCTAGATGCTGGACTTCAATCTCTGGTTTCATATGGAACCAACAACATCCCAAAGATCAGTTTCATTGGAAGGTTTACATATGTTGAAGTCTCTCAATTTCAGCTACTGCAATTTAGAACAAGTTCCTGATGCCATTGGAGGCTTATCATGTCTAAAGTATCTATACTTGGAAGGAACAATTTTACTAGCTTGCCTGGAAGTTTGACTCAACTTTCTAATCTTCAAAATCTTTATGTTAATGGTTGCAAGATGTCGGAAGTGTTGCCCGAACTTCCACATAGCCTAAATGATCTTGATGCATCTGATTGCACCTCCTTATGTTCAATTACGGGATCAAACACAATCATGAGCGGAAGGTACACTTTTCTCAACAATTTGTCCAAAATTGTTTGAGAATCTTGCCATTGATAGCCAGGTGTCTATATCGGAGACTGAGTGTCGCGACTCATCTGTAACTTCCCAAGGCTCTACAAACCGGTTTTCTTCTTTCCTTCGGTATGCGCGTATCTGTAATATATGTGGACTGTTCCGTTTGCGTGGAAGTTCCATTGATATAATATATGATGGAAATAGCATTCCAAATTGGTTTACAAATAAAAGTATGGGAAATCAAGTAAAGGTCGAATTACCATTAGATTGGAGCTTCAGTAAGTTAAGGGGGTTTGGAATTTGTGTTGTTTTTAAGAGAAAAGGACCTTCCACAGATTTTGAATACTCTGTAAAGAACTTTGATGGAGCTTCTTTGGGAGAATGCAATCCATATTACTATTGGAATTATTTTGAGGATAAGCCAATAAGAATCGATGAGTCAGATATGATATGGTTGCGTTATACGACGGAAGAAATATGGGAATGGGAGAAAGCAAAGAATTTTGTAACATTTTGTTTTGATGAGAGTGAATATATTGAAGTGAAGGAGATTGGTGTAAGAGTTGTTTGTGATGAAGATTTAGATGAAGAAGCAGGAGACGTGAGTATGTTCCAAGACCTCCCAACTCTATCAGAGCATGGTGGGGTCTTGTGCCAGTTTGAGGAGTATGGGGACTATGGACAAATCGACTGGACATGGTAGTCCGATTGTCCCTGTTTGGGGATTGTCGTATTGACTGGTCATGGTAGATTGGTAGTCCAAAAGAAAACTTTTATTGTACTAGTAATAATTTATAGATTGTAACTTTTATCTGGTCGTTTTATTCAATAATCTTTGATAAATCCATGTCTTTGGTTTAGATAAAGAGCTTTTGTAGGAGACATCCACCATGTGTTTGATGAAATGCATGAGTAGAAATCATTTACTATAAATCCTTGCTCATCTGTAATAGTTTTGTTTGATTAAATGTATATGTGTAGCTACTACTCTTCAGCTTGTTTGTATAGTTTTTTTTGGATTTCCAACTGATTAAGAATAGATTGCTGTCTTTTGAAGTTGTGATGTGTACAGTAAGATAAGAAACTTTGCTGCGGTTTATGTCTTTGTAAAATAATATCATAGCAATTAGGTGACGCTATCATGTTAAAGCAACGACATCTTTGTCGGAAAAACTTGACATATGTTTTGATTGCCAAAACATTCTTCTTGATGCTTACATTATGCATCTCTTCTTTGTTGCACGATAGCTGAAGTTTAGTTCTTTGAGGTACCTACCCAACATGCAAGATGCTACGTGTTTTGACACATCACATACCCAGATTTCAACCCGCCCAAGATGCTTACATTATCGTCTTTTACCATTTACATCTCTTCTTTGCTTCACGCATAGAAGAGTATTAATCACCGCTTCAATTCCAAGATTGCCTTCCCTTATCCTTGATCTCCACCTTCTTTGTACCTGGGACAATCTGGACAAACAGAGCTCTTGTCTAACACCAAACTCATTACCCACACCCAGGTTGTCAATAGCTTGTTCCTCCCCTCAACTCCACCTCACAGGTTCTGGTCCAGTTCTTTTTACTGTTGAGAATACACTCAGCAGTGAAAACAGCAGCTGCAGGCTGCGGCTAATAATCAGTTCCTTGAGGTAGCTGCCGACATGTGTTTCGACCCATTTACATACGGGTCAGATTTCAACCAGTTTTCCAAAAACACATCTTTCGCTATATGCATGATTACACATTCAAGAGAGGCACGGAAGCGGTATTGACATGGATTCAAAGGATTAGTCATCGCTATGTACTATATATTCCAAGATTGCCTTTCCTTATCCTTGACTCCACCTACTTTGTACCTGGGACAAACACATATACATAAACATAAACATAAACAAAGTTCATGTAATCTAACACCAATTGATTCTCACCATGCCCTGCACCAGGTTGTCAATATCACCCAGGTGGTTTCCTTGAGATGATATGGATATAATTGTACTTTCTACTAGTCCAACTGAAAACCTGTATAGGTGGTGCTTCTTGTTATACCACAACTATAGTATTCTTTTATCATTTTGACAGTAAGTTTCCTTAGATTGACCCATATTAAAATGAGCTTTTCATGTACCACACAGAGGTGTTTGTTGAAATGTACATCAGTAGAACTTATTGACTATTTTATTGGCAAACTGTTTGGTAGCTAGTACTCGTCAACTTGTTTAATTTTGCTACCTGCCGATGTGTTAACAATATTGTTTTGGTTTTGAAGTTTCTGCAGTTTAAATCTCTTGAAAAGATTATCTATCATGCTTGTCGAGACTAAGTTCTTGCTTGCCAGTTGAGCTGAGGTATAGTTTACTCATCATATTTATATGGTCCAGTTTTCAGCTCTTCAATAACCTTATGTTTTTAGTTTTGTAACTAGACTAAAAAATGCCAGGACTAGATATGGTTGACTGCTATTAATATGCATTTTATAGTTGAAAACAATTGATCTCTAGAGTGTCAAGAGGCTCAAGGAAGTTATGATTTGGAGACATATTTTGCAAAAATATTTAAGCATCCTTGACCCTGGTTTTACTTTCTCTTGTATATTTATTTTTAGGCCCATCCACCAAAGATGATCATATTGTAGCACGCTACGCTTATTGAACATACTTTTACTTTCACTGATTGATGAAGGTTATCAAGTGAAGTTTCGTTCATTTTGACTCGCAATTTTATGTAACATAGGAGGAAATTGATTAACTCGACATGATGTAATTGGGAGGAAATTTACAGTTTTGAACAAGATATGGGCTTTTTGAATATTGTTGGCCAATAGAATCCAGCATCAAAAGACTTTTGTAGATTGACATCATCCTGTGGTCCAATCAAAGACTATTTCTGGTCAAAATAAATTTATGTTTTCTATTTTGATATATTTATTTCTCTCTTTTTTTTTCCTTTATATTGTGTGGTCACCGATTATGTGAACAGAAACCAATTCAAAGATACTTGAATTTAAAGACAATATTAATCAGTAACCCGCTCAAGTTTTGGTTACCATTGAAAGAATTTGATCTATTGTCGATCACTTTCTAATATTAGTAAGTTAGAGAAAGCAAATTTTTGCAGGTTATTATAAACATCATTAGGAGTTTGGACCACTTGTAGATACAATATTGAGCTTCACAGTCAGTGTAGGCAATCCCATTGTATCATGAGGCATAAATTAATGCGTAGTTTTCTTGTGCTAAAATCACCACCAATCCACACACCTTTGTGGGTGCGTTCAATGTGTGTATCATTCTGTCAACCTATTTTGTTAATTAGAATGTTAATTATGTCTTGAGAGGGAATGTTTGACAAATCCATCTCGAGATATTCTCATACTTACCAATAAATTATAAGGAATTTTCCTACTAATTCACGAACCACAACATATGTTCTTACATATATAGCTAGCTGATAAACTGAATACATATAAATCAGCATTTACTCCAATCTAAATCAGCAAAACCTTGTCACCTTTTGAAGCTCAAAACTGAAACTTCAAGAACCTTGTGGCAAAAGAAAACAATTTCCCCCTAGGAGAATCAATCCACCACTCAAACCAATTTTAAGAACCTTGTTGCCCAAGTAATCTTGACTCATGAACCGAAAAACTTTGAAACTTGTAATCTACATAACGATAGCTAAACAACCGGTTAAGGAAGTTTGTCAAGTGAAATTTCGATATTCGAACCGGTAATTTCACAAGAAAAATCTAGCAATGAAATTGATATTTTATTTGACTAAGTATATTGGATGTAATTGGGAGGAATACAAGAGAGTAAAGTAAAGCTACTATGTAAAAAGTCTATCATTAATAATGTAAATTTGAGCATCTGTTTTATTTATGGCTATAAGTGAAAACGAAATTATTAAAATAAGGCAGATGATTAAGAAGCTAATCCTTATAAGAAATGATACTTATTTACTAAATGATTAGATAAAAGTAGCAAACGACAAAGACTTGGTCCAAATCAATTGTCATTCCCTCCATTAACGTAAAAGATTTTCAAATTTTTATAATGCCAAAAGTAATGCATGGTTACTATTCTATCCACTTGCACATGCATGATATATGGATTTGCATGAAATTAATGGTAAACGTACATATGAGAAATGTCAAAGTTCGCTATCAAGACTTTATTTATTTATTTTCTTTTTTCCTTTCTTTTTTTTATGGCTGTCATTTTAATCATATAATAAGACTAAAGGATATACAAAGTCAAGAAAATACAAACTCATATCTATTCACGCGTTTCTTCTTGTTTTTTTTTTTCAAAATTTTAACTTCAATCCTTAGGTCTCATAAAAATACAAAGTTAGCCCTCAACTTTGTCATAAAATAATAAAGAAAAAAGAAAAAAAAATCTCATGTTGCCCATTATTGCACCATTCAAGCTAAAGAATCTGTATAATGAAACATCTGAATGTTAATTTCTATGAACTAAGTTGCAACTTATCAAAAATAGGAGGACTACAAGTGTATGTACGTTTTGAAGACTTGAAGTCAACTCTCGTTTTAATACTTAACTTGAGCTATATACGTGACATTGTTTATTGCATTATTCATATCCACTCTTTGCTTTCTTCACCAATCAAAGATCGTAAGTCATCTTCTCTCTTTACACTTTTCATTTGTTTATTATCTGATCTCATTTCTATTCTAAAAAATCATATTTTATTGTAAATTTTGCTTAATACCATAGACTTAAAAACAGTTTACAGCCACATGGAATAATTATAGTTACGGAGAGGCTTTTGTTGAACTAATTTATGTTATTGAGTACTGTGATGTGTTCTTGCTACTTGCTTAATTTCTGTCTAGATGATACATTATTTTTTAGTACACTATTTTTTTTAGCCCAATCTTCACAAGTTAACGGCTCTTTATTTTAGGTTTTTTTTGTTAAGTAAATTCGAAACATTGTTGGTTCATTGTTTATATTTAAGCACTTCTCTCCTATTAATTTTTTAAGATTTCCTAATATAGATTTTAAGCAAATACAAGTAACAAAGCATATTACAACTATTTGAAACACAAATACCGATCACAGATGACCCAAGACGGATGAGACGCGGACTAAATACTCCCGACACTCATATGTGTGGGTCGCGGACCAACACGCACCCGGCAATGGCCGCTAAGCCATTCCGCGGATGATAGATGTGTCCAAAGAGGAACGAAACCGCCCAACGTAAAGGTAGGGAATCTTACTGGCTCAACGTCGCAACCCGCAGGTCCCCAATAGGAAAGCGGACAATTCCGCCCAAAAGCATCGCTATCACAAAGAACACGACGAGTTCTCGAGTTGACCCACGCCACCCCCACTCCCAAGTTGTAGTTCTCATGGCCCGTGACCCTGGGAACACGACAGAAAGGTCAACCATATAAATAGAGGCCTCGCCTCTATCCAAACGGTAACACATACATACACTCTCTCTCTAGAACCTACTTTATCTCTCTAAAAACGATCACTTACTCTTACGCCGGAGGTTGACCGCGGAACCCCGTTCCGCGATGAGACTAACGGTGTTGGTTTTCTTAGCAGCTAGCGATCAAGAATCTCACTTAGTACAAGACCTATTTCCTGAGAAGTTAGCCTACACTAATCTTCATCAGGGGAGCGCCCGGAATTGTATTAACAAGTTTGCGCCATCCGTGGGACCAGTGACGTAACTGCGTTTCCCTTTTGTGAAAAAAAAACTCTAATGAGCAATTTGGCGAAAACCCTCCCGCCTCATCGAGCCGTCCACGGTCGAAACACGGAGGAATGAGAAAGTGCAAGACACGAACAATACCGCCTAATACCGTGACAAACGCGTCAATAAAGGAGTTCTGCGAAGGCACTACCATCGATCTTGCCTTCATGGCGTAAAAGGTCCATCAGAAAATCGACCGGTCAAGACCCGTCTGGATTTCGACGATGAGACTAAAAATGAGAGATCTCGAGAACACGCCCGGAATACCCGCCCAACATCTGAAAGAAAGGGGGGACCTAAAAGGAGGCGCTGCCGGTCCCCAAAGAGTCGGACCCGTCGGAGTATTCCAGGCCGCAAAGTGTCTTCTCGAGACTCAGCAGTCGAGACAACGAGGGTTCTAGAGAAAAGAACCGGTGGGAAGCCAAGAGGCCGCGACCGGATGTATTCTCAAGACTGGAAAAGGAACGTCCGCCTGTGTCCACGAGACTTGGTGACCCAAAACCAACCGTGTTCTCCAGACTCCAGTCAAAGGTCACTTCCCGTAGGCAACGCAAAAGAGAAGAAGAAAAGCGAAATAAACGGACGGGACCGAAAAGCGATTCGGCCGATAGACACCAACGGCAGTACTACCACGCAGTGCTTCCCACTCAAGTCCAGCAGAGGAGAAACATACCACTCGTGCAAAGAGAACAAGGAAGTGTCTCCCGAAAGCGAGGAAAGCACCGGAGGACATTGGAAATCCACCCGAAAAGCAAGAAACGGAAGATGACGACCTCTACTCCCGTATGACGCGGGTCGACACATACCCCTTTACCCGTCGCATACGGAATTTCGAGTTCCCGGACAGAACAAGAATGCCAGCTCACATCAGGACATATGACGGGACAGGAGATCCGGAGGATCATCTGAAGATCTTCCAGACCGCGGCCAAAGTGGAGAGACGGGCCATGCCCACCTGGTGCCACATGTTAAACTCCACCCTTGTTGGACACGCCCGCGGCTGGTTTGATGAGCTGCGTCCGGAGAGCATTGACAGCTTTGAGGAGTTGAGATCGAGTTTTCTTTCATACTTCCTACAACAGAAGAAGTATACGAAAGATCCTGTTGAATTACACCATATAAAGCAGTGGGACGGGGAGTCTACGGAGGCGTTCGTGGAACGCTTCAAGACGGAGAGCATGTATGTGAAGGGAGCTCCGAATGCATGAGAGTGTCGGCTTTATGCACGGATAACAAACCCGAACTAATTAAGAGGCTCAATGACAACATTCCCAACCGCAGATGAAATGTGGAAGGTCGTAAAGCATTCCTCGAGGCGAGGTAGCCGCGCCAACCAATCAAAGAAAAACACTCCCAAAGGAAAAATCATGATGGAGGATGAAAAACATCCAGATTTTTGAAAGAAAGGGGAGTTCAAGGCCCGCCAAGGCGGAGAGGAAGAGAGGGATAGGTTTACCCCTCACAAAGACGCCGAAGAAATCTCGCCATGGATACGGTCAAATTCACACTCCTCCACCAATGACCAAATTTCAATGAGTCTAGGAATAAAGACAAGTCTTGTGACTTTCACAGAGAAAAGGGCACACCACGGACAAATGCTATCAGTTGAAGAAACAGATAGAGGAAGCAGTCAGGTCCGGACAGCTCGCACATCTGGTCAAAGAGATCAAGAATGGAGCACAAAAGAATGGTGGCCCTAAGGGCGGAAAGAAAGACACCACGACCAAGGACAAAGCTAACGCCATATACATGGTCAGCACCTGGCAACGGTCGGTCAAACCCAAGCTGGGTCCGGAAGCGGTCTTGAACATGGAAATTTCTTTTCCTCCCATATCCGGGGATGACTGGGACGATCATCCGCTGGTGATCAAGGCGACATAGAAGGTGCACGACCCACGGGATGTACGTGGACAACGGAAGCGCTTTAAGTCCCATCTGAACATTGCTTCAACAAGCTAAGCCTGACGTCCGCAAAAGACTAATTCGCTTCTCGCCACCGCTGGGTTTCAGTGGAGAACTCGCGTCGTTAGGACAAATCCTATTGGAAGTAACATTGGGAGATGAAGAGAACTCAGCTAGTGCCTGGATGAACTTCATGGTGGTACGATCTCCATCTCCCTACAACGGAATAATTGGACGTCCGGGGATTAGGCTGTTAAGGATAGTGCCATCCACGGCGCATGGGATGCTGAAATTTCCTACCTGTGGCGGAGTTGTGACTTTGCACAGTGACAAGGTGGTCCCGGTTGAATGCAGAATGATCGCGGAACCAGAGTCCGACCACACAACCACATAAGTAAAAGAAGGAGTCGCGGTGGCAATCAACCCCAAATTCCCCGATCAAACGGTCACCATAGGGGGCGGGTTAAGCGAGAAAGGAAAGAAGAGTCTATGCGACATGCTCAAGGATAACTTGGATATCTTTGCTTGGGAGCCTTCCGACATGACTGGGGTTCCGCGGTCAATCGCGGAACACAAGTTGAATGTCCGAGACGGTTATGAACCTGTGCGACAGAAAAAGAGAGGACAGGCCCCAGAAAGAAACAAAGCAATCAATGAAGATGTTACCAAGCTAGTTGCAGCAGGGATCATGAAAGAAGTACACTACCACGATTGGTTGTCTAACCCCGTGCTCGTCAAAAAGAGTGACGGAAGCTGGAGAATGTGTGTGGACTTCAAGGACTTAAACAAAGCCTGTCCAAAAGATTGCTACCCCTTGCCGGAGATCGACTGGAAGGTCGAATCTCTCTGCGGATACCCATTCAAGTGCTTTCGACGCCGTACAAAGGGTATCACCGATACAAAATGGCGGCCGGGATGAGGAAAGAGACAAAGTTTCACACAAACCAAGGCATCTTCGTTACACCAAAATGCCTTTTGGTCTAAAGAACGCTGGTGCCACATACCGAGGCTCGTGGATGTATGCGTTTGAGAAGCAAATTGGAAGAAATTTGGAAGTGTACGTTGACGATCTAGTCATCAAGGGCCATTCGAGGAAGAAGTACTCGGGATATTAACGAAACTTTCGGACCCTAAGGAATATCAACATGAAACTTAACCCCAAGAAGTGCACATTTGGGGCGGAACAGGGATGTTTCTAGGTCATGTGGTGAGCGGTGGAGGGCATCGAGCCCGCCCGACAAGTCTGCGGTCGTGGCTACTCTCAAATCCCCGACAACCAAAAAGGAAGTGCAGATCGAATGGAAAATTATCCGCCTCTTAGCCGATTCATGTCCAAGTCAGCGAAAGGTCCCTTCCATTCTTCAAGACGCTGAAGAAGTGCATCAAAAAGAGCGACTTCATCGACACCGACGCGGAGCAAGCGTTCAAAGAAATGAAGCAGCACATTGCCAACCTTCCAATGGTCATCGCCCACAACCAAAGGAGGAATTGATCATGTACCTAGCAGCGTCCCAAGAAGTCAGAAGCGGTTTTGTTAGCACAAAGGGAGTCGAGGCAACATCCAAGATATTTCGTCACCGCGCCTAAAAGGCCCTGGTGAATTACACTCCAATTGAGAAGCTTGTCCTGGCGCTAGTATATGCATCCCGCAGGTTGCGGTGATACTTTCAAGCACACCCAGTAGCAGTCATCACAGATCAGCCGTTGAAGCAAGTCTTAGCCAAGACAGAAAAGAGTGGAAGAATGGCTGGATGAGCGATAGAGTTGGACGAGCATGACATCACCTTCCGACCCCGGACAACCATAAAGGGACAGGTGCTAGCAGACTTCATCGCTGAGATCCCAGAAGAAGAGATCCTTGACGAAAAGGACCAACAGTACTCGGAACCGTGGAAACTATTCACGGACGGATCCTCGTGCACGGAAGGGTCGGAGCGGGTTTGATCCCGACAAACCCGGGGCAAGAGTTCACCCACGCCTCCGCTTCGAGTTTGAGGCATCCAACAACGGTCGAGTACGGGCACTTATCGCAGACTAAGGATCGTGAACAAATGCGGGTAAGAGACTTATCAAGAAATGTTGACTCGCCTTGTGGTAAATCGATAAATGGAGCATACGAGGCAAAGGAGGAAAGCATGGCGCGCTACTTGGCAAAGGCCAAAGCACTGATTGAAGGGTTCCGGACGTTCTCCATCAGACAGATTCCCCGGAGTCAAAACAAACAAGCAGACGCGCTAAGCAAAATTGCATCCACCAGTTTTGTCCACCTGACAAAAACAGTCCTTGTGGAAGTCTTGAAAGAAAAATCCATTGAAGAAAAGGGGTACTGGCGATTGTGGAAGATGATGGGGAAACGTGGATGACACCCCTGATCGAGTACCTGAGGGATGAAACACTACCGGCGGACGACAACAAGGCAAGAAAGCTGCTGATCAAGGCGAGGCAGTACGCGTTGAGAGACGGAATCCTATTCCGAAATCTTTCCTAGAACCATGGTCTCGGCGTGTAGGCCCCACCCAAGCCAACTATGTGCTGCGAGAGATCCACGAAGGGTCGTGTAGCATGCACCCGCCCAAGGCGGTGGTAGCCAAGGCAATTAGATCCGGATATTATTGGCCGACGATGCATGTGGATGCACGTGAGCTAATTCGGTGCGAAGATTGCCAAGTCCACCGCCGGTACCAAAGAATCCGAAGAAAATCGACCCCAATCACCTCCCGTGGCCTTTTACAAGTGGGGTATAGACATCTGGACCATTCCGGAAGGCCCCGCAAGGTAAAATTCATGATTGTCGCGATAGACTACTTCACTAAATGGATCGGCTTAAACCCTTAGCCTCCATCACGGAAGGCGGTGAAGTTTGTTTGGGACAACATAGTCCGCCGCTTGCTTACGGGAGAGATAGTGTCGGACAACGGAAAGCAGCCCGCGACAACCCATTCAAGGATTGGTGCCGTAAGCTCAACATCAAACGGGTTTACGATAAAACATCCGCAGTAAATGGGCTGGTCGAAGGCGAACAAAAGTCCGGGAAGGCATCAAAGCAAGGCTGGAGAAAGGAAGCAAAGATCGGGTGGAGGAAGTGCCGCACGTGCTCGGGCGCATAGAACCATGATCAAAACGAGCAACGGGAAATCCCATTTTCTTACGTCTGGCACCAAGCGCTTATCCCGTCAAAATTGGAATGCCAAGTCTTGATGCATGTACTGCACCAAATCTCCAACGACCAGCAGCTTCGCTTGAATTTGGACATCCTGGAAGAAAAAAGGGAAGTCGCGGCCATTGAAGAAGCACGCAGCAAAGCAAGGATGGAGGGGTACTACAACTCCAAAGTACGAAGCACGACCTTCAGACCCGGAGAATTTGTCTACCGGAGCAACGAAGCTAGTAGAGCGGAGGATACTGGAAAGCTTGGCCCCAAGTGGGAGGGGCCATATGAAGTGATAGAAGCGCTAGGGAATGGAGCATACAAGCTCAGAGCCGCGGATGGGGAGATACTCCCAAGAACGTGGAACATCCGCAACTTAAAGAAATGTTACATCTAAATGTAAGTAGGTTTTCCCCATCTTTTGTAAGTTGAGCACGGATCAGGTCCGGACAACAGGGGAACTTTAAATTTTCACGTCTTTCATTTCTATTGTAATAGTTTCTAATTAACAATGAAACGTAGATGCCTGGCCCGCTCTACAAATTTTCCAAAATAAAGACTTAAATCACATTTTTACTTTTGCATTTTTTCGCGCATTTCTTGCATCTGCGACAAACGGTGTCGTACATAAAGGACGAGTAACCTCAAAATTGACTCAGGCATATAAGTGGTATTGCAAACCCATTGACCAATGTTTGATACCCCTGGACTCAAGTCGCCAAGGGTTCAACTCAAAGTCCGGAACAACTAGCTCCGCAAATAAGTAAAAGAATATGCATACAACCAACTCAAAATTTCCATTAAATATGCAAGACTTCTTTACATGTACACGGGGCATACCCCGGCTTAAATAAATGGTGTCGCAAGCAACCACGACCCTAACAAAATAATAAGTGGAAAAGCTTCACAATAGATTGCAAAGGCGGCATAGTCTAAATACCGCCCACATGAGACTAACTCAAGCATTCCCGGCACCGTCAAGAACACTTGTGTCAAACATATCATCATGCGCAACCTTTTCTTCTTCTTCTTTTTCATCCTCCCCAGTAGGACCGGTGACCGCGGAGGAAGGGGTTGGCTCAGGATGAACAATCACCAGGGAAGGCTCTCCAGTAGAAGTAATCTGGTGCTGAACCTCTGAAACAATCAACTCAGGGTTCCAAACATCAAACTTCTTACCATACGTCCGGCGCTTCCTCTCCTTGTACACGGCAATGGCGCGCGGGCGCCTGGTAATGGTTTGGAGCAAAGAAGTGGGAAGAGTAACCTCTTCCGCCACCGGGGGATTAAAAACAAACTCCCCCGCACTACCTGGCCTCTCCTCTGTTAACACAAGCTGCGACATGAGGAACTCCAAAGAGGAATCCTTGCAAGCCTCCAAGGAATCGAGAAGGGGGAAGGGAACATCGCTAAGGCGAGTGACAGCTTCGCGGTAAACCTCCTTAGCTTGTGGATTGTAGGCCTTGATCTGTTCCAGCTTCCGACCTTTAGCACCATGGACAATCCCGCCCCAACCCCGCCTTAAACCTCGTTGATGGCCTTGCTAATACAATCCCCAACCGCCTCAAGCTCATCGATTGTTTGAATGCCATCCAAGCCCGACGGAAGCCATGACCGATCACCCACCTCTTACCTTCAATAGCCATCAGAGTGCTCGGGAATAGCTCCTCATCAAAGTCACGGTTGAGTTCCGCCAACCTCTGATCTAGCTGCACGAGTTGACTATCATACTCACCGCGGACTCTTTCCTCGCACTCCTTCAATTTTTCTTCTAACAACCCAGCATCCTTAACCTGCCCTTTGAGTTCCTCACAAACAGAAGTAAGCCCGGCCACTTTACCCTTCAGCTCAGCATTTTCAACAGTAAGATGGGCCAACTGCTCATCCTTGGGCGCGATCATACCTTCCAACTGCGCCACCCGCTCACGCAACCTCTTAAGCTCTTCCGCTTCGGACTCAAGAGAACCAACCCGCTCGCGAAGACCCTTTGCCTCCGCGGCTTCAGCCTCGAGCTCCTAAATTTTCCCTTTCAAAGGCTCAACCCTTTTCTCTTTTCTCCCGAGTCTCCTATTCAACTTGTTAGTCTGGTTAAGCTCAAACTATAGCCGCAAACGTACCTCGGAAGACATACACGCTTGATGAAAAGTCATCATGTTGTACCGCCCAAAGAACCGTGTGGGGCATGTTGCGAATGTAGACAAATACCCAGAGTTGCAAGATTGTCCAAAGATACCGACAAATCCAAGGGTCATTCATCCGAACTCATTTGTGGGCAACCACTTCGGGACATAAGTATTTTTCGCCTCAGCCGTATCCACGGACAAGGATTCATAGAAGTCATCGTCGGATGCCGCGGGGCGGTGACCGATTGATCTTGCAGGGGAGACTCAACCCTAAACGAGCTCTCCTGTTGCATAAGGGTAGCTCAGAAGGGCCGGACATATCCACATCTAAGTTTTCTTGATGGGCCGTGGTGGATGTTTTTGAAGTAGAATCCGGATTGGCCTGAGGGTCCGGAGTAGCCTCAGAAGAAACATGGGTTACTTCCTGCGGACGAGGACCAGACTCGGACTCATCGCGAAGCTCCATAACAAGAGCAGACCCCGCGGTCGCATCCCCTGCATAGTAACACTTAAATTATTTTTGAAAGCAAAAACAAGAAAATCATCAACATAACGAAGATGCCATACCAAAGAAGGATCCGACATCCTTCGCCACGACAGTAAGCCTCTTTTTTCCCGGTTGCTTGGAAGGACAACAAGCCTAACCTCTTCTTCCCAAATGGCTTTGTTAGCCTTAGCCGCCTCAACATTATCCACAATAGTCTCGAACTAAGGTGATAATATTCTCGAAGGCTCGATGACGCGACTAGCGCTTTCATCCCGCAACGCCTTCTCCCTTCTAGTAAAGTCCTCTCACCGATGTTACCTCAAATGGCTCCGCCGGTTGATAAAGGCAAACAGAGACATCTCCGCAAGGCAAACAATAAAACACACAAGTTAGTAAAAGACGTATAAAAGAAAAGACAATAAGGCGCGACAAACCCTAAAAGGAAAACCCACCCTCCGTATCCGGGTTATTAAAGGTAGGCCACGCCGTCCGTATCATCCCAACACGACTAAGCCCAACCACGCAAAGAAAAGGCTCCGGAACTTTTAAAGGAGCACGCGATGGTGTCAAGGAGGTGTAAACTCAAGGTCAACATCATCATCGGAAGGAGGCGGATCACGGTCAACAGAGACTTTCTCATTCCACGAGATTGCCAAAGGAAAACGGTCGCATCAACCCAAAAGAAAACTCCTTCCAATTCTTTACGAGTCCAAAGGCGCGTATAACAAACCGGTACAATCAATGACTTAGGACCTTTACGCTTCTAGGTCATCCAACCATCTTTCATCCCGAGTAATAAAACTTCCTAAACAAGGGCACGGTGGGTGTTCCACCATGAACGCACGCAAAGGATCTCAAAGTGACTAATCCTAGCGGCGCTAACACGGATAATCGAGACAAATGGATCTGAAATATTCCAAAACCCTACATAGAAACGCGAAAGGGGATCCTAAAATTGCAAAGCTCAAAAATCTAGTGTATACCCCTATCTTACCCTTAGGGCATCCTTTATGGTATCCTCGTGACCAGGAAGAAGAGGGTGCACAAGTAAGGAATATGATATTTATCGCAAAAATCACTCAAATCTTCCGTGATAACTTACAAGTAAAGTCACTTAGAAGTTTTTAGCCATGGAACTACAATGAAGGAAGAAAACCTAACCCGATAAAGTAGGAACGCACACGTATCTCATTAGACGGTTTTCTTTTACCGCGAAGATGAAATGGCAACAGATCCAAGAAGGTAAAAAGAGGGGTATTTATACTATCCCAAGAGTTAAACCAACGGGTCAATCGAACGGCCGAAAACACGCCACGCCTCCGGCCGATAACTAACGGTCCGATCCGCCTAGATCAACGAACAAGATGGAAGCAACAAAACGCCTTGTCACCGAAAATACGCTACCGAGGGCGGTTCGGAATCCCAATGCTTATCTCTAGCACGAGTGGAAAGTACAACAAGAATGACTAGGACTATCCGCGAACACACTACCGTGGAGATCGAATAACTTAGTCTAGTAGCGCTTGTCATGAACCAACAAGCACACTAGACTGGGGACTTGATCACGATGACCCTCATAGCACCAATACGGATGAGACGCGGACTAAATACTCCCGACACTCATATGTGGGGTCGCGGACCAAATACGCACCCCAAGAATGGCCACTAAGCCATTCCACGGATGATAGATGTGTCCAAAAGGAACGTGAACTGCAGCGCCCAACGTAAAGGTAGGGAATCTCGCCAGCTCAACGATCGCAACCCGCAGTCCCAAAATAGGAAAGCGGACAATTCCGCCCAAAAGCATCGCTATCACAAAGAACACGACGAGCTCGGAGTTGACCCACGCCACTCCCCACTCCCAAGCCGTCGCTCATGGCCCGTGACCTTGAGAACACGACAAAGGTCAACCATATAAATAGAGGCCTCGCCTCTATCCAAACGGTAACACATACATACTCTCTCTCTAGAACCAACTTTATCTCTAAAACTATCACTTACTCTCACGCCGGAGGTTGATCGCGAACCCCGCTCCGCATGAGACTAACGGTGTTGGTTTTCTTAGCGACTAGCTATCAAGAATCTCACTTAGTACAAGACCTATTTCCGAGAAGTTAGCCTACACTAATCTTCATCGTGGAGCGCCCGAATTGTATTAACAAATTCCAAATCAACATGCCTCACCTATCCGGTTCGAACAAGAACACTAACGAAAAAAAAAAAAAAATCACCATGTCCGAACCATCACCGTGGCTCTGTGTAATCTAAATAGCCTACCCAAGACCACAATCTATCCTAAACCCATCACCATGTCCCAAAAAAAAAAAAAAAAAAAAACCAACAAGGTCTAATTTTATCTCATTTGACCAAACCAAAACTACGAATAACCACATGGTTAGCATAACCCCAGTTCATATTTAGACACCAGATCTGTGTCTTTATCGCTCCAAGAAAAGAAAAAGAAAGAAGTTCGAGAAGATGAAGTGCAATATACTATTAACCAAAACAAACAACATCAAACAAAAACTATCCTAAACCCATCTCCTCAAAACAAAAACTATATATCCTAAAAAACGACAAAAACTGAGATCATTGAGAAAACTGAGATCATTGGTTCTATAATTTAGTCACAAGATAATATATATTCAAAAATCAAACTCATCATAGATCTATAACAAAACAATAAGATCTGAAAACCGGTTAAGAGAAGAAAAAGGGGTGCTTGTATTTGTTCCTCGAATATGAAGATAAGATCATGTTTGATTCGCTTTTGGTTGAATTGAAAGGATGAATTTTAAAGGTTGTAGCTACATTTGAGAAAAGAGTGGCTGCAAAAGGTGAAATGATTTAGGGTTAGAGAAAAATTAAGGTTGTGTGTTTTTTAACCATTTTAGTTGGTGGCAAACTGTCAATATTTGTGGCCTAATAACTTAATATTCAAAAGAGCAAAATTTTAAATACTTTGTGGGTTGCTCTTGGTTATTTCTTATTGAGCCTAAGTTTGTTCAAAATCATGGACTGGAATTTGTGTTATTCAAATGTTGTCTTTGGTTAATGATACATTGGGCTGAAAATTGAAACGTATATGGTTATATTTAGTAGGGGTGTTAATCAGTTATCAAGTTTTTCGTTTTATTCGGTTCGGTTCGTTTGGTTAAAAAGAAATTCTGAGTAAAACCGAAAATAGAACCAAATAACTCGAATTACCTAAATAAATTATTTATTTATCTCTACTAGCATATAAAGAATTTGGGACTATTTTTAGAAAATGCTACGAATTGACATTTCATTTAATTGCTTAAAGTTATTTTAATTTAAATTATCATATAATTGTATGGTTATTGTTAGTAAAAAAACATGTAACCACACAACATTTTCTCGCCGCAAAATTTAGTCATAGAGTACCCGCCGCCGCATCGCGCGGGTACCCTGCTAGTAAGTGTATAACGTTAGGGTACTTTTTATATGAAACATTTATAGTTAATTAAATCTCGACTCACCTCAAAAGTTGAGCTTAACTCATAAATTGATGAGTAAATTACATGAATAGTCCTTGTAGTTATACAAAAATTTCATTTCTAGTCCCTAAGTCTTAAAATTTACATTCACAGTCTTTGTTTTTCTCAAATTTGCACACCTATAGTCCCTAAAAACCTTAACATTAGGTAAACAACAATAATAACCTTTAAGGGCCCGTTTGGTTCGTAGATGAGTTTAAGATTAAGATTTGGATTTTGAGAGAGAAAAGTATTAAATAATATTAATAATGTATTTGTTTTATAAATTAATTAGATTAAAATATATTATTTAAAAATAAGACTTGAGAAAAACACAAAAAAAAAATTGAAATAACATGTGGTTGTAAAAATTATAAACGTATGAAATAATTTTTTAGTTGCATGGTTTGTAAAAAGTCACCATATTAGGTGGGGTTGAATTTGTGAGGATCAAACCCATGTGTCAAAGCATCAGATTGGTACCAAACGTTTGACTGAAGATTACTTTCAGCCTAAACTCGGCAAAACCTATAAACCAAACTACACCCAAATTCTACCCAAACACCCTCTGAGTTAATACACACATATCTCTTAGTTCCACATAACACCCTATTTTTCAACCCATCATCCACCAAAACTTTAAAAACAAATACACCAACTCAAATTATAAAGAGAAAATGACCAAAAAGGTACAATTTTTAAACCTTGATCCACACTATGGTCATTTTTAACCTCTTTTCTCATTTTGTTTATACTCGATTGCTCAACTACTCGACTCCATCAAATTTTTGACACGTGTTATTTTTTTGTACTTTTTTTTTGTACATATATACAAAAGAATGACACGTGTCAAAAAATTGATGGATCCGAGCAGAAAAAGTACAAAAATTGTACTTTTTTGTACCAAAAAAAGTATAATAAAATGACACGTGTCAAAAATTGAGTAAAGTCGAGCAATTTAGCAATCGAGTCTGACCAAAATAGAAAAAGAGGGTTGAAAATGACCGTATAATATATCAAGGTTGAAAGATTGTTCTTTTTTGAGTATTTTCTCTATTATAGGCAATCACACTTTTCCAGCAAATCTAAAAGTACAAAGTACACCTCAATTTTTAATTGAATGAAAAGTTGACTATAAATGTCGAGATTATCAAGACTTGATCAAAATGTAAATATCTAGATTATTGAAGGCGTGATTAAATATATATGTGAAAATTTGGTATAGGCAAAAAAAATCAATGTTATCCAATTTTAATAAACGCAATAAGTAGTTTTAATAATAAGTGTATGTATTACTTCAATATATATTACTACTAAGCTCAAAAGGGGCTTTATAATCTAGATTCGCACGTCAATAAATGGGTCGTGTTTGGGTAAAGGCTATACTAACCCGCCAACATGCGAACCCGAATAGGTTAACACGAACACGACTCGATTGCCACCCCTACTATTGTATAATGAACATAAATAATATGATTTGTTTGTTCCCATTTAAGACTATTATGTTATGATTTTCAATCACATTGATTTCCTTTTACCAGGTTTTGCTTCTATTCTATCTGTTTTATTTAGCACAAAGTGTTCATATTGTCGGCCAATGTCCAATATAAGTAATACGATACATTACTTATTGGTTACCAGTTTACCACTTAGATTGACATGTAATTTAATACACGAAAATTCACAGAAACTAAAATTGAGGGACTGAAAGTGAAACTAAAGTTGACTTAGAGTCAACCAACTTGCCTTTACACTTTTTGTAAATTTCATTTGATCATTCATTTCCATTGCATTCATTCACAAACTTTCCATCCATCCGTCAACTGTAAGTGAATTTCACTCACCGGTTACTTACAAAAAAGGTAAAACTATTTGTAATTTCTAGAATTATTGTTGTTTTTATTTTGTAATCTTTAAAATTTAGCTATATCCTCAAGTTAATAAGCTCACTAGCCATTAAATTTGAGCTTATAAAATGTTCAATTAGCTCATCAAATAAGTTTAAACAAACACCCGTTAAACTAGTTGGGATACAGTTGACATGATTGAGTGATACATGGCATTGAATTGAATGAATAAATAGATTTTGTTAAAGAAAGTAAATACTAATCGGAAAATTAATGCCACTGTAGGAGAAATAATGTTTTCGTGTAAATGGCATGAAGTGTGGAAAACTTTCAAAAGTTGTAGTGTTGTGTGGATCAGTGACTCGAAGGAACTTTACGTTAACCTTTTGGTTTCTTGATGCTTGTGCACGTATTCTATGAAAGCTTTAACGGTTACTAAAACGTAGTAAGCTTGGTGTCACTTAAAATCGGCATTCATAGTGGTCAATTTAATCTACATTCATATTCTTAGGAAACATAGAAGACAGAACGCTTCTCATAAGCTAAATGCAATGGTAATATTACGCCTCTTTGTTTATGTGTATAATAGTTTGTTTTCAAGAGAGATGGCTATCTATTTATGTGATGTTGTTTCCACTATCTATGTTTTGTTTTTGTTTTTCTTAACAGTTAACTTATAAATAAACAATTGGCATGCTTGTTCTGTCTACATGTTAAGTGGTATAACACAAAAGCGCTCACATGTTTGATTGTTATATGCTACTTAGTCATGGAATCTATGGAGCTAATTAATTGTTTCAACTTTATTTTCATTTTTGAAAACGCGTTCTGTACTTGTGAACGCAGCTCGATCTCATTATTGATAATGGCTACTACGTCCATTCCTCATTGGTGGAAATATGATGTCTTTGTAAGTTTTAGAGGTGAAGATATCCGCAAAAGCTTCATGGATCATATGTTCAATGATTTCAAGAAAAAAGGGATTCATGCTTTTAGAGATGATAGAGAATTGCCTAAAGGAGAAGAGATATCTCCTCAACTCTACAAAGCCATTGAAGAATCAAGGTTTCTCATAGTTATCTTCTCCAAAGATTATGCTTCTTCATCATGGTGTCTGAGGGAACTTGTCAAAATACTCGAATGCAAGCAAATGGGGGAGCCTAAACACGAGGTTCAAATCATCTTTTATGATGTTAAGCCTGACGTCGTGAGGAAACAAACTGAGAGCTATGCTGAAGGTTTTGCTAAACATCAAAATTTTAATAGATCAGAGGTAGCTAAATGGAAGGAAGCTCTATCCATGGTGGCTAACTTATCTGGATGGGATCTCCAGGACATGACAAATGGGTAAATTTATTATTTTTGTGTAATTATCTTGTAGCTCTACTAAAGCTTAACACTATGTAGTTTCTCTTACCTTTGTGTCTTTGTGGTCAACAGGTTTGAGTCCAAGTTCATCGATTCCATTTCCAGAGAAATCCTCAAAGTATTATGTGACGGACCATTGCTTGTTGGTGAAAACCTAGTTGGCATAGATTTCCATTTCGACAGATTAGACTTGTCACGCTTTGTTGGTTCAGATAAGGTTAACATGTTTGGAATATGTGGTATAAGCGGAATAGGAAAGACAACCCTTGCCAAAGCTATTTATAACTTGATGAATGTCCACTTTGAAGGAAGTTGCTTTTGTGATAATGTCCAAGGAGTTGAAAAACAACAAGGCCTAACGCAAGTCAAGATGCAAATGATTGGTAAGATTCTGAAAACAGATGTTCTGAAGATATCAAGTGTTGGTGAAGGTTCTATGGTCATTAAGCAAAGGATGGCACGTAAGCGGATCCTGCTTGTTTTGGATGATGTGAATAACGTGGAGCAGTTAGAAGCACTAGCAGGTTCACGTGATTGGTTTTTCCCAGGAAGTTTCATTATTTTCACGGGTAAAGATAAGCAGTTGCTAACATCACATAGAGTGGATGAAATCTATGAAATGGGGGATCTGGATAAGTGTAAAGCTCTTGAGCTCTTCAGTTTACATGCATTTGGAATAAGGCATCCTACAAAAGATTTTGAAGAGCTCGCTTCCCAAGTTATAATACATTTGCAAGGACACCCATTGGCTCTCAAAATTATTGGTCGATCATTGTATGGAAAATCTATGCATGTTTGGAAAAGCAATTTGCATAGACTCCAAACATATCCTAACTCAGAGATAGTACAAAACTTCACCAAGTTTTGATGGCTTGGCATCCGATCAGAAAAGAATGTTTCTTGACATTGCATGTGCCTTCATTGGGGAAAATAAAGACTTTGCTGCAAGTGTATTAGACAGCAGCAACATTTCTGCAAATGCTATTATTGAAGTTCTAGTTGATAAGTTCCTAATAACAGTATCTGCAGATTGTATTCAAATGCATGAATTGATTCAAAGCATGGCTAGGGAAATTACACGCGAAGAGCTCAACATGCCTGGGAAACAGAGAAGATTGTGTATATCATCTGCATTGAGTGAAAAGAAAGTAAGAAGTGGCATATTCTTCTTTACCTTCATATTCATACAACAGTATACACAATTGCATATGTTACTCTCTATAATTTATGTTACATGTTCTTGCTTTTCCAGGTGGAAATGACTGAAGCGATTGAGTTCTAGTCCTTTGTTAAGGAAATCTAGTCAAGAGGTTCACATAGACGCTAATTCTTTTGCACTTATGAAACATTTGCGGATCCTGAAAATTTATGACGAGGAAGAATTTGATCAGAAACGGGAATTGAAGGGCTACAATGTGAAGTACTCAGGAAGTTTGTATTTTTTGTCCGATGAGCTAAGCTTGTTTTGTTGGCATGGATGCCCGTTCAAGTACTTACCTACAGATTTCTATCCAGAAAACATTGTTGTCATTGACCTCTGTTACAGCAACATAAAGCGACTTTGGACAACACCAAAGGTATTTACTTGTTCATATGGGTGTTTGTGTTCTACACCTAATGATATACAAACTTATCTTCTTTCTATTGATGCCAGTGCTTAAGAAAGTTGAAAGTAATGAAGCTAAGGCACTGTTGTAACCTAACAACCACCCCGACTTCTCGTGAGATTACAAATCTCAAGAACTAGATCTTGAAGGTTGTGTGAATTTTGTTACAGTTCATCCATCAATTGGAATGCTCAAGAGACTTGTTGTCATAAATATGAGAGACTGCAGACGGGCTGCGAGTTTTCCTAGCAAAGTGGAAACGGATTCTCTTCAGGTTTTGAATCGCTCGGGATGCTTAAATGGCAGCCTGAAGCCTTTTGGTCTAGATGCTGGACTTAAATCTCTGGTCATATGGAACCAACAACATCCCCAAAGATCTGTTTCATTGGCAGGTCTACATATGTTAAAGTCTCTGAATTTCAGCTACTGCAATTTAGAACAAGTGCCTGAGAGCATTGGAGGCTTATCATGTCTAGAACGTCTATACTTGGAAGGGAACAATTTTACTAGCTTGCCTGGAAGTTTGAGTCAACTTTCACATCTTGCATATCTTCATCTTAATGGTTGCAAGAAGCTGGAAGTGTTGCCCGAACTTCCACATGGCCTATATGATCTTAATGCAAGTGATTGCACCTCCTTATGTTCAATTACCGGATCAAACCCAATCATGAGCGGAAGGTACACTTATCTCAACAATTGTCCAAAATTGTTTGAGAATCTTGCCATTGATAGCGAGGTGTCGATATCGGAGACTGAGTGTCGCGACTCAACTGTAACTTCCCAAGGCTCTACAAACCGGTTTTCTTCTTTCCTTTGGTATGCGCGTATCCAAAATAACAGATGTGGATTGTTCCGTTTGGCCGGAAGTTCCATTAAGAATATGGATATATATTATCATGGAAATAGCATTCCAAATTGGTTTACAAATAAAATATGGGAAATCAAGTAAAGGTCGAATTGCCATTAGATTGAGCTTCAGAAGTTATGGGATATGGAATTTGTGTTGTTTTAAGAGAAAAACCTTCCAATAAGAATTTTGATGATTATTTTGGACACTCTGTAAAGAACTTTGATGGAGCAATCCATACTACTATAGAGAATATTTTAAGGATAAGCCAATAAGAATCGATGAGTCAGATAGGATATGGTTGCATTATATGACATGGAGATGGAAGGAAGCAAAGAAGTTTGTAACATTTTGTTTTGATGAGAGTGAAGGAATTGAAGTGAAGGAGTGTGGTGTAAGACTTGTTTGTGATGAAGATTTAGATGAAGAAGCAGGCGTGAGTAAGTTCCAAGACCTCCCAACTCTGTCAGAGCATGGTGGGGCCACGTTCGTGTTTGCGCCTTATGGAAGAATCACCTGGTCATGGTAGTTCAATAAAAAAAAAGAGAACCTTTGTTTTAATCATTTGTATGTAGATTTTGTAATTTTGATTTGGTCTTTTTATTAGCCACAATAATCTTTGATAAATCCATGTCTTTTATTTATATAAATAGCTTTCATGTATGTGATACCCACCAGGTGTTTGATGAAATGCATGAGTAGAAATCATTTAGTATTGCCATTAGCTATAACTCTACAATCTGTTTGTAGATTTTTTTTGGATTTTAAGACAGGTCTAGAATAGATTGTTGTGTTTTGAAGTGGTGATATGAACAGTAAGATAATAAACCTTGCTGTAGTTTATGTCTTCGGTATCATGTTAAAACATGCATATCTTTGCTGAAAACGCTCTTCTTTGATAACTACCTTCGCATCCTTCTCGGTTGCACTAATAGCTTAAGATCAGTTCCTTGAGTTAGCTGCCCGGACATGTTACATGTGTTTCAACCCATTTACATACGGGTCAGATTTCAACCTGTTCCCAAAATTACATCTTTTACCATTTATGTGAGAGTATTAACCACCGGTTCTATTCCAAGATTGCCTTACCCTTATCATTGGTCTTCACCTTCTTTGTACCTGACACAAACACAATAAATACTTTTTATCTAAGACAGGTAAACACACACAGATACAAAGAAATTTTCCCCGCCACCGCCGCTTTAAATCTTAATACACCAAGTGTTAGAGAAAATGCTCATAACTATCTCTTCCCAACTAAGATTTGATGATTGTCACTTCACCACTTTGGCTATGTTTGGAAGTAGTGGTACATGATTATTCTACTTCTCTAATGTTCACATTTGTAGATCAGAATACCGCAATGTAATTTACTTGGACCTATTTTATATGTCCAAACACCCCTCATGTGATATACAAAAACTGAAGTATCAGTTTATCTAAAAGTGGGGGACTAGAAATGTAACTAAGTTGACTTTTTGATATCAAAACACATGGAGACTTGATTGCATTCATGTCCTTCTTAACCCATTGGAAATGGGAGGTGATACTCACACCATATTTTTTGATTAATGCACTACAGTTATGCATTACTGATTGTATGGTACAAACCGTAATGCATGCATTATCACAGCATTAATAAAAAATGGGCGAGATCAATTCCCATTGGAAAACCTATAAGTCATCCATTTCTTTTACACTTCCATCACAAAAAGACATTAATCTATATTACAGAAGACATTAATCTATATTACAGGTCTACATAAGTAAAAATTGGTTCACCAGGAGGAAAGGTGAAAACCACAGTGGAAGCACTTGAGATGTGCGTGTGCGGTGTAAAGCGACGCACGCTTTGTGTATAATGCTATCAACCTTGTTCGTAACAAGTCCAACGACGCACAAAACACTTTCCCATGATAATATTCCAAGACAAACCAATCCATAGTTAGTAGAACACACAATGAATATCAAATTTGACTATGTGTAATTCTAGCATAAAATGTTTAAACTTTAGCGAACATTATTTTTATAATAAGCATCTAACAATCAAAACAAGATATTTATAGTAATCGTAATCCAATATTAGAATTTCTAGTCAAAAATACCAAAGAAATATCATAAAGTTCTCATGCAATGGAATCAAAGACAAGCAAGTGATACAAACAGAAACTATCAAGCCGGTAGAAGAAAAATTTACACCACCAAACTCCAAACTAAAATGCCCATTTAGCGCTTCATTTTTCCGGCTTGACTTTCTCGACAACACCTTAAACGGTCCTTGACCCAAAGGGAAGTCATCAAATGAGTATGTATGACCATGGTCAAAACCTGCATTGCTACTAATTGAATCAAACCTTGCGAAACTACAGTCTTGTGCCGTCTGCTCATTGAGTCGAATCATGAGAAGTTATTATCCTGTGGAGCAGCTCACGGAATCAAATCTCGAGAAGGTTTTTTGTTTGGGAGAACCTCGGTCGCTGGCAATCGAAAGAGTCGTATCTCGAGAAATTATCAAAGAAAGAATTCTCTGTTCCTCCCCACCAGACAGTGGTGAGGTGCCACTCGAAAAGTCTGTGAGCCAGGAACCGAATCATCAAACCCAAATGGACTCTTTTTCTGGAAGAAACTGTTAGGGAATAACTTTTCCTTGGACTTGCAGTGAAGCTATTGGAGTCAAAGAAATAACTCTCTCCATGTTTCGCATGTTCGGCATCCTGAATAAATGAAGTTATTTGCAAGGGCATAATAGAGATAGGTTTCCTATTTTCTTTAAAACTCCAAACAGCTTTGTTCTAGGTTTATATTGTTCAAATTATGACATGCATACCAAAACAGTTCGCAACTGATACAAAACCAGTTTAGATTGGTTCAGTTTCCAGGTCCACTCTAGAGTAGTACGTTGAAATGTACTGCATTATTTTCATGCAATGATATAATTGAATAAAAGATATGAACTCACCTTAGCTGTGTCACTATTGAAACCCCACACTGAATCTACATCATCATTATTGTCAAAAGTACCCCATCAATAGAAGAAGATCGAACTTAATTTTTATATACAAACAAAAAATGAAAACAAGAGCAATAGACTAGTGCATTTAGACAATGAAAGATCAGACCATAAACTGAATCCAATTGTTACCTTTCTGTGTCAGCATCAAAGCTCTTTCCGTATTATTTAAATGAATCCTCCTTGGTTGGACTTTCAAATATTTTTGCGCCGTGGGACTACCAGCTGGGCTTTTAGCCGACTCATCTTCACTATGTACGTATGCTGATTTAGTCTCGAAAGGCTTCTCTGACTTACTGTCATCATTTGAACATGAATCCTCAGAAACGTCATCCATCAGAGCCGAGTTTTAAGCCTGAGATGTTGATTTGGTATTTGCAGGCACCGTAGCATCAAATGAGAAACCTTCGTCTTTGAATTTATTCCAATCCTCGCCCCACACTGCAGATATCTCTGGAACTCCAGGTTGCCAACCTTGACAATCAAAATAGGTGAACCATAATGCAATATCAATCATTCTATTATAATATTATATAGATACAGTGACGTTATTGCTCATGACTCATGAGATAAAAGATGATACCCTTTGGAAGCTTTGACATCAATTCCATGTTTTTTGCAACGTTCAGTTAAAGCCTTAAGTAGTTCCTCGAGATCGGATTGGATACAATCAGCACGAACCTGGGTCAGCCGAAAAAAAAATGACGGGTCAGTCAAGCCATCCTTAAAACTTACTAAAATCTGTTACTCGGGAGCATATGAACTTACTTGAAGGATACCATCAGTGCTGCCACCCTGATCCATTTTCACAAGTGCTTGATTCAACTCCATCTTCCTCTCAAAAGTCAACAAAAAAATCAATTCAATTAACAAAAAATAAAAATAAAAATAAAAATAATAATAAAAAATAAATAAAAATAAACAATCACTAAAAATAGATATAACTTGGGTGATATTTTATCAATAACGGGTGGCTCAAACTCATAAAATCATAATAATCACTTGATAGTATCTAGGAAGATAACATAAAGACAATCAACATCATGTCTCTGCACTGAGTCAAGTTCGACCCTAGTCACACATCTAAACGTAGGGTTATGGTTCAAGTCTGGTTTCAGATTTGGATCCTGGTCAGCCTATATGTAATCCTTAACACTGGGTAGTTCACAGGCATTGAGAAGTGCAAACATAACCTAAGTGTATTTATTGATGCTTAAATGAGTCAAAATTGTCACATTTGCAGCAGATATCTATGTAGTTTTCTACTTTGTTGCAGAATGAACTGATTCTGAACCAGTACAAAACATGTTTCGGGCCACCAATCGAAATAGTTTTAAACATAAACAACCCCAAAATTACTTATGAAACTCCCATCGCTTGCTTCATGAATCCATTCAAATTAATGTTCAAGATTCTTGATTTGAACACAAGAATCAACCCGTATATTAGATCCAACAAAAGGGTTATTTAAAATGGGTCGTTTAGTAAAGTTTGAAAAAAAAAAAAAAAAAAAATTCCGACAGAGAGAGAGAAGTGATGGAACTCTTTATTTTGAAGTGAAGTCATGATTTATCACTTTAGTTCGAAAAGTGGAAAAGAGAGGTGTTCATGTTTTTTTTTTTTTTTTTTTTTTTTTTTATTTACCTAGACTAGAATTATATTTCTACTTTTTGTAACTTTGATGAAAGTTGTCCATGATAGGTCCCAAAAATAATTAAGTACTGTAGTTATATTGAATGGTAAAATGAATAGTATTTTGTTAATCTTTCTTTTTGTAAAAAAAATAAATTAAAACCAAATTTTAGTACCTCATGTGTTATATCCAAATTGTAGGGCGCAGTTCTGGTAAAAAAAACCCGGGTTTTTAAAACCAGGATAACCGGTTAGACCCGCCGGGTTTTGAGTAAAACCCGGGTCTTGAAGCCCGGACGGGTTTTATTTTATTTAATTTTTTTTAATAAAAACCGGCTTGACCCGGCGGTCGAACCGGTTAACCCGGTCGGAAAAAATAATAATAATAAATGGAAAACCATATTGACTGGGCGGTCGAACGGATGCTCGGTGACTCGACCGGGTCGATTAAAAACCTGGTTTTTAAAACATTGGGTTTTATACCCATTTTAAAAATCAAACCTATATACTAAACAACTATGCTAGGAATGAAAGCATTCATTCATTTCAATACCTTCAAACCAAATGGCCTCTTAGTAAATTGAAAAAAAACGTCCTCGTGTGTTATACCCAAATTGTCGGGCGCAGTTCTTGCCTTTTAAAAGTGTATGTGTGGTTTTTCTGGAAAATAATTGATGCATGTATTGTCTATGGTTCAAAGTGAAATGAAAAAGTCTCAGCGAAAGCAAAAACATTTTAGTCATTTCACTTTAGCCCAAAGATGATATTCGCACCAAAGATTTTTCACAAAAACGACACCAACACTTTCGTAAAGAAATGCTTTGAGTTTGAACATGCCACAGGGACGACTTTCTGCAATTTTTGTCTTTTAGTAATCATATACGAAGTGTTTGTGATATGTTGCACCTAACGGCTAGAAAATAAATGGGAATATGTGCAATTGTTTCGGTTGGCAAGCAAGCCGAAACATTACAAAGATTAGGGTGAAATGCGCTTGGGTGAGTTTTGTTGGGGAGGGGCGAGTCGAGGGTTCATTTGGTTGGGGTGCAACGCATCATTACCATAAGTCTTAGAAAAGACGATAAAACACAAATTTAAGTGAATGCATGTTTAACACCTCGAAATAACATCAACTAAACTTGACTAGTGCACGAATGAAAGGTACGAACTATTTACCTAATGATTGTTGACCATACTACTTTCGCATTTGTACTGCTCATGTACGGGTCGATTTCATGATTGTTGTGTAGTACATACCATACTACTTTCGCATTGTGTCTCCTTGAAACCGAACTAATGATTGTTGACCAATCTTTCTGCTGCATCGATCGAAACACCTAAAATCGACTTGTTGGGCTTGGACCGTCCTCATTTCGGTCGGGACGATTAAATCTCGTCTCAACAACCCGAAAATAATGCGAATGTAGTTAATGCTTCATCAAGCAATATAACCCTCCGCTATTGAACATTCGGGCTTAGCTTTATTTCTGACATAATTTTTTAGCTTTTTCATGTATCTTTCAAATGGATACATCCACCTCATGTAAACAGGCCCGCCTTCAAAAGCCTCTTCCGGTAGATAGAATAACCAAGTGAATAATAATGTCAAAAAAAAGCAAGAGGATATATTTGCTCGAAACTACACAAAATATTGATCAGTTGTTCTTTAGCTTTCAACATGTCATCCACCATCAAAGTTCGAGCACATATTTATTGGTGTTGCGGTGGTTTGGTCCTTCAAGTAATTTTGAAGTCGAGCAGGAATTAACCGTTGCATCATTATATGACAGTCATGAGCCTTCAAGCCTGTTATGTTGCTATCGTTATCGGTCACTTTATGCTTGAAGTTAGATCTGAACCCATCAGGTAGTTTAACACCTTTGATGAATTAACAAAAAAAATCATGATATTAGAATAAGTCGTCAAAATGAATACGCGAATTGAATCGGAACAAATAAATTTTGAAATAAAACGCGTACCTTCAATGAATTGACAAAAAAGTTTTTTTCTACGGTTGTGAAAGAGTACGTAGCATGAGGCTTAGAGCACTTCCCGTTTCCTTTGTTGACGAGCCACAACTCATTACGAATTTTCAAATTTTGTAAGTCATGTCTTGCCTTGTTGGTGTCTTTTGATTTGTCATTCATTAACAAAGTACCCAACACACTCTCACACACATTTTTTTCGATATGCATGACATCTAAATTGTGTTTTAGTGTAAGAAAAGACCAATACTCTAGCTCGTAGAAAATAGATACTTTGGTCCAATTCAATTCACGTTCAGGATCACGTTTTTTCTTCGCACCCCAAAAACTTGGATGTTTCCCCGGGAGACGTTTAGGAAATCTTCTTAGTTGATCCAAGATGTCATCACTGGTAAATTTTTTAGGAGGATCTCTATCATCTACCGGGGTATAGAATGCCCTTCTGTTCTTCCGCCATTTATTGGTCATGTTTAAGAATCTTCTGTGACCAACATAAGCGGTTTGGTTTAACACGCGAATAGCTGGAGTGTCTACATTACAAGTCAAACATGCCCTAGTAACCTTGCCCACTCCACCCAGACAAACTACTTCGAGCGGGAAAGTCATTGATAGTCCATAAAAGCGCTGCTTTCATATAGAATTCGGTGCCTCCGTAGTCATGACTCCATATTTCCATAAAGTCTTTAGGTCTTCAATCAAAGGCCTCAAGTAAATATCAATGTCTTTCCTTGGTGATTTAGGGCCCGAAATTTACAACGTCATCATAAGAGAAGTCTCTCTCACACATATCTAGAGAGGCGTATTGTATGTTGTTAATATGATCGGCCACATGTCAGAAGATCGACTAAGGTTGCCATACGGATTGAAACCATCGAGCCAACCCTAATCGACGCTCTTTTTCTTTAGCAAATTCTTTCGAATACTTGATGTCAAATTTCTTCCATGCTTGACCATCAACCAGGTGTTGCATCTTATCGTTCTCCCTAGACTGCCCAGAAGCATGCCAAGTCATATGTTTTGCAATGTGTTTAGACTTGAACAAATGTTGTAGTCTAGGAATGATAGGAAAGTAACGCAACACCTTGTTAGAAACTTTCTTCCCCAGTGTGTTATTTTCTTTCCATCTACTAGCACCGCAGATCAGACAAGTCTACAAATCTTCGTTACCCGCCCCCCGATATAAAAATCAATCATTTACACAAGCATGTATCGATTCATCTCCTAACCCGATCGTTTTAAATGTCTTCTTTATTTCATAGTATGACGATGGAATTTTGTATCCTAGAACGGGCGGGAAACATTCCTTGAATAAAGTTAGGAACTTACTAAATGCGGTGTCACTCACTTTACCTTTGACCTTGATGTGCGTAATCTTTGCCATAAAGTCCAATGACGATATCCACTCACACGCTAGGCATAGTTTTTCGTTGGCAGTGGCAAGTAACTCCTCATACTTGATACGTCGAGGAAGTCTCGTTACTTGTCTCGCCAATATTTCCTTGAGTTGGATCATTTTGTTCGTTATTCGGACCAATATTATGAAGAAACTCAGCCATGTCACTCATCCCATGTTGTCTTGTGTTGTGTACGACTGTTCGGGCATTCGGTTCACCATGATTATACCATTTCGTATATCTATGGTCCCAACCATTTGCGTGTAAGTGGTAAAAAAAATCTTCGTGGTATGGTTTAATGAGACCCAACTTTTATCAATTGGCATAACTGCGTTTTAATGAAGCTAACAAATAATTATATAGAATTAAACATGTTCTCAAAAATCTACACGTAAACACATAAAGTTGGAATTACGAGTTGTGCGTTTTGTTCACCTAATCCAGCTATGGAAGGAAATCATAACCCACTCTTTGAATGTTTCGTCTCATATATGAATGTGTATAACTGAATTTACTATTTGAGAAAATTTCAGCAGCATTTCCTCTCAACTCCCCAAATATGTGCATTAAAGAACATATTCGTAGGAGCAAAGGGGAAACACTGTCGAAAGTTTCACAAATAGTAAATCATTTATACGCATTCATATCCTAAGTGAGACAAAACATTCAAAAAACAGTCCTAAAAAGGAGACTTTCCGAAATTAATTTATAATAAATTTATTTCGGACGGGTTTTCTATGGGATGATTAACTTCGGATGGGGACTTTCCGAAATTAATCACTAAAGTCCTAAAACCATTTACAACAGTCCAACACAATCAAATACCATACAATACTAACATATTTGCATCGTTATCTAACATAGTGATTCATATATGAAATTACTTAGACAATTCATCAAACACCCATATATAGATGGTTATCAGCATATAACATATTAATGGGGTGTTTGTTTAAGCTTATTTGTAGCTTATGAGCTTATTTGTTTTTCGGCTTTTATATTGTAAGACACAATTTTCCGGCTTATTTGGAGATGTGTGAGCTTATATAAGTTTAATATATCATAATATACTTATACAAGTCCAAGTCTCCAAATAAGCCGGAAAATTGAAGCTTATGAAATATAAGCCGAAATCAAATACGGTTCATTACTTGTTTTGTAATAAATACGATTTATTACTTATGAAATATGTGCCGAAATTCAAGTTTTAGGCAACAAATATATTTGTTCTTATAATTTTATTTTTATAAAAAAAATGCTTTGTTTGTTTATATATACGTGTGAAATAGTAAGGGTGTGTTTGTTCTGAGTTATATAGTTTTATTTATTATAATTGTATTTTATTTATACAAATATATTTTTCTTATAATTTTATTTATTATAATTGTAGAATTAAATAAAACATGGAATTGATGGTTATTTCACAATATGTAAGGCCATTATCACCGGTTAGATGCTACAAATCAATATAAGCATATATTTCATTACATATTTAGTCCACTTTTACTATCAAAATACCTTATATAGCTTAATTTTAGTTTATAAAAATTTCAAAAAAATAAAAATAGAGAATTCAATAGTAGGTTTATATCTGTGTTAAGTTTTAAAATCTGAAAAATTCATTTGATAACTTATTAGGGTCTTAAAGTGACAGGGTTGGGCGGTGTACAGTGAATCAATCTTGAAACATCTTATTTGCGTATCCATTTATCAGCTTATTTAGTAGCTTTTAGATTTTGAATTTTGGTTCTAAGTAATATTTGGATGCTAGAGCTTAAGGTTGATCAGCTTTTATAAACTTTGGTGGACATTAGCTTATAGGAATTGAAGCTTAAAAGTTGTCTGATATAAGGATTTAAAAAGGATTCATTAAGATAGTGCTTAACCAGTCAATTTCATAAGCTTGCCATAATTAGGGTCTGTAATTTGGAACTAGTAGAGATTGCCAGCTTGTAACACTATTTCTCAAAAGCTCAACCCCTAGCTGTTAGTCTAGCTTATTGTACACTTGTTCTAAAGAGACTCCTTCGGCCTGTTTGTCTGCATATAAGCATAAGTGCTTATTATGATTTTGCTTATTCTTTGGCTTATTTCTGTTGTCAAACTCTCACAAGTCACGTGTCTGACTCTAACAAATACGCAATTCCAAACACCAAACCCCCGAGACATAATACGCAATTCCAAACACCCCTTTACATAATAATCTGATAAAAAATGCAATTTAAAAACATGCTTTGGTCACGGTGGTCGCGACGGTCGCGGTTGTGGTTCGCTATGGTATCGACAAGAACTCGGTCTCGGTCTCGGTCTCGGTATCAGTCCCAACAGGAAGCTAAAATATATATATATATATATATATATATATATATATATTCAAAAGGGAGCTATAAACTTTTGGCGGCGACATGTCGCATTAACACATAAATACAATAAAAAAAATAAACAGGGAGCTATATACCTTTTGGTCCTAGCTCACGGTTGTGGTCTCGGCTTGGTCTCAGCTCGGTCTCGGCTTGGTATCACCACATATACTGTACCAAAAAGAAATTAAAAAAAATAAAAAATTAAACAATTAAAAATTAACAACTAACAATTAAAAACAAAAAATAGCAAAATTATAAAAATAACGAAAATAAAAAATTAATAATTAACAATCTTGGTATCAGTTTTGGTCTCACCTGGGTTTTATTGGTATCAGCTTATTAACAAGAAAGGAAGAGAGAATAGAAAGAATCAAATGTGGAGAGGGATTAGGATAGAATTAAACGAGAAAAAGGCAGGAGATCATTGTGCACAATGGTGCGAGTGTAGTTGTGGTGGTGGAGATGAAGGAAGGAGATGAGTGTTTTTTCATTTTTTTTTCTCTAAGTCAAAAGCAATAATTGACCCTATTTTACGCGTTTACTTTGGGCGGAGACATGTCCCCGTTAAAAATTTTTTTTTTGTCTTTTAATTAAGCTTTTGGCGGGGACATACAATCACCAAAAGTTTGATAAAGTAAATGTGAGGAGGAAAACAAAAATTCATCGAACTTTCTCCGTGGACATGTCCCCATTGAAAGGTGTATTTATTTATTTTTAATTTTAAAAAAAAAAAAAAAAAAAAAAAAAACTTTTTATCATTTTAATAAGTAAAATCAATGATAAATCATTTAAAATTTTCTAAATCATCTTTGAATAATTTTAAAAATTTTAAAATTTTCTAAATCATCTTTGAATAATCGAGGTGATATCGTTATACTTGAGATGTTAAACGAAGGAGTCGAGTGTAGAAAACTAGAAGGGGTTGAATAGTTTACCGATTAAAAACTTTGTTTTGAAACTTATAGAAAGATCAATTGATATTGATCTTAAGTATGTTAATGAAATATGCAAGCAATATGTAATAAGTAAATAAGGAAAGAAATGATCAAACCACAACAAGTTGTTTATAGTGGTTCGCCTACAAGGACTCTTTTTCCTTGCCCTACTCCACTCCCGAGTCTCACACTCGAGAGTTTAACTTCACTAGTCAACAAGCTCCTTTCACCGCGGAGAAAACCTTTACACTTCGCTTACACTATTTCCGACACTAAGCTAGATGTCGAGTTCTTTCCAAGGGTACAACAACTCCCACACACAAATGTATTTTGAGGACTAAAATACTAACCACTCACACTCACAAGATTATGATGGTTTGATACAACAACCAAGTATGAATCAACACTAGATCATACAACACTAAACAAACAAGACTTCCAACTTCTCGTTGAAGCTTGAATATGACTTGATCTTCTTTGCTACAAAAGAGATCACTAATATGATATGTAACTGAGTTAGAAAGGTTAGAGAGAAGATATGTATGAGAGTATGTTAGAAAGGGATGAGAAACTACTTGGCTTGGCATTGCTATTTATAGCCAAATTGGACAGGAGCGTCCACGGACCGCGGACCCCTAAAAAGGGTTCCGCCCGTGTACCATTTTGGTACCGCCGGTCTGACAGTCAAGATATCAAATCTTGCTTAAAGTCAACTCAATCTAAGAGAGATTGTGCAAGATATGGAGAGTATAAATCTTCACAAAATATCTAATGAAATCTACAAATGATTCCCATGATGTAATACATGATGTCAAAATGTTGTATTACTATTAATAGAAATATGCAAATGCTTAAGTAGTGTTTGGTTTTAGGAACCTAACACATTCTACAAACTACTATCATACATAATGATTAGAGTCATATCAAGATGTTACTAATCATAAATGTAAATGCTTGAATGATGAATATATTGTTTAAGAAAGCTTGTTTTAATATCTAATAAACTTGACAAGCTTTAAGCTTTTATAAATTAAATTTACTTTTGTCGTTAACAAAACTTAGGCAAAGATCAAAAATATAAATAACGTTTAATGACGATATTTGTATTAACAATCTCCCTTTTGTTGAGGACAAAATATAAATTTTATTTTATAAAAGAAACAAAGTTTGTACAAGAGTTATAAAATATTAGTTTTAGAACTTGAAAAGGAAATGATAATGTAAGTGTATGAAATTTGACTTTTATGAAAGTCAAAGGATTCACTAGTTGATGCATGATGTTGACTTTTCGAGAAAGTCAAAGTGTGCGCTTTGACTTTTTAAGAAAAGTCAAGTATTACCAATGAGGGTTCTGTTTGACTTTTAGAAAGTCAATTGTATGCGCTTGACTTTTTCGGAAAAGTCAAATATAAATAATTTCAAGTTCTATATTTTCTCCCCTTTTGTCTCAACAAAAGAAGAGGCTATCTTGAATGTAATGAGCCCGAGCTTATTATCTCCCCTTGTTCAAAGCTCCCCTAAATTGGGTGCTTTAATGGGAAGATACATGGATTGTGAAAATAAAGCTACAAAAAAATTTGTTAGTAATAATGATCATTCACAAGCATTTCCAAACACTATGTAATGACACCAACAACATAATAAACAACATTCATTTGTTAAAATTTTCATGAGTAAAGATCATGAAAAGAGAACACAATGATGTGTTTCTAGTACAAGAGAAAAGAAAAAAAAAAAATTATCCTAAAAACAAAAACAAATAAAAGACTATTCTAAAACCATCCTAAAGAGATGGTGGATGGGAAAAGCGTTGAGACGCTCAAGAATGTGGTTGAGGATGAACCTCATTTCGCCGTGGAAGTCATGGACCATAATCCGGGTCCGTTCCACGGTTTGACCCGTTGCTCACAAGTTGAGCAACCGTGCCTGGAGGGTAGAAAGTTTGCGGAGGTTGTGGTGGTGGAATGGTTGATGTGTTGGTGGTGTTGGGGATGTTTGGAGTGGTCATGATGGATGCAAGCAAAGCACTTTGCATTTGCATTGTCTCACTTAAGTGAGAATCCACCATGCCTTTGAATTGGTGGAGGTTGTGGAGTTCGGCTTGAATCTCCTCTCTAGTGGGATTGTCATCCCACATGCTCTCGGAATGTCCTCAATATGAGGGACATTGATGATGGAAGTGGATGATCCCGTATAAAGGACCATGAATGTCCTTGTGAATGGGGTGGAAAAGGAGAGGTCTTGGCCCTAATGGGCGTTTGGGTCAATGGATGACCGAGGTGATTCATGAGCGATTCGCTCAATGGTGCCAAATGATGGCAATGGGGTGGATGACTTGGCCTAGGAGGCAAGTCTTCCAAGTCCTCGAGGAAAGGATTTGGTGATGTTGGTGGAGTGAAAATAACTCCATGGGAGTGAGAGTGGGAGACCTTGGTGAAGGTGGTGAGGTGTTTTGGATGTTTGGATGGGTGCCGGTGGAGGTGAAGTAGGTGCTTTTGATGGTGGTGGAGTGGTGATCACAATGTGTGATGAAGTGGGTGTAGCCAGGTAAGGTGTGTATCATCTCTAATGGGAGATGAGACTGTAAGTGGTGAGGAGTCGGATGATGAGCTAAGATGAGTAAGACAACAAGGCCTTACGCTAATTCTAGCGGTTTTCTTGCAAGGTTTTGGTGATGGTTTGGTCATTTTAACTTGGGTTTTGATTTGCTAGATAGTAATGAGAATGAGAAAGGTGTGAGGATGATCATGGTAAAGCCTTTCAATTTATAGAGGTTTAAAATGTTGAGAGATGTGTTTGATTTGATGTTGAACCATTGAAGAGATGAGGTTCCTCATGATTTGGAAGTGGGTTGAATGCTAGTCATATCACCCAAGTCAATCCATTCAAAGAAGATGGAGTGAAGAAGAAAAGATATGCAATAAATGTGTTCTAGTGAGTGGAATTTCCTAATATTCAGATTACCCACGGATTTGAAGGTACCAAAATTTTGGTTCCTTCCTTTATGCCAAAGGGCTCCTTGGGTGGATTTTTCAAATTTTTGAATTTTGGTGGGAAATGGATTTCTTACATCCCTTAGTGAATAATACTAGTTCTAATAACAGTATAAACTAGTTAAGATTGATTTATGAGTGATGGAAGATAATTTGGAATTACGAAAGAGTCGAAATTCAGAAAATTACCTGGAGGATCCACGGCACCAAAATCATACACAGACGGAACCCAAAAAAGGGTGCCGTCTGGTCCGCTATCTCTGATATGGCGGTACCAAAATTCATAAAGGACGGTACCAAAATAAGGGTGCCGTCGATCCGTCCGGAGTCTTGAAATTTGGACGAAAGTTTCCTAAAAACTGAAATTTCCGAAATCTGAAAAATTTTCTCAAAACCTGTTATACTAAACATTTCTAGTTAGGAAAAGTAAATAACACATATGTAAACACATTGGAGCATAGATTAAGAGCAAGGCTTAGTGATTTTCACAATATAGTGAAAATGGGTAAAATTTGATAGCATACTTGTGCTATCCCCCTGCATGAGATTGTTAGCATACACCATTGTTTCAAGTTATATTGTCATCCTACATAATAAAAACAACTAAATAGTATCAAACATTAACGATAATGCATTGTTCCAAACACTCCTTAAAGTACCCTTATTTGTCCAACTTCTTGTAAATCTTGGTCATCATCCTACCAAGGCACTTGAACATTCCCTTAGTTTGCTTGAATTCTGCTGATTCATTCTCAATTTCGGGAAGAGATGTGTAATACTCTTGAGGTGGAAGACGAGAGCTTGGAAGACCATCCTGAGCTATTTGATGATGATGATGAAGGAGTTGGAGGTTTAGCTCTCTTGCCTTTAGTCTTAGCAACTCGAGCATCACTCAAGGGCACAAAGATGTGAGGATGAGATCATATTGAAGGTGCATCCCTTTTGGGGTTGGTGGAATTGGGCGAAGTTTCTATATAGGCGGGTGAGAAGCATCCCGTATGGAAGAGCAACGGATCCTTGAGTTGGGATATCAATCATTCTCCTAGCTATGTAGTAGGCTAAGTTGAATGGTTGTCGGTGGACAAGTTGTAAAGCATGTGACAAAGACAAGCGTTTATGTGATCCCTATTTCCTATGGTGCTAATGACGTTTGCTCTAAGTAACTCCTCCCATTTCTTAAATTGTGCTTGAGTTCATTGAGCTCCATTCCATATGGATCTCGGTCTACCTCTTTTCCCTTTCGGGTGACTCGGGTTGTATCCGTTTTGGGTTAAAAGGTGTTCACGGATGACATCCTTATCGGCTAAACGGGTTATGTAGGGAGAGGCGGTCATTGATTGTATCAAGGCGGTGGTGACCACTTATCCGTGTAGACACAAGTTCCCGGTTTGGAATTCCTAGTACTCTAGCAAAGTCACTTAAAGTGATGGTGAAGTCATTTTGGTTGATTCTAAAGCTAAGACAAAACTCATCATCTTCATCACTAAAACCGTCACACTAGCATAGAATTCTAATACGAACCTAGGACAAATTGGTTCATCAATGTCAAGAAGACAATCGAATTGAATGGCGGCTAGTTCTTCACGAAGATTGGTATGCTCAAGGAAGGATGAGTGAATGGTTCTACCCTCGTGGAAATACCTTGATTCTAGACCCCTAAATATTTCTACTTGTTCCTTGGTGAGTCCTTTGGTTTTGTGGTGTTTGGGAATGTAGTTAAGAGTGTCTTTGTGATCATAGAATCTTGCGGCTACCATGGTTATTCCTAAGGATAAGAATTAACATGTTAAAAATGAAAATGAATTTTAATATTTTTGATTCTAGTGTGTGCCTATATGAAAACGATTTGGAGTTGCGGTTATCTCGACTCATTTTATGCACAAAATGGTTTTAGTGGAGTGTTTGGCAAATACCATGAGATAACCCAAATGCTCCTAATTCAATGTGGCTACATTTGAATATACCCGGGAGTGCATATTAGTTATGCAATACCTTTAGTATTCAAGAGCATGCAAGTGATGAAAATTCTAACGTTTCTATTTGTATTAGCAATGAAAAATGTTTTCCTATAAGTGAGAAGCTTTTTCAAAACTTTTGACATGGGGTGTTTGGTTGTTTGAATAAGGCCTTATATTTATTATCTATCAATTAGTGGGAAACATGATTTGTTTATGCAATATGATAATGTAGTACCTAATTTGAATGACTAGTTATGCAATTTGCCAATTGAATTCATATTTGGTATAAAAGCATACATAAAACCCCATGTAATGATTTGTGATAGTTTTGTGCATAAATAAGAATCCTAGACTCAGAATTAAGAGATGAAATGTAGTTAGGATACTTACAATGATGTTATCTTCATGATTAGTGAGTGGGAAGATGACAATAATGTGCTTGGTTTAAGTTTTACACGTTTTGGTAAAGTGGGTTGTGAGGAAGAAGATGTTATGTATAAAATTTGTTTTGTACAGAGACACCACGGACGAGACGGCACCAAATTTTGGTTCCGTCCGTGTGGTCGTTGGTGCCGTGGCTACGATGCGATACAAGGCTAAATTGTTTTGGTTTGACTATTCTAAAGTTTTAGGCTATGTTTATCCTACATGTTTGGTTCCATTAACCCTAAACCAAGTCTAAGGAGATTAAAAGGTTCTCGTTTAAGAGGTTTAGTAAGGATGTCGGCAATGTTGTCTTCGGAGGATACTTTCTCGATTGAAATGTTTCCTTTTTGAACATTGTCGCGAAGAAAGTGATGACGGATTTCAATGTGCTTAGTACGAGCATGTTGAACGGGATTCTTCTTGAGATCGATGGCTCCTTTGTTGTCGCAAAGTATCACAATGTCGTTGAGATGAATTCCGTAGTCTCGAGAGCTTGCTTCATCCAAAGAGCTTGTTGACATGCTTTTCCTACCGAGACGTATTCGCTTGATGGTAGAGATGGCTAAAGCCGTTTGCTTCTTTGCAAACCATGAGGTGAGACAATGTCCAACAAAAGTGCAAATACCACTTGTACTTTTCTATCGACATAATCACCGGCATGATCCGAGTCGGCATACACTATGGTTTCTATACCCGTTCCTTTGGGATACCATAATCCTAAACATGTTGTTCCCTTAATATATCTAAAATCCTTTTAATGCTTCTAAGTGTGATGCCTTTGGGTTTTCTTGAAAGCGAGCACATAGACAAACACTAAACATAATGTCGGGTCTACTAGCCGTAAGATAGAGTAGGCTACCAATCATTCCTCTATATTTAGTGTTATCTACGGATTCACCTTCTTCGTCCTTGGTGAGGTTAGTGTCCAAAGACATGGGTGTTTTAGTTGGTTTGGAATCTTCAAGACCAAATTTCTTAAGCATGTCTTTTATATATTTAGATTGGTTAAAGAAAATACCATCTTCTAGTTGTTTCATTTGAAGTCCTAGAAAGAAGTTTAACTCACCCATCATACTCATTTCAAACTCGTCATGCATGATTTTAGAGAAATCATTACATAGTTCTTGACAAGTTGATCCGAATATAATGTCATCAACATATATTTGAACAATAATAATTTGCGATTCTTTTTCTTAGTAAAAAGAGTATTATCTACTAATCCCATAGTATATTTGTTATCAATAAGAAAAGTCTTAAGACGGTCGTACCAAGCTTTAGGTGCTTGTTTAAGGCCGTATAATGCTTTCTTGAGTTTGAAGACATGATGTGGTTTCTCAAAGTCGGTAAAACCGGAGGTTGAGCAACATACACTTCTTCGTTAATAAACCCATTAAGAAAAGCACTTTTAACATCCATTTGAAATAATTTGAAATCATAAGCACATGCATAAGCAAGTAATATTCTAATAGATTCAAGTCTAGCTACCGGTGCATAAGTTTCATCATAGTCAATTCCTTCTTGTTGATTATAACCTTGTGCAACAAGCCTAGCTTTGTTTCTAGATACTATACCATTTTCGTCCATTTTGTTTGAAAGACCCATTTTGTTCCAATTATAGTTTGATCTTTAGGTTTTGGAACTAGTTTCCAAACATCATTTCTAACGAATTGGTTTAATTCTTCTTGCATGGCCATCACCCATGATTCATCTTTTATTGCTTCATTTATGGTTTTTGGTTCAATGGTGGATACAAAACAAAAATGATTACTTTGATTTTGAGCTTGTGATCTTAAGGTTCTTTGATTAAGTTTTCCTATGACCTTTTCTAATGGATGACTTTTAGATTCTTTTATGTTGATAATTTCCTTATTTAATGGTTCATCTTCCTTGTTATTATTAATTTGACTTTCAATTATTTGACTTTCAACTAAGTCATCATCTACCAAAGGTGATGTCTTAGAGGGAGGTGGACTTTCGTCAAATGTTATGTTCAACGATTCCTCGACTATCATTGTTTCTTTATTTAGGACAATGTAAGCTTTACTAGTTTGAGAGTAACCAAGAAAACACCTTCATAAGACTTTGGGTCAAACTTGGTGAGATAATCCTTAGTGTTAAGAATAAAGCATTTGCAACCAAAGACTTTAAAATATCCTAATGTTGGCTTTTACCTTTATAAAGTTCATATGGTGTTTTGTTTAGGAAAGGACGATTAGGACTCTATTTAAAATATACGTAGAAGTATCAACGGCATTGCACCAAAACTTTTGAGGAATGTTTTGTTCATTAAGCATTGTTCTACTCATTTCTTGAATTGTTCTATTTTACGTTCTACTACTCCGTTAGATTGAGGTGTTCGTGGGCGGAAAAGTTATGTGTTATACCATTTGTATCACAAAAGTTTCCAAATTGAGTTTCGTTGTCAAATTCACGACCATGATCCGTTCGGATCGACACAATTTTGACGCCTAGAAGATTTTGAATTTTCTTGCTAAGTATTTCAAATTTATCAAAAGCTTCATTTTGGTTTTCAAAATAATGTCCAAGTAAACCTTGAGTAATCATCTACTATGACCAAAGTGTATAAGTTGCCTCCATAGCTTCTTATAGCGGATGGTCCAAACAAATCCATATGTAATAATTCTAGACACTTAGATGTAGATATCATATTTTTAGATTTGTGACTACTATGTGTTTGTTTACCAATTTTGCAAGCGTCGCAAAAGTGTTGGTCATATTTTAGTTTTGGCAAATTCCTAACTAACTCTTTTGAGGATAGGTTTTGTATAAGTCTCATATTAGCATGACCTAAGCGTCTATGCCAAAGAGATGAGCTATCGTCTAATGTTGTTAGGCAAAGTTTGTCATTATATGTTTTATCTATTTTCATGACGTATATGTTATTTTTCCTAACTCCTTTAGCTATGGTGATACCATCTTTTAGTATTTTACTACCATTTTCATCAAATAGTACTTTATACTTTTTATCACATAGTTGACTAATACTAAGTAGATTAAATCCTAACCTATCCACATGAGCAACATTTTCAATGGTTAGAGAGTTATGAGCAATCGTACCTTTGCCAATGATTTTGCTTTTGAGATTGCTACCGAAAGTGACATTACCTCCGTCATACTCTTGGTATGATGAGAAGAGACTTTTGTTGCCCGTCATGTGTCGTGAGCATCCACTATCTTTTATCCATTCATCAGGTTCCAATCCAACTTTCAAACATACCTAAGAAGCGAATAACTCAAACATTTGGTCCCCAATATCTCATGGGTCCGTTTGGGTTAAACATACCATTTATTTGATTCATGTATGGAAATGATGGATAAGGGTTCCATGACATGTAATCTGGAGTTTGATATGGTCTAGGAAAGTTTTGATTCCAACCGTTGTGTTGGTAGTTATGTTGAACGTTGTGGTTGCTCTTAGGAAAGGGGCGTTTGGCAAAAGGAGTTTTATGTCGTTGTTGAGTAGTTTTGATCTAAATTCATTTTAATAAGTCCTATTCACGATATAATGGCTGGTTTTAGTTTAACATTATCATTGGTTTTCTTTGTTATTTTAACAAATTCAAGCGGTCCGTGTGCGAACATTCATTACTCATGAAGTACCAGCATACCGTTTTACAACGGACGGAACCCTTTTTGGTTCCGTCTCGTCCGTCTTGTCTGTTGACAGATTTTATGAATGTTCGTCTTTTTCGGCCGTTTGTTTTGACTCTTAGGTATTAAAACTTCATTAAACCCTAGCCCATTCATGTCTCCGGTGTTTTATGGATTTTAACTATTTCATCGGCAATAGCGATGTTTTTGTTAAACCTTTTAAACTTAGAATTATTTTCTATTAAAACTTCTTGTGTGAGCTTTAGTTTTCTATTTCAAGATTTAGCTCTTGACATGATTTACAATCATTGTCATTTGCTTTTCCTTTTCAAGTCGTTTAGCTTTTTCTTTTAACTCATATACCTCATTTTCCAAAAACTCCTTTTAGTTTTAGAAATTTATTTTTAGTTATGATTTTTAGACTTAGCTCACACAATTGATTATATTGTTTTGCAAGGTGTCATCATCTATGGAAGAATAAGAAGAATCGGAAAGTACCTCATTTGACTCATGTGCCATTAGAGCGATCTCTTCCTTGCTTGATTCTTCATCGTCTTCACTATCACTCCAAGCACCGCTTACAAAAGCTCGTTGAGTTTTGCTCTTAGGTGGCTTGGGACATTCTCCTATGAGATGACTTGCATCACCACATCTAAAACACTTTCTTTCACCTTTGATCTTCTTATCATCCCGATCTTTTCGAATGGCTTCTTTTCTTCTCGAGGTTGTCTTACAAACTTTCCTCTTCTTCTAAAGAACTTCTTGAAATCTCTAACGCCATGGCATACTCCTCATCTTCACTATCGGAACAAGATTCACCATCATCGCTTGATTCCGCCTTTGCTTTAAGAGCAACGGATTTGATCTTCTCCTTTCTTCCTTTGATGATCTCGAATCTTTCTCCATTACCATTTCGTGAACTTTGAGGTTGCCAATTAGCTCGTCTAGTGACATTATTGAGAGATCTTTTGATTCTTCAATAGCGGTCACTTTAGCTCTCCATTTGGGATGGAGTGCTCTAAGAAATTTCGACAAAGTTCTTACTACGAAAAGATTCGTCAAGTGCTTTAAGTGATGTAATGATAGTGTTAAACGAGCAAAGCCACAATCAATGGTTTCATCTTCGGGGATAACAAATTGTTCATATTGTTGAACAAGAAGATCAATTTTGTTATCCTTGACTTGTGAATTACCTTGATGTGTAACAATTAAAGATTCCCAAATATCTTTAGCGGTTTCACACATAAAAATTCTTTCATATTCTTTTCTAGGTAAAGCATTATAAAGCATCATTTTAGCTTCATTATTTTTAGCAACTAATTTCTTTTGTTCATCAACGGAAATATCTTTTGTTGTAGAACTAAAATCTCCTTTAACAATAATAAACCAAAGATCTATATCTTTTGATTTTACATATGTTTCAAACGGTTTTCCAATAGATAAATCCATTGGTTTCAAAGAGTGGTGGTCTTTGCATAGATTGCCCTTCTTTAAAGTTTTCGAATCCATGGATCGTTTCAAGTTTATAAAATACAAGTTATTTTAGAAATTCTTGAGCAACGAGGCTCGGTACCAATTGTAGAAAACTAGAAGGGGTTGAATAGTTTACCGATTAAAAACTTTGTTTTGAAACTTATAGAAAGATCAATTGATATTGATCTTAAGTATGTTAATGAAATATGCAAGCAATATGTAATAAGTAAATAAGGAAAGAAATGATCAAACCACAACAAGTTGTTTATAGTGGTTCGCCTACAAGGACTCTTTTTCCTTGCCCTACTCCACTCCCGAGTCTCACACTCGAGAGTTTAACTTCACTAGTCAACAAGCTCCTTTCACCGCGGAGAAAACCTTTACACTTCGCTTACACTATTTCCGACACTAAGCTAGATGTCGAGTTCTTTCCAAGGGTACAACAACTCCCACACACAAATGTATTTTGAGGACTAAAATACTAACCACTCACACTCACAAGATTATGATGGTTTGATACAACAACCAAGTATGAATCAACACTAGATCATACAACACTAAACAAACAAGACTTCCAACTTCTCGTTGAAGCTTGAATATGACTTGATCTTCTTTGCTACAAAAGAGATCACTAATATGATATGTAACGAGTTAGAAAGGTTAGAGAAGATATGTATGAGAGTATGTTAGAAAGGGATGAGAAACTACTTGGCTTGGCATTGCTATTTATAGCCAAATTGACAGAGGCGTCCACGGACCGCGGACCCCTAAAAGGGTTCCGCCTGTACCATTTTGGTACCGCCGATCGGACAATCAAGATATCAAATCTTGCTTAAAGTCAACTCAATCTAAGAGAGATTGTGCAAGATATGGAGAGTATAAATCTTCACAAAATATCTAATGAAATCTACAAATGATTCCCATGATGTAATACATGATGTCAAAATGTTGTATTACTATTAATAGAAATATGCAAATGCTTAAGTAGTGTTTGGTTTTAGGAACCTAACACATTCTACAAACTACTATCATACATAATGATTAGAGTCATATCAAGATGTTACTAATCATAAATGTAAATGCTTGAATGATGAATATATTGTTTAAGAAAGCTTGTTTTAATATCTAATAAACTTGACAAGCTTTAAGCTTTTATAAATTAAATTTACTTTTGTCGTTAACAAAACTTAGGCAAAGATCAAAAATATAAATAACGTTTAATGACGATATTTGTATTAACACTTGATTCGACTTGTGGAGCTTGGTTCTTCATTCAACTTGATCTTCTACGACACTTGAAATGTCGACTTGTGCTTGACATACTTCAATGAAACGGAAATCTTCTTTTAAAGAACATTCTTTAACTTTTTCTTCCGTTTCCCTGCACTTGGTTATAAATACTAGACAAACATCTTTTGATGTGATTAAGCACTAAAATCATATGAATATAGCCAAATAACATTTACAAAAACACAAATAATGCTACTGAAAACATGTACAATCTGAGCGTTATCAGTATGTGTGGTATAACTCATTATTTTATGTGCTAGTTTTGGATGACAACTAATATCGTCTCAATATGTGCCTATGAGCCGTATAAACTTATACATCGACTTGTGGTCTTGTGCTCTATTCGACCATGTGTTTTGCACCAGCCCTAAACATGTGGTTTGAAGCCCTAATATGATCTATAATGAACATTTAATATGCTTGATTAAACCAAGAAAACCCTAAGGCTAATTAACTATGGGGCATATGGAATATAATGAAGCTATGAATATCATTATATGCATTTTGTATGATTTAGAATGTTAATCATATGCTTGATATGAGGTTACATGATTTGAATGCTTATGTTGCATGTCCAAAGTGTTAATTAAGGTTTATGCATGAATTAAGGATGTTGCGATAAAAGGAATTATCATACATGTAAACCTTAGAGTAAATTGCCATATCTTATGTATTTTAAATGCTAATATGATGTACGAATGAAATATGTGAAGATGGTGGAATATGGTGTGACGGAATGGTATTTGATGGCTTTATATTGTAGCTTGTTTGGTGTAATAGGCTGTCCGGATATTAAGTTGTATTCATGCTAGTGTATTTTGATGATACATGCATGTTTTTGAGTGATTCTTTAACCTAAATGTAAGTAATTTTGTGTACATTCGAATATGTAAACCTTGTTGCAATTGGAGACCAGTAGCTATGATTTTTATATTTTACAAGTTTAAGTCTCAAATCATGAAAGCTAATCAATTTTGTCCCATAATTATTAATTTCTCTAGAACAAACTGCGGAAAACTAGAAGGGGGGTTGAATATTTTACCAATTAAAACTTCGTTTAAAATAATTAGATCGACTTATGTCAATTCATTTGGATGTGTATGTTGGACATTGATATATAGATATATAAATGTGTAATGAAAGATAAAGAGTAAGAAGCATATAACCAAGACACGAGTATTTATAGTGGTTCGCCACAAGGACACCTTCTTTTCCCTACTCCACCCCGAGTCACCTACTCGAGAGTTCGTAATAACTACACGACACCAACTTCTTATGGTGGAGAAGCCTTCACAAAGTCGCCTACTCTTTTTCCGGTACTAGGCTAACCACCGGGTTCTTTCACCAAGGGGAACCAAACCTATCACAACGTCGCCTACCCTTTATCCTGTACTAGGCTAAGTACCGAGTTCCATTACAATGGAGGAACTACTACCCAACACTACACAACACCTAACCAAAAAGAGACCCACTCCTTATTACAACACCATCAAGGATATTAACATCCTTGGAAATAAACTATCACTATTTATATAACGATGCACCTCATCGATTATACGACCATGGCCTTCACTAATGCCCTTGACATGAATGCTTGGCACCCTTCACTAATGCCTTCGTCTTGACTCCTTTAGCATTCTTCACTAATGCTTTTGACATGGACGTTGAGCACCTTTCACTAATTGTTTCGTCTTGACTCTTTCGGCATCCTTCACTTGATGCGTTTAACACTACACTTCTATGAAGGAAGAAAGAACTATCAACAAGAGAACCTCAGTAGTCTTGATGATGACGAAGCATGGCAACTCATGGACTTGAGCTTGCTCAACTTCAAGAAGTGGTGATCTCGTCTTTAAGAGGAACCTAGAGAATCACACAAAAACAAAAGACAAGCTACATAGAAAGATCCTTTAGGATCAGTGGTGTCACACCCCCAAATTACCTGTTTTGCAGCGGAATGGAATTCCTGAGGATTGACTATCATAACATCACAATCACAGTTATATTGAACGACCTAAAGTGTCATTTGAAAACACATCGTTTGCTATATATTTAAAACATTCAGAGTTACAAAGATAGGTCCCAAATGAAAATCAACATGTGCGGAAAATAAGTTTGATACAAGTCAAACGATGTTTTTAAAGTGTATAAATCCCACGTGAGACGCATCATCACCGCGACTCTATGATATGTCCACATGCATGCCATGAAGAATATGCCTTAGTTACCTGAAAATACATTGCTAAAAGTGTCAACACAAAGGTTGAGTGAGTTCATAGAGTTCATGTAAAACGCTTTATCGACTACCACAAGTATAGGCCATGTATGACAAATATGTCACATAAAATGTTACAATTGCTATAAGCACATGACACGAAGCTAGATCGATCATGATGTTCGCCCTAACAGTGTTTGCCAAACAACTCAAATTCGACATGAAATGAAATGCATCCGTTTGACCAGTTGGGACCACCAACCCGGATGGAGGAGTCACCCTCAGAGATCTATCCACTCACTCGCTACCCAAAGAATTAACGGTTCATGATTTCGATATGGGGACATTCAATTGGCAATGAGGTAACTTAAGCAATGTAATGAATTTGAATATACTTGGGCTCGTAATAAAATTGAAGTGCAATGTATTCTCCCGTAGGTTTGAAATAATGTATAAACTTGAATAAATCGGGTCTATGAAAACTCACCGGTGCAATGTTTATGATAATACAATGGCAAAAGTGGATACATCAAATGAGGCGCAACCTCTAACCGTGATCTATTAGGAATGATATGTTCTACAATAAGTTATGATGTAATGTTATGCATGCAATTCGTATGATATCTATACCACTTGTACATTTGAAAATAATGTTTAATGTCGAAATGTATGTTTATGACATCTCGTCATATTATAAAATACTTTACAAGTATTTACGTTGAAATGATATCCTACGATAGTCATTTAATGATTTATTATGAAATTATAACTTTTCGTCAGAAATAATGTCATTTGACAATTTCATGAAAGTGACTAAACGGCCTTGAAAAGCTAGTCGTAAAATGGTGCACATCGAGTGTTAGGAAACAAACTCAACGGTTTTGGAAAGCTTGTATCATTATCTCAAAGTTTTTAGCTTTTAAGTTTTATCATAGAGGTCTCGATCATGGAGAAAATGTAGGTAAAGTATGGTACTTGTATACAAAATATTGTTTAAGGGTGGTTTTCGCAAAGTGTAAGTGACCGTATTTTATTCGTTACAACTCCGGCTTGACGAATGGTTGGACATTTTGGAAAATATGCTAGGCGAACTTACTTTTACTAGAAGACATCATGTTATAAAAGTACTACATCAATGTAAAAACGACCCTCAACATGGTCATTTGTGGCGTAATGTTTGTCTAATAGAAATATATTAGTTTTGCTTATTTAATATTGTTATGGCAACTTTATTTAAACGCTGTAATTTAATCGTTACAAGTCCGTTTTCTACGTTTTATATGTCCTTAGTTTCGTATTAAAGTATACTAATATATTTTTGATAAGTCGACACAATATATAGCGCTTAAGACTCATTTTTGACTCGTAAAAAGTTAAAATAATATGCTGAATTTTCTGAATTTTATAGTTCTCGTCAAACTTGAAAATAGCATAACTTCTTCGTTATAACTCCGTTTTAACCCATTCAAGCGCCACGTTTTCTTTTAAAGTATATTTTCTAAATATCTAGTCCAAAAATTTTTACCCACTGTCGAGATTTCCAGAATTAACAAATATGATCAGACCCTTAAATATAGTTGTCGAAATGAGTTTTTCTCAGTAAAACTTATTCTAACCACTTCAAACCAATGCCAATGCTATTCTAAACCTACCATACACCTTCTTAGGGTGTCATGGGTTCCTAGACATCATCAAAAGTGATATGTTTCAAGGAGTAATTATAGGATGATATATATATATATATATATATATATATATATATATATATATATATATATATATATATATATATATATATATATATATATATATATATATATATATATATATACTAGTGTCAAAACACGTCCGATGGACGGTATGACTTGTGGTTTTATTTTTATGATTTTGTGGATCAAATATATACTAAAAAGTAATTAAAAGTTAAATGAAAGGGGTAAGATATATATCATTTGTTTGTGAAATGATCTAGATCCATATTATATTCATTGAAACAATGGACCGTGATAGAGTTCGAATCGATGACCTTCGTAAGTGTTTGTGGATGCCTTGAGACGGATTTGCGGATCGGCGACTTATAGTCTCGACAACCCAAGGTTCTTGAAAATGGAATAGGCAAATTTAGTTTGAATAGACTATTACATAAAACTAAGATTTATTAATTCACACACAAATTATTTATATAAATTGTAACAATTTTGAATGTAGAGCGTCTCGGGGAAACCCATCCAACCCTTTTGATCCAAAATACTTATGAACCGTTAACCCAACCAGCCCTTTTAACAGATCTACATCAATCAATATGAGAACTTATATATTAAAATACCTCAAGGCATCTCCTAGTTCCCTCCTCATGAAAAAAAGTAAGAGTTCCTCCTATCTATAATCAGAAGTACCCATGTGCCTTATTAGATAGAAAGAAAGCATGTGGCAACATATATAGTTTGCAATTACCATATATTCAGTTCACAATCCAAGACTTGTTAATTCATGCATTTGTTTCTTCCGAGTTGAGAACATGTGTCCACAAGTAGTCGAATTTTTCTTCATACCAAAGACGGTAATCTATCTGAGGATTTCCAATCTGCATATTCATATGACACATCTTTCTAGTGCTTTCAATCTTAAGAATAAAATTTATAAAATTATAATAGGATAATATATGTAGTTACCGCAATTCCTTTAAGATTAATGATTGTTTGGTTTCTTTTCTTGTTCTCTGAAAGAATGAGGGAAGCAAGCTGAGGTACAAAGTGACCTGCATAGCTTTGACCTGTAATATAAAAACTGACACTTTTGTATTGAGTATATCTTTCAAGCCATTTAATAAGAGATGTGTAGGAATCTTCAGATGTGTGCTTGTCGCCTGTCGTGTAGTGAGACGATCAATTTTAATATGAGAAGCCCACCTCAACACGCGACTCCAAGAATAATGCATTAGCAACTGTCAAATTATTAGGGTTTTATGTTTTCCATTATGTAAACTATTTTTGCTTCTTTGATGACTAAAACTAAACTTTGTTACCGTTATTCCATGCATAGTCGTTGAGGTAGAGTGTTTTCCCATCACTGTTGACCCGGAAGGGTCCAAGTTCTTCCATGGCTCCATATCTGAATGATGAGCATCCTGGTCCTGTAGAATTGCATCATTTATCAATTATCATCATGTTGTGCAGCGGGAGTGTACACATAATATTAGTGAACGTCATAACCTACAATATAACACAAAGATATCGTATTCGCAATAGTAAAAAAATAAATAAAATGATAGTTCATAACCATCTTAATAAAATGTCAAGATAACCTGTTTAGATTACCTCGCTTCAAAAGATGTGGATGCATGCTTCATGATAGCTAATAAGATTCAACATTAATCAGCTAATGAAAAGTATTGAAAATAACCTTAGATGGGTTAAACCTTACTATTACATCATCTTATGATTAGGAAAATGTTTGCCCAAACATTGCAAATGCTACCTTAACATGGCATAGGAATACTTAATTATAAACAAACCTTTGAATTTTCTTTTCATTATGAATATCTTACAAATAGGCGAGAAAATAAAACTGATTTCAGGTTTAAGAATACAATATACATCTTATTCAGCTTTTACTTTGACCCACTTACCCCTTTCACATATTTCTTATTACCTATTTGACCCATTTTAGATGAGCATTGCCCAAATCAGCCCATTTATATGTATATGGGTATAATTTGCTTTCTTTCAAAAAAGCACAGGTACAACAAAATTGTTGTAATATCCTTGTTTGTCATATGTTATAATTTACATCCATCCACAATCATTATATCAGAAGTTGGTTTGATAGTGTATTTTGGTATTGTATTAGTTTAAGTTTCACTTAACGGTAAATTATTTGTAATGACGGAATATTTTATTGTATTAGTTTACGGTTGAAATTTTTTATTTCATTTTATTTTGTTATTGTATTAGTTTTGTTTGAAATTTTTTAGAAAAAGTAAAATTTTTAATCATGAAGATAAATTAACCGTTATTAATTATTAAACTATTTTATAAAAACAATTTACAATTACAATTTGTTTATGAATATTGTTAAAAAAGTAATTAATGAAAATAAGCTATAAACATATTAAATAATAACGTACTAATTTTTATATTAAACGCATATACGATAGAAAAGTAGGAAGAGAAATCACAATTATATTGCTAATAGTGTTATCATCCAATGAATCGACATTGGAAAGATACCCCTTTTCAAACACACCTTTTTGTGGCTCGCTTGTCTGGCATTGATAATTAATATCCACAACATAATAAAATTATTAAGGCCACTTACGATAGATCGACTCGTATCAAGGTTCACTGGTTGTGACCGTTAATAGTATTTGACGGTAATGCAAATTAGTACATTGAGAGACTTAAGAATTAGATAGGCCAACTTGGACAAAAAGACTAAGGACATATTCAAAGCATAGCCAAGCTAACAAATAAAGGTCCATACAAAACTTTAGGTTGGTCTACTTGTGTTATTATTTTTTTTATTTTTTTTAATTTTTTGGTGTCTTTTGACATGTTTACTTTAATTTTTACCTAATTATTAAAAGGTTAACCATGTGGAAGTGGAAGTAAACATAAAATTAGCACAGTTTAAAGTAAGTGGGTTAAAACAACCATGTGTAAATGGAGACAAGTGCTAGTGAAACATATGATATGCTTAGAACTATTGGTCGATTTAAATTGAATATGATCAAAATGCACATAACAAAGTTCAATAAACCTCTATAAAAAGTCTAAAACAAAAACTTAATGTTTCAAGATTAAAGTAGACAATAATGTTATGTCCAGGTTAGGGATTATTTCCAATGACTGCAAATCAGTCTTGTTACAGACTATAATCAAAGGTTTGGTCATGAAAAGAGACTTGATACTGTGAAAAAGCACCGCTGCTTGGGCAATAGTGTACCCACAAAAACCAGAAATATCAAGAAAAAACAACACAGTAGCTCTGAGATGTGCCAATGCTGTAATACTACACATTTTGATAATATTACGATCTTCAAACGGCCTATCCAAAATCCCAGGAGTATCAATCACTTGATACCTCAAGTACTTATAATATGTATGCCCAACAAATAAAGACTTTGTAGTAAAAGCATACGGCTGGACATCAACATCTGTTTGAGTAATTTTGTTCATAAATGAACTTTTACCAACATTAGGATACCCACATATCAATACGGTCTTGGTGTTAGGATCGATTGAAGGAAGCCTCAACATATGTTGTCTGATTTGTTCAAGGTTCTTCAAACTGGACCAATTATTTTTGTGACGGTACACATACGACCAAGAGCAGCAACCTTCAAAGCCTTGCACCTATAGAGTGAGTCACCATACTTCAATAACTTCACATAATCTTTAGCAATTTTACCAATGAGATTCTTGGCGGTATTGATTTGACCAAGAGCAAGCTTGTAATGATCTTTATTGTATAGAACGTGAAGAAGATCAACATAGAAAGGATGGATGTCATCGAGTCTAGGGAACTCTTCGATGATGGTGGAAAGCTTCACGTGAAATTTCGTCTTTGTGAACTTCACTTTTGCTTGTAAAATGACGAATATGATTGATAGCATAGCCCTTGTGAACGACAGTGGGTGTTTATCTTTGGTTTCTGCTGAGAACTATATCAACAAAATCCTTACCCGTAGGTACTCTTGTGATCTTTCTGAAATTATACTTCACCATTTTGAAAGACTCGTGCCTAAATCACAAAATTTACAATATTAGATAACTTAATATTAACAAATATTTTTTAAAACAAAGTACACTTTAACTGACAATAAAAGGCAAATAAAACATAAAGATCGCTTGAAAAAAGAGCTTCTACTACTGAAAAAATGCCATTCATTGGGCAAAAATTAATCATACCTTTCAAATGCATATTATATCACATTTTAAAAACATTGTACAAGAAGTATAATTAAAAACAACAACACCTCTATAAGCTATAAAAACCCGTGTGCGCCAAAAAACAAACTCGGGCACATTTAGTAATTAAATAGAAATAACAAAAAACCTACATAAAGAATCAGACCTATGGACGAACTCACAGAATGACTCCTTGGACGAACACACTGAACGACTTCAAGCTCTTTACAACTGAACGACTCTTTGGACGACTTCACACTCTTTACTACTGAACCAACATACTGAACAAACACGCTGAACTTACTACTCAAATTACGCATTCTTACTACTTCTCCAATCACGGATTATAACTTGTCCCTTCAATGAAAATACATCTATTGATTATGTGGGTTGGCAAGACACAGGTGCATATGTTGTGATGAACTCGTCATAGTCTATGGTCCCATTTCCATTTGCAGCAGCCTGTTATATTTTCATTTTTTCAGGTGACCAGCCGAAAAGTATCAGCCTTAGTATATAATCTTCTACATTGTATAATCCTAATCGGAAAAATGGGAGGGAGGAGGGTTTGCTACAGCATTCAACCTGCATGTGCATACTAAGTACAGCTTAAAACCTCTTACAACTTTCAGTTGATTCCTTCATAGGCAGTTATATTATACTGAATTTGTAGAGTAATAACTTTCAGGAATTTTACATTATTATTCCACATTCATGCTTCATTACAGTTAAACAATTGTATGCATGTAATAAAAGACAATAATGCTCAAAAGTTAAGGAAGGGAAGAGGATGCTTGATTTGGTGAGAAATTACCAAGAAAAGAACGGTCGCACAGTCCTTGACAACTTCAAAATTAATTCTAACATCACATAAACTCCTGAAAGTTAATTGTTGAAGAGATAAGTGAATATTAAATACTATAGGGGCAATTTAACTCATTTACTCATGAATCATTTAATTCAGGTTATGACTTATCAGGTCAAAACACATACTGTTTATTCTAAGCAAAAAACCTCTTAAAACTTTCAGTTGGAAAAAAATACTTTACAAATCACATTTGACACACTACTTATATAAAGGAAATCAAATAACTTTGAAGAACTAATGTCCAACGCAATCCATACCAACATCGTCTTGTAGGAGGCGAACAACAGAAAGAACCTACATATGCATACTAAGTACAGCTTAAAAGCACCAAGCACATCCAAAAACTATCTCACGAGTTTAAAAATAAGGAAAATTACCTTATGATTAATTTGTTCCTGTAGCTTGAGCAGCTTTCCATTTGATGAAATGGAACACAAATGGTCGAAATCAACAAAGATATCAAATAGCTTTAAAATTATAGTGACAAATGCATATAAAGCACATAAAGATGAACCTGTATACAACACTGGAGATTCAGTTTGATGTCCATACCACATGTTACCATTTTTATCGCATAATATGCTATGCGTTAAAATACAATTGGTGAACAAATAAATCAATGCTATTTCCATATGCTAAATCTAGCAAACCATTTAAAGTGCTATAATGTTCACCTTAAAATATAGCCTCTGGACGGTGAAAGTACCTTTGAGCGCATAAAGTTATCCGTTGCTTCTATCAGTGAGCTCTTGTTGTTGTTGTTGTTGCTATTTCTGCAAATGGTACTTCTCTTTGTTCTTTGCAAGCCTTCAAGTAAAACTCCGTGGATGATAAGGGTGCCTTATCATGTCCGTCTGCCATGTACGGTGCAGGATGGTTTGGATCAGCAACAAAAGATGGTTAGTCGTACGCTATGATGCCCATCCACCTTATTCACTGCAAGGTAGTTCATAAGCGCTAAAGGTTTCCTCTGCCCCTGAATCAACATATAAATAGACATTAAGAAGTTATCATCGGATGTTTTGATCAGCTTATTTTGCCGGCTTGTAGGCATGTATATTTGATAAGTGTTTTAAATTTACCTAGTTGACTGATATCCGCCAAAGGTGACTTTTAAAAGTTGGGAGTCAAGATGGTGTCTTTCAAACTTTCCCCATGTAAAATTGCTCTTTTCGTGTTTCAAACTTTTATTCTAACAGTAGGATTAATTGAGGTGCTTCAGATTGTTAAACCGAGAGGTATGTTCGTACTTATTTGAGAGGTACTTAGAACAGGAGTAAATTAGGTTTTGGGCTATTCAGATATGGCTACTTCCCTTAATCTACTGAAAACTAATAGAGCTAGATGTCACCTAGCCAAACCAAAATCCCCAAAAAGCCTGAATAACCAATTGCGTTAATTATATCGGTGATTCTTAGGAGTGTGCAAAACACGGTAGGATTAGGCTTTGATTAGTAGCCTCAGACAAGTTGGAAGTGTAATTCCTGTTGACACTTTTTCTGGAAGAACCAGGACTCATGAGTCCATTTATTTGGTTTCGTAGGTAAAAATTTTGGTTTCGGTTCACTCCGGTCTACATTTGTATGGGTGCATAGAACCGGATTCCGGTTCTTACTAATAATTGAATTTGAATATTACCTTAAAGCATTGAGAAGCTTGTCGATCACAGTCATCTGTTCAGCATCGAGCTCAAACCAGCTTTCACTTGATTCAATTGTATCATCCCCAGTTCCTATATCTACGTCATGAACAGTAATAAGCACATACAATAGCCACATTTTAATGGCAAAGAGGAATCCTTCAGAAAACTATAGTTAAAGCTCACCTTGAAGTAGAACATCCAATTTTGTCAGAAAAACCTTTTAATCTCCAGTAAACACACCCTTCGTTGTCCCTGAAGATCGGCTCTGTTCTTACAGCAACGGGCCTTTTGTTATCTATAGCAGAAACAAACATATCATGTTTTTCTGATAGGAATACCAATACCCTGAACTCTAAGATCGCTAAAATCCAGAATACGACTGCCATCTATAAGTAGTACCATGTAGAATAATTTCTTGCAAAATAACTAATTCTACCAGTTATGTGCTTCAAATGTTTGGGCATTAATTAAAGAACAAAACCCAACATCCATCATATTATTATTAAAATTGGCTTATTAAGGAATATTAATAGTACAATCTTTGTGGGAAACAAAAGCTTCATAACCAAGAATGAAAAGTAACTTTCTAAGCACTTAAGACCTCAAGTACACCACGTTATCACATGATATCATCAGAACTTTGCGCATTAGATATTAACAACACCGTTACGTAAACAAAAATCTTAACTACTTAAGATGGCTTGCCTGCAACACACGCTCAAATGCTTGTTTGGCCCTCTCGAATTGGCCTAGTTTGAAGCAACGTACACCTATGCCAAGTCTTAAAACTGCATGACATCAAGGATACACTTGCTTCATAAACTTAGACGCATCTCTTGAAAGAGGGCTACTTCTTCTTAGTGTCGACCACTTGTATCAATAGTAATAAGATCACAATCTTCTTGAATGTCTCAACCCCTTCCACCATAATTTTTACATGGTCTGACTCCATATAGCTGTAGGCAGGAGACGAGCGTTAGTGGCATAAAGAAAATATTATAGTAAGTTGCCAAATATTAACCGAATAGTCTAATAGTATATAGTAGAGGTAGTAAGGTGACATAGAACATTTTTATTTAGGTTCAAGCTGAACAGGTAAGCTTGAGCCAGTATCTATTTAGGATGTTTTGTGCATCATAAATAGACTTTAAGCAACCACCAGACTCTCCCTGTTATAGCTAAAAACTATACTAATTGACCTGTATGGGATAAGACACAACTCACATAAACCCAATCATAAGTTAATGGGTTAGAACTTCTGATATAATGTTTGTTCTATAAGAAATCCAACTTCTGATCACATGGGAAAGCTTAAGAGTAACTGTTGTGTATGTTACATACTTACAAATGGGATCTTTCACTTTGTGATTGACCATACTTATATGATGTCTTGACTCTTGATTATTGATTCTTTCTTGTAGGGTGATGGCAGAATCAAAGGAATGAACTCGAGCAGGCGAGGAAGTCAACCTCTTAAATTGTCGATTCTCAGGTCGAGTCAATGGCCTGATCCATGCAGAGTCGATTTTTTCAGATAGAAATGATGCACTGGATGCATCTCCCTCATCAAACTGATAAGAAAGTATTAAATCGGAGTCCTCAGAAACAGTACCGTCGGTCTCTTCCTTTAGGTCAATTTGATAGGATTCCAAATTAATAGTTGCTCGACTATGGCCAACAACATCCTCAATAGCTGAATAACTTCTCCGGTGTTTGACATATTGCGTTGGATAATAGAATTGAAAGTCATGAGCCTCCGATCCCAAACTTGCAAACCGATCGTGAGGGAATGTCTCAAGCGGTTAAGCTCGACAACATCAATTTCGGCCACACTTTCTTCTTCACCACAAGGTTGAAGATCCTATTTATAGAAACAACACAAAAGTTAGTAAATATTAGATACAGCGGAATAAAATTTTATTTATTTTGATTGTTTTGAGATAGTTTACTTACAAGTTACAATGTAAACAATTTTGTCTTTAATTAGCATATTTTTCAGCTCTTCTATGTGTTTACTTAACTCGCTTGTATCTGAAACCCGCTTCCATCACCACCAGGTACAAAATTTTGTTAGATCTGATATAATACATCAAATATTTCATCGTATAAAGTTTTGGTCTTGCTCAAAAGCTGATATCCACAAAACAAAGATAGTTAATATCTTTACACACATAAGATCAATAAAATGATAAAAATCAAATATTAATCCGAACCTCTGCTACTTATTGTTTTAACCAGGCCTGTTGAGCATGGCCACTAAATTAAGGATTATTGGAGAAATAACGTTCATCAAACACTCCGGTCTACATTTGCCAGGTGACACTTTTCTACCATCAAACACTTCATATATCCCGCAACCATAAGCATATTCATGACGAAGAACGATGCATTTTCATTGTAAGTAACAAACTGCAGATCAGCCTGCTTTACATTCATTGGAGAAATAACGTTCATCCCGTTGCTATAAAGATATGTGCTTGCAACATTCTGGCTATACTCGTTAACTGTATATCCTGTAGAAATTAATGACGCATTATTTATACTCACAACATATATCTATAAACGAATTGGAAGTTAATCGGCAACATAGTATAAAAAGCATAACATATATACCTCCGGAATACTGAGGATTGGATATGTTGTTGGAAGCAGAATTGCAACCGTTGTAACCCATATTCATGGATGAAGCAGAACCGTAACTGTTGTATCCCATATTCACGAACTCATTTGGTACCGCTGGATATTGATTAGCATCTATTGTCTTCTGCTTCTTTAAGTTTTGATTAACACCCTATACAAAAGTTGATAAAGGTTATCCTATGTTAGTTTCATATGGTAATTGAAAGGTTTATGGATAATTATTAATATATGTATGACCGGATTCGAACTCGAGACTTCGGGATTGCACACATTACGTATGA